>QRAM01000194.1:0-169371 GCA_013436055.1 Halocynthia roretzi | reverse complement strand
ATCAAACCAACAGCCTGTATATGATGACTAATTTGCCTCGACTTGAAACAATCAAAAATGTTCACAAGTTCATCCATGCAAAAATCCAGAATTAATAGCAGAAAACCAATTTTCTAATTTGGTTGTACCTTCATTATAACATCAGATGGGATTGATTTCGTCAGCAACTCATTAATGCGTTCTCGAACTTCCAATAAGCGCTGCGGACTCTGCTCAGCGACAATCGCATTCGCAGTCTCCTTCAAATAACATTCCCAATCTGGCTCCATCACATCCTGGTTAGCAGTAAATGGATACTGCTGAACACGACATGTCTCGCACATCAACAGAGCTCTCCGTAAATTCCTCTGCGATAGTGAGGTTATCCTATTGCAACGGTTTCAGAATGTTAAAAATAACAACAACGGAGATCAGACCAAGAAGAAACAATCAGATGAAGAGGGAAAAACATGTCTTCAGGTAAAGAATCCTTCCCTTTTTTGTTCTCTCTTCATAGTGCTGCAGTTGGTGTTAAAGCTATTTGGCTACTCTTCTATTATTATCCCTATCATTTATGTATAATTATCTTTTAAATGTGACTGTAATTCTTAACCCCTTGTATTCAGAGGTGATATTGATGTATATTAAAATTGAATAAATGACTTACCTTTCAGCTAACTCTTTTGGAAGTGTAAGTCCTTCTTTCTTGCAGACATGTTGCAATATCGTTACAATCTCATCTTCCGTCGGTGCCGCAATTCTCACACAAAGACATCTGCTTCTTAAAGCTGGAATAACCTACTTCAAAAAATATATTACATTTCAACATAGTTTTATTTCCGACTTTTGCATTATCAAGAAAGTTTGTCATCCATAAGACGATCTCAAACCAAGAAATTTACAAATACAAAAGTTTTTACAGAGTATCAGAATATGAAACCATTAGCAGTCTTACTATACATTGCATGTTAGAAACCATGATCCAAACCATTGCCAGCTAATCTACAGCTTGTGGTAACATTCATTTGCATTACATTTACTCATAACTTTTTACATGCATATTAATAATAAATGGATATGAAAGGAAGTGAATGCATTAGTATTCAATGTCTTGTGGCATAGATGATATCCGGTATTTATAAAATGAGAATACAAATTAATTATTACTTGCCTTGCTTGTTGAATTGCAGTATAATATTAGTCTGCAAGTTGCCATGTACTTCTCCATCGTTCTTCTAAGAGCGTGTTGTGCATCTCTGCTAAGTCGATCTACTTCAGTAAGAATTACCACCTGTGAATTCAATGACAAAGTAAATAAAAGAATTTTAAAACTGAAAAGGGTGGATATATGTATTTATTACCTTGAATTGCCTTTGAGCAGAAACCTCGAGCTGATGTGACTGAGCAACTGTTTTGATTAATTCTTGAACAACCACCCTGCATAAAAGAATATTGAGTAAATATAACTACATAGTAAAGGGCAAATAGCCCATACATAAAATCAAGTCTTCGAGAGATGTAAAACAACTATACATAAACTAAAAACAGAGCGCTGAGCGAATCAACGCTGAACGGGTCATTATAACATTAGTAATTTTGTATATGGGATGAGTTCTTTGAGCATTAGGGTTCTTGGTGTTATATATTTTTTCTTCCCGACATGATGGAATAATTAGCTATATAAATGTATATGTAAATGCACTTTACATAACTCATTCGGGATGACACATTACACATTCAGGATAAGACATAGCACATTCGGGACTCAAGTTTCCTACGAGCGCTATAGCAATCAATCATCAAATTTATAGCTACTATGGGCTAAATTATTATTATGTAGAATTATGTTGCAGCTTTTCTATGAGATAATACATTTGAAAATTGAATAGACTTTATTCAGATAAATTATTAGACTTGATCATGAGAAGCACCATACTAATTGTGGACCATGTAATTATGTTCCAAATTGAAATGGGTCTATGTTGCGAACGTTTAACATAATACCATTACCTGTCATAGAATCCTGCGTCACTAGGATTAACTTCTATATGATAGTTGCTTGCGAGTGTTGCGATCTCAATTTTTTTATTGGAAGGCGTTGTAAACTGATGTTTTTCAATACGTATTCGTTCCACGCCAATGCCATACAGTTCGCGAAGCAAACACATGATACGAGTTTTCTTTCCTTAAAATCCATCAGTACAATACATCATAACTCAACACTCATCCCAACCTCTATATACAGTACTACAAAAGGGAAATATATAGGCACCTGCGCCCGGAGGTCCATATACAAGTAGATGAGGAAAGTCTCCATTTTTCACCAATTTCTGTAGATTTTCCGCTTGTTTTTTATGATAATCCAGCTTTGACAAGCATTTTGGTCTGTACTTATCAGCCCAAAGACTCATTTTACAGATGTTATTCAAGTTACACGAAGATGAAGCACACCAGTAATATATATCAAAAATGTCAAGTCAACGCGGGAACGTGTGCAATGAACTGTCACCTCTAGGGTCAGACGGTCTAGGTCAAACGGTCAAAGACATAAGGAAATATAAAAGAGTTATCGCGATATCTACCTTCCTTGGTATTGAAACTTTCGACTCAAAATAGTTTAGTTTTTATGATATAATATTATCATGCAATCGTCATACATTACATTCATATTACATAACATTCGCTTCTCCGATTATTTTTTCTGACCTGAACCACAGCATCGCAGTTGCTATAGTGATGTCAATAAGACGACAGACAAGTTGACAATTCAGAATCGTAAATATGGAAAAATGTTCACACGATAATTGCTGGATATTGGAAGAGATTCAAGGCATCCCACAGAGTTGCTTTGCTTGCGCTATCGAAGTTCTACAATCAAGTGAGAAGCCCAATGTCAACAAAGTTCATATAATCCAGGAAATCCTGAAAAATTTAACGAATCCATCATCTTGTGCCGTAATACTTCAGCAGAATGGAATTGCTGTGAAACATCTCAGTGAAATCTTGGTATCTTCTGCTTATCAAATAGGTGATTCTGAAATTATCTCAATTATTGACGATATATTTTTAATCATTCTAAGATGTCTTGGAGACAAGGTTGGATCTTTTATATCTTCCTTGATTATTTCAAAATGCTATCATGTGACCGGCTACAACTTCCTACAGCCTTTGTTGAGGCTGCTGTCGGGTTTACTTAAAAACTGTGAAAGTGCTTGTGATTCGGTTTTACTGAAAGACAACGTTTTTCCTCGATATTTGTCAAGCACTATGGAGTATCCCGACAATATTTTAAAGCAGACGATTTTGCAATTATTCTTTTTAGGAATTAACCTCCGAATGCAAAACGCCGAACGACTATCCACTCCTGTGTTTATCAAAGACCTTTATCGAGAACTTCCAATGCAGATCTTAAGTATTATTTCTACGAACGACCAGAGCAGTACGTTACTATCGTGTGTAGATATAATAACGAGCACCTCTGTTGCAGAAGATTTTCTTTCCTGGATTTGTAGCAGCTCTTCCTCCGACCATAACGCGACAATGGAAATGGAAAACGCAGTATTGAACTTGTTAACCGGTTTGAAGCGCATTCTTCTTAAGCGAGATAACCAGTTGACTTTGAAAGTCGTTCATTGCCTTTTGGGTTTGCTAGGTCGCCATCCTGATCCGGTATTACATTCTTTGTTGAACGCTGATCTGGCAGAATTTCTTTACGACATTTTGCGGTCCACGACTTCTCCAGACTTGATCTCGTCCATTTACTGCTGTATTTTGCTTCTTGCTGAATCACAGGCCTTTTACACGAATTGTCACGCAACATATGGATTTGAATCTATTCTGAGGAGCTTGCAAACTATACTTCCTATGAGTCACAGTACTTTATGCGCGCAAGGCATCTTGCTTCTCAGCACAATCTTGAAACAACAGACTGAAAGTTCCAGAGTTAGTATTCTTTGTACACTCAGTTTACTCGACAGGACAATAGAAATTATAAAAGATGGCTTGGAAAGTAAACATGCTGATGTTATCATTGCTGCGTGCACTGCTACTAACACCTTAATTTCACATTTTCCTGCCGATCTTCCTGTGATAGAAGTTACGAAGTTGGTCGAGCACATGAGTGATAGATTAACTTCTTACATATCTCTGCTAAACGGAAAGAATAATGCTGATATAGACGGGGCAGATGGAGACATAGATCTCTGTGAAATTGGTCCCACATCGACTGAAGACAACGCCAATATCAGAAAATCAACCATCAGGAAATTATATACTGACGTATGGAATATTCTTCGTAGTTCTGTAGATTTAGCTTTAAAAATTTTGCCAAGTTTATCTGACTTCACCAAGAGTAATGATGATGATCCCTTTGTTGCCGATGCACATAAATTAGTCGACACTTTAATGGATAAAATCACAAACCATTGGATTTCTTCCACCACAAAAACCTTAGACGCGCTAACATCTCCGTCGCTTATTCACTCAATGCTGTTGACTCTAAGCATAGTTTGTCAGCACTCTGATTCCGGAACTTTTTTGCAGAAACTTATGAGAGGTATTTTGATAAGACTTGCCCTGAAAGTCAAGTCAAAATTTCACGACGATCCACGACATTCGGATTTGATAAAAGTATGTGTCGACTTTCTTACCGAACTAACATACGCTGGTTTACGAGCTGCTCTGAGTTCAAACTTTACTGATCAGTTAAAATCTCATCTCAGTATAGGCTTCGCTGAACTGCTGGGAAAAGTTTCTTCCTATTTAAAGGTACTGGAGGAAATATGTTCGTCGGTGCGTCGAGATGACAGCATATTATCGATGCAGTGTACAGTTGTTGCATTTTTGTTCAACTCTTTTTGGTATTCCAGGGGTGATATGACTACTATATCGGAACTATCTTCTGCTTTAGAGACATACCTTATACTGAATGAATCATTCACCTATTTTCCCAGCGTCATTTTACAACAAATGTTATTTCTTCATGCAGTTTGTTATGCTGATTTGACTGTAACGCCTACCTTACATCTTTCATTCATTACTGCAGCTATTGAATGCGATGTTGCATACATCCGACATCCTGTATTTATCAGTTACGTACTCCGTCTGCCTTCTACAGAACATCAAGTAATACAGGTTCAAGGAAGAACGGTGAAGCGATGGATTAATGAAACGATGGAGCATGCTGGTGAATCAAAAGATGAGGAAAAGTTATTGATCGAATTATGCAAATGCCACGAAAACGCTGGCAAAGTCCTATTGCGCACTTTATTAACATCTGAAAACGAAACAAAATTAACTGAGATCTTGTTGAAAATTGTCTGTAGCAACTATGCACATCACGCTAAAGACAAAGATGAAGGAGCGGCGTCTGTCTTCTGTGAGGAGGTTGCTAGAAATCTTGCCGAATATGCTTACAATATCCTTGCACGATCGACAGTGGAGCCTCCAATATTGCACACACTGTTACACCTCCTTCTGCTTGTAACACAGCACTCTCAAGATTCTCAGTCAGTGGAAATGCATTCGTTTCTTCTACGCGTGTTGAAGCTTCTGCTGGACTCACTGTCAAAAAATAAAAATCTTGATAGGACGACGGTGGTGTCGTCTATGCAGCTAATAAAAGCAATTTTGATCAGCAGTACTCCATATAAACAGCGAGCGACATCAGGTAAGTGGAGAACTTTTTCAAACCACAAAATATGATTAGAGTTTTTTATTTCACTAGTGTGAAAAGTATTGACAGTACATGAAGCGACTTAATGATATTTTCTTTCTTCAATGCTTTGGTGAAATCCCTTCCTAGTTAAACTCACTTACGAAAATTTTCTTTAGTGCTATCTGTCATTTTCGCTCATAAACGATTTCTTGAATCTCTTTATCAATGGAACTTCGAAAAATGTACTGCCTCGGACCCCTACATAAACTGTTCAGTAGCTACCCTCGACGTTCTCCGATATCTTTATGAAATGCAAAGCGAACACAAAACTAAAGTCTCGCATAGCTTCCAGGTTTCATCCGAAGCTTTGCTAAGTTTTGTAACAGCGAGTGATGAAAATATCCGAACAGCTGGATTGAACATGTGGAATGCTCTATTTGAAAATGATTTCACTAGCAAATTCTTCAAACTAACCGAACTGAATAATGATCCCACTTCTACCAGATACATCGGACCAATAGGTCTAAAAACAATCCGCACATTGTGGAACGAAACATTGAATTTCACTTCCAGTCAAGATATTAGCGAGAAGACGACGGCATTTCGTTGTTCAAATGCAATTTGCCGATATGTTTATCGCATGCACGGAAACCACGACTTACTACTGTACTTGCTGAAGCACCCTTGGCTCAATATTATCTTGTTACAAGGTCTCAAGAAAATAACTGAACGTAATGATATGGCAGATCTTACTACGTGGATGACTATCTGTATGGAACTGACTAGTTTTCGCGATGGTCTATTGAACGAGAATACAGAATTGGAAAGTGATTCAATACGTTTCCATGACGAGGCACTGGATTTCGAAGAGCTAATTCTCTCTGTGTGAATTCATGGAAAGACAGAACTAGTTTGAATATATTTACCGATACGAAATTTATTCTGTTACATTTCCATCGCCAATAAAAAAGAGTTTACAAAAAGTACCTATTTTTTGCTGTTATAAAATGCCTCCATGTCATATCACACACCATGCATTGATTGATCTTGTGATAAAAAAAGATGCTTTAAAAATGAATCTTCCGTATCATTCCCTACGCCAGTCTTACTATGCGAATGAAGCAATCTACAGGAGTGTACTTAACCATGTGGAAGATACATGGCAACTGTCTATAAATACTAACAAGCACAATTGTATATCACAGTATCCGATAACGATTTGCAAACTACATACATCAAGGTATTTGAGTTTGTAGAATAAGAGCATTTCCTGACCGGTCAACCAAACATTTCCTGTGATGCGTATGTCATGTACAAAAAACCATCTTCATCGACGTTGTCTCTATAGATTTCAGAAATGGTCACTGACATACTGGGAATATGATGTTTGTTAACGGTAAAATAGACAGCTTGAGTCGAACCGACGCACATTCTGTTCCTGTCGCGTCAAAATAAATTGCCAATCAACGTTATCTTACTATAAACAATATAATAATAAGATTTCAACGCATATCCAAATGCTACAAACCTTATAATTGTAGAGAATTGACTCATCGTGAGCTCCTGAGGAACAAGATATTTGGTTTTGTCTAAAAACGGGAGGTATTTTTCTTTTTTATACCTCTCGACAATAATCTGAAAATATAATATTATTGTTACATTGTGTGCATAAGTGACATAGATATGTTGAAATATAAACGACCAAGATATATAGATAGAATATGCAACAGAAAAGAAAAACGGCTACAAAAACATTGCTTACTGGCATTTTTGTTGGAAATTTTTCTCGGATGCCCCTTAATTCTGCTTTCCTTGTTGCTGAAATTTAAGTATTATAATTAGCTAAATTTGTAATTTAAAATGCATAAGCAGCCGATAGCGAAAAACAAATGAACGAATGACGAATGAACGAACAATGGTAATTTTTTGAATGGCTGTTATATATATTTTGAAATTGTTGTGCATCACATAACGTCTATCTTACCTAAAGATTTTCTTTCTTTGAAAGGCACGTATCTGAGAGGTGTTTTTTGTTCTTGAGAATTTCCATTCGTTGGAGCCATCATTTCAATTGTTTTGCCAGTCAATTGGTTTTCGTTGAATGCACACAATACGATCAGTTATTCTTTTGCGTTCGTTCTTAGTGCACGAAATCGGTAAGAATTAGGGCGAACTGAAATTACAAAACTATTGTTAAGGGTAATTGTAGCCTTCTATAATGTATTTAACGACTACTGAAGAAATTACAGCCAGCCTAGTACACTACAATTATTCACTGAGAAATATGAAAATGGCCTTTCGAAATAATCGCTAGGTCGACGGAAAGAAATACCAACTAGTAGAATTGAAATAAGATCTAGACGACTCAACCAGCAACATTGTTAATCTCATCACTGCTAGATAGAGGTATAAATTTATATAACGAATAGTGGTCGTGGTCCCTTCGTTTTAAGATTAGACTAATTAGGTAGATCTGTGAGCTAATTGATTCTCCTCGTCCTCTCACAATAGCTTCCCTCCTAGTGACGTCATATTAAAAGATTAAAAAAATCATCATTCGGTAGAAAAGCTAAATGAGTTCTAGCAAGAGTATTTTTCATCTTCCGACAAACCAGACTCGAGATAACTAACGACTTGTTTTCAATCTGCTATCAACCAGATGAACCTTGCTCCAGGCTCATTGGTCAGTCATCCAAAACGAGAAAAACAAATAAATATCCCGACTTGATATTATTATATATTATATGACTATCATAGCGAATTCACGGACTAAAACCAATAATACACTTAACGACAATAACGCGCAAGTTCTATTCCAAATACGAGCTTTCTAACACTCTACTACTACCTCGCATTCATTTTGTGTCAAGGTATTGATCACACACGTCCAATTGGTAAATACAATGACCTTCGTGACCTTGAAATTTCGAGAAAATACTTTTGACTGTAGCACTTATACCAGGAATATCGGTATCGGTGGTACACACGCTATATTCATGTTGTATTTGTCACAGAACACGAGTATAATTCGAGCCAATTGATCTAATCATGCAAATACATCTCCATAACCCCTACAAGCTGCTAAGCAATGCTCATACAGATCTATCCACACGTAGAGCGCTGAACCACAGATACAGTTTTAGATCAGTAAACAAAAGGACATCTGCCAAATGAATGTTTCAATATAGCACGCCCGTTGACATCCAAACAACAGAACTCGCAATAGACTAGCATTTCCATCGGCATAGTTTTGTGAACCAGTAGGACCACAGATGTAACAGCGAATGAGCCGATTATCGGTAATACCAATAAAGACTTGTCTTTTTTCACAACTGAATATGCTATAAAATCGAATTCTTTTTTATGAGTACCTCTTCAGACTACATTTTCAAGTATATATGGTAATCTATTCTCTTCGATATAATCAAACGGGATCCTTCGACTACTAAAACTAAATCCGTCATTCATACTAAGTGCAGAAGACGCTGCATCCACTTATTTGCTTTGACTAGAATGCTCTATCTGTTTCTGCTATTTCGTAACGGTCGAAAAATCAGGTCATGCCAACGCAGCGCTATTCAAACATTGTGCTGTATAGACTCTGTGAACAACATACACTGAAAGTTGCACGTGATCGTAAAAGTTTACCACTAACAAGAAAAGTACGGTTAGGCTAAAAGCAGCTGTGTCGTGAACATTCTCTAACAACACGCTGATACTGTTAAGAACTAATTAAGCTGCTGGCATGTAATAATAAGTATTTGGCAAACCGTTTTCTCCCGTGCGCACAGATAGATAATTACCGGGCCAGTCGACAATACGAATAGACTGAATGATGAACAGAGCATAATATAGGGGCGTTTAACAGTTGGAGTGCAGAGTCTTTTAGTCCTTACATTCAATAAATAGTATCTCTTTAATTGTCTGTCCCTTCAATCGATCGTGGAATCTAAGCTTCCTGCATACCACCAACATATTACATCAACGATTTTCTTCGAAGTAACGATTCATGCTGTCATATATTCACGCCTACTTTTATCCAATTAAAGAGATGAGCGACATAAAGCGAGATAAATAGGCGAGATAAATGACAACAACCCTTAGATCTATATAAATACTGGAACACCGAAGTGTGATAAACTACAACCGTGTGTGGTGATTTATTTTAAACCTTATGGTGAAACAACAAATATTTTATATTTAGGTGTATTGTAGTATTGGCTTGACAAGTACCATATTTTACTTCGTATTTATTTGACAAGGTAAGGGGCCCGAGGACTGCAGATGTTAAGAGCCCTACATTTTTGTACAATTGTTATCCCGAAATTCATGATTGATTGTCATATTATTTGCCCGAAAGCTGAATATGAGCATCGAGATACTGGGAAGTACTAAACCTAATCAATTCAAACTAAGCGATACGAAGATATTTACATTATATCAGTAAATAAAGTCTCTGAAAACTTTTAATTAATGCACCAGATAATCGTTCTAAAACTGCATACGCTTCCCAATTACTTCATCACACATTATTTATCGACTTTGCATAATCGTGAATCCCGTATTCTTTTCATCATGACTTGTCAAATTTTACATTACATCAGAAATCCAACAACCTTATCAATTAGCTGAATTGCAAATTGCCGATAGAGGCGTGTGGAAGTTGTACCGAAATTAACACAAGGTTGAGTAATTACATTCGATAATTCAATCTTTCTCGATTGTACCTAGCAACCTATACAGAAAGTGTTCGTGTACATGTATAACCTTAGAAGGCAAAAAAAAATTGGAATGATTTCTTCGAATTTATCTGTCATTTTAACTTCGAAATAATTTCAGTTGATCAGTATAGTTCAAGTACGTCATATGGATATGTTGCCAGTTGCCATATCAGTAATAGATCATTTCATCACTTTTTCACCAACCAGGGATCACGTGCGACGAATTTGGATTTTCCATTAACGTAAAATAAAATTTGTGACTAGAAAACTAGCCATGAAAAATAGTAACTAGTAGTACCAAAATATTAATTGCTTTCAACAATTTCTGGACAGTCATTGAAATGACAGATCGTCATTGATGTTCGTACAAAGGGGAATCGAACTCCGATTGTTCTATAAGTCTACTAGCACAACAGAAAACTAGCATATTCTATTTTCTGTGCATAATAAAAAATCTATCATAAAGCATAAAGTTGTCGATACATGGCAGAGATGGAAATAAGGCCACGACTGTCCTACATCCATACAGTTGTATGCTAATTCTATCATGTTAGTCTTGTACTACAACTCGTATCAAAGAGCCAAGTTTTATATACTACTTGTATGGTAAGCTGCTGGTTAGCACATACAAATTATCGATAGTTAAATGGAAATGATGCTGCCTTATTTTGTGGTCAACTTATTCGGTGAATATGAGATAAAACTTAGAATGCACATCAGAAAATCAGTGTCACAATACACCAGTATAAGCCAGATATTCAAAGACTGTGATAGCTCTCTTGCGGTAGACAGTGTCTACCTAATTTGGTCTCTTGCATCATCTAGCGGTAGACGCGGTTATTACTTAATTTGACTAATAACTCGCTACAACACATACACGAACAACACCATGTATAGACAGGAAACATTTTCAATTCAACCAAAAACAAGCAATTGCGATTATGATAGATGAACTATCTCTGAAAGTCATAAAAGATTAAGTGCAACAACACATAGTACTCGTATAGCGACGTATATATAATAATATACCACTGATTATTTGATGAAGCTGAACAGAGCGATAAAAAACTGAAATCCTGTTAATAGAAATCGTGAACGAAATTATTTGCTCATATATCCCACTATTTTCAGACATGATGTCGGAGGAGTTGTCCACTATATTTAGCACGAGACTTATCCCAAGATTATTCTCAATTTCATTGTTCATCATGAACTTGGTTCATGATTTCACTTCACAACAAACGCTTTATAACAAGGAACAATAGACACAGCAAAATGTAAACAAGGTAAAAGGATTGAATTAAGCGAAATATTACACTGAACAAAAACATGACAATTAAACAATTCACAATTGATCATAAACTACTCGAAAATCTATTATGAAATCTGGTAATAAGAACAAAAGATCATCAAAATCTAAAAGAACATTCGGATTATAGCACTGCTAAAATTCTACTGTAATATCGAAGTTATATAAGACGATGCATGAGGTTCATAACCCCAAAACCCGCTGAAAAAAAGACTCTCAATATTCAAAAAGTGCTAATTTTGTGTGGAAATTGTTGGATATTCGGACAGTAACAAAAACCTGGGCCTGCACAAAATGAATGCCAAAGGACAACCCTGCTTTATGGGCCTAGAAAACAGTCTTGCAACAGCAGTTGAGAAAAGCATTTTAAATGCTTAGAAATAGGCTCACGTACGGCGGATAGCTTTTCACACAATTCACATCATGCTGCACCCAAAAAATGTTCTTTGTGGATAATCCGAAGCGTAGACCGCCTTGTCTGGACCGTATATAACAAACTTGTAAAATCTGTCACGATACGCGTACTGGACTGTAGTGGTTTGAATGATGTCCACGGAATGACACTATATTAAAGAATAAATGATATTATTTTGTTCAAGTGACTCTGATAATAGCGAATATCTCATCTCCCTTTACCTGTCTTATAATAGTTTTGTATCGCTTTTGATGCTGTGCAAGATATTTTTTGGCGATAGCCTGGGTTTCTACGTGAAGGATATCGTTCGAATACAAACCATTCAATTTTTCTTTTTCTTTGTAAAATATCTGTTTTCCGCGACAGGTCAACAATTTTGATTGCGGTATTCCTGCTGTATCTGATACGTGTCCGGATGTGTTCGTTTCCCTTAAAATCGAATCGTTCAAAGATGTTAATTAGGAATGTAGAAATTGCCTCACAAATTCGTTTTTTGCCGGTACAAACACTCACCATTTGACAGTAACGACTTTATAGCGAACTAGCCGTTTTCTACCCATACATTTGTGACAATTTTCTGTTCTGTGGCCATTGCATGTGTAGCACCTATGAAAAGAAATCAAATGTGCAGGATAAATATCCAGACCCATAATTAGTTTCAATTCCTTTCACTTAATAAAAAACTACGTACGTCATATCTCCGCTTCCGTGACAGTGATGACAAGGTTTCTGGACATGTCGAAATTCCTGTCTTGTAGGAGTTCCCTGTTGTATATCATGTAGAATAAATAAATAGAAATAAAATAATACATACGCAGATGAGATTAGAGACTATTCCCATAGATGTATTATTGCACTCACATAATTACCAGCACCAACATGCACCGCTTCCGTGACTTCATGATATCGATTTCCGTTACAGTATTGGCAAGTTCTAACACCCATGCCATCACACGACCGACAGGGGCCAGTTCCTTTACCTTGACACCTAAACCAACCAAGAAATTAGCAACAACAAACGAATATGGGCTTTCTTTCTCAAAATAAGCGTATCAACTTACTCTCCACATGTTATAATTTTTGACGTATGTGGAATACGATACGTATGGGTTTCATTTTTAACAATGACTGATGGTGGAGGAGGTTTCCCCACCGTCCATATGTCAGGCATATCACCATTATCCGGACCATCAATGTTCTGGTCTGAATAAACACAAAACAGTAAACAAGTAAGTAAGTAACAAGTAAAAAACTTGAATGCGAATCCTTGCATTGCCAGACAGAGTTTCATCTCTTAGATTATGTTCAAATCCCTTGGATAAATTCCGTGAGAATTCGGAAATTCGAAAATTCGAAGTTAACTGTACTATATATGCAGTGCCACCCCGCTCTAACGCTATCGATGCGCTTAATAAAAGGACATATTTAGTGGTCGCAATAACTCACCTTTATACGGTTCTGTACTGCCACTGACGCTTCTACTTTCAGTCAGGCTGTGTAGGACGTACTGTAAATACGTAGAATGTAATAATAAGGCAATGAAGGAAAATTACAGTGGTGAAATGGAGCATATATTTGGGAGCTCAGACTACGTTCCTGAATTTTAAATAGCGTGGGAAGGAATCACTTGAGACCGGGAGATCAATCTGTTATATTACCAGCTAGTTAAGATCGATTAACTTAACCAACACCCGGTACTATAACAATATACAACATTCGGTTTACAATATACTTACTCTGAAGGCACATCCGTGGTCATAGCTCAAAACTTGACATTTCTTTGCAGCCTTTTTTCCATAAAACGATTTTCTCGATACATAACGTTCCAGAATCTGTTTCGCCTCGTCTTCCGGCACGATAGGCAACCTTGAAAAATAAAAATAAATTCTATTACACAAACATTTAGCAGAACAATTAAATGACTATGTACTGCATAGTAGTGTACATATTCTAAGATTTTTACTTAAGGCAGATCATTGGTGCAGCCCGCGTCTCTGTACGATACTACTACGATACTATATATAGTTTATTTGAGGCCAACGCTGAAGAAATAAGGCAGATAAGAAAGCGCAATCGATAGTTATCGCTCAATATAACACCGCAAAGGCCAGAACAGGCCTATGAGTGAACTGAAACGTCATCATTGCGGTAATGTATTTTCTGTGCTTACATGAGAGGAAAGAATAATAGAAGTTCACACCCAGTAGCGATAACAGCACTTAGGGTCTGTGATAAGGCAGGCCATTGCGTTCTACTAAAAATACTTTGAAACTTCTCTCTATATATATATTAGTGTACTGCGCCTGTATAAGTGTTGCCTGGTTTTGTTTTTTTCTGCAAAAATGTGCAGAAATCATCGCACAGTCGCCCAAACATGCACAAAATAGAAAAGATTTTTTTTTTCCCAATCTGGAGAAAACAATCGCGTAGTAGACATAACACCTCCCGTTTGGGCAATCAAAATAGCGCAAAAAGAGCGGACTTCGCAACACTATTGTGTATTGTATGTGTGGATTGCTTGTATTGTATGTTATCAACAATACAAGCGATACACACTTTGAACATAGATAGTTTTGCTTAGAATTCACCAAAACTATCTATGTTCAAACTGGAGGTATGGTTGATAATTCGAACGGTTTGAATCAGGTTTAATTAAGCAAAGTACAATCCATTCATTCATTCCATTTGATATATCATAACATATAATCTACGACTTAATCATGGTAGTAGAAAAGCATTCGGATTTTGATCCGAGATTATATATAATTCAAATGCTGTAATTACGATGTATCAGCAAAGAGGAGTGATTGATATAGCAACCGGCCAATCCCACGGTACCATGGAGAAACTATATCATACTGTACATATACTTGTATGCCTTGTTTATTACGAGTTTGTAATATGTAACTGAATATTAAAGAGACCAATGATGCATTTTTTAATTAGCTGCATTATTTGATCCATATTTTAAGGGTTAGAATTGTTGCTCACGCCAATAAATAACATTCGAAGGTTTCAAACGAAGCAGTGGTGAAAATGAATTCTAGAAACTCTCTTAAGTCAGTGGTGAGGCTAAAGGTGGAAGGGATAGTAGACGATTTTAGACTCAATCTGTAAAGCGGGGTAACGGCAGGAAACGGCTTTCATTCCATTTTTGTCACTCGATATATAACTCGCATGCCCGGTATCAGAGACTTTGAATTCTCATTCCACAATCAATGAAAACAACCATTATATAGGAATACCGCCTGAAAGCCATACTTGGTTTGTTTGTATCGATCGCTATCGCGGGAATTTCACTGCACTTCTATCAACAAAAGCCAAAAATCCCAAAGACAACCAACTGATATTGATCGCATCGTAAAACACACAGAATCTATCAATAGCAAAACCTGTCGGATTATCAATAACCGTCAAATTCTGGTCGACTATATTTACCCTGACACTAGGGATCTGTTTAACTACACTAAATTAACGTAAAGGGGTTTTAGATAGAAAGATAACTCCCACACTTTTAACATATTCCATGATTAAACATGAATGTTGGGAAATGAACATATGTGCCACTCGATTCACGTATTACATTTTGTTGGAAGCGAGCAAACAAACTACATTGTGATGAAAAGGAATGAAGCATGGGTGGTTTTCTTTAGCCATATTATGTATCTAATTTAATTACTGTTTCTTTCTAAATCGACCTAGGTATTGATAACAATTTACTGCTACTTAACTGGAACATTTGACCTTACAGATCCAATATAATTTCCTAAAGAATATCTTATTCTTACAGCGGTGGAAACATACTAAAATCATCTATCTTTTTCATATAGCGAGGAGTTGAGGAGTTACTTCTAATAATTACATACCCTGTGAAGATTTGTAAATCCGTTTGGTTTTATATAAAGGAACATCGAGTTATACATTGTGGTGTAGTCTGAAGTGGATGGGAATAAGTAAGAACGGCGTTCCTTCATTTTCTTTAAAGAATTTCAAACAAATCAAACATCACTATTATGTTTACCAAACCCAAGGTTAGTGCTTGTCGCGTAAGCACTATTGCCTTCCCTAAAGTAACTATTCACCCGCACACGACCCATGTATCGTACTTTCTCAACAACATTTCATAGTTTTACAGGTAAAGGGAACTCCTACAGCATTTCCCGCTAGATTTCTTCCATTTTAAGAATAAATAAGATTGTTCGATACCAACACCATGGAGGAGGGAAGACAAACAATAAACTAATGAAAGTTATGTTCAATGGTCGAATTCTCATCTCCCTTTATCGACTAGAAAAATATTGAACGATTTCAAGTACTTGATAATGAGACAAGTGAAAACAAATTATGATTTTGTATTCACAACAAGCTCTCGAGTGGTACAAGGAGTTAAATTATCCCACTCGAGAAATTCTTCAACTTCAAATACATCCATATGTAAATCTTGAGTTTACTATTTGGTGTAAATCTATTTTCCTCAGGTCTATCATTTTTTCTTTCAATTGGGCTTATAATTCAATAACTTGAACCTATATAGATAAAATTTACCCCGTAACACCGAATGTTAGTCTGGTACTAAATTTAAATAGCAAAAGTTTTGAAAAAGAAAGAAATTCAAAGTCAGCTGAATATACAGTCAATGTGTTGTTCACATTAGACGTTGACCGATGACCTTGAACATTATGTAAAAACTACACATGGGAATATCCATAGCACAACGATTCCGTAAATAGTACTATATTCACACAAAGAAATCCAAAACTTTGGACTTGGCCTAGCTGTGATTACAACGAAGGAAATCCATATACTGTTTAATTTAATTTAACTATTTCGAAATATTCATTGAGGAGTTCCTAATATTTGACTACGTTACCTAGAAACGATGAATATTGTTTTGATGGTCTTTAATTAAAGAGATGCCATATGTCTATTCAGCACAATACATGTCATTTACATCAAGTCGAGGGAGTGAAACCACCATGAATACAGTAAAGACGAGCATGGGAACAATGCTGTATTTTTACCGTGAGAAACTATGAACTTCGGATGGAAATTAAACTACTGTAAAATCAAATTCTGGAAGCGGAACGCTAACCAGACCTCCCCACAAGCTTCACCATTGAAAATCACACAACGTTACTCAATTACTGAAGTTTAATATGGCAAATCTAAAACTAGATCCCATAGATGTAACACACTTTGGTTAGTTGGTAATATCCAATTTAAAAAGCATTGAGCATGTGTCAATTTGAACGTGAACGGTATTGTAACAACTGGTAGTATGAATGCTATATTATGGCGCGCTGGTTTCCACAGCTATTAGCACAAATCGTAAAAGGTTACGCTATTGTGAATCAAAATAGAACCTGTACAGCAATGGATTTCTACAGTGAAATCGAGTCGCTCCCACACTTGCTATTTGAAGCACCAATGTCCTGGCAATATACCAGCTCTAATACAGGTTAACATGGATTTATGCTAATGGTACGATCCAGCATTAGGAAGAGACTCCCAAGAAATAAAACGTTTTAACCTCTATTTTACGGGATTTACAATTATCTATGACTGACATAAAACGCTTGAACTCTCAATACTGAATGTCCTGCATCCTGTGAGGTCTAGGTTCTAAAAACGACAAAACTTTCCAGTAATAACTTACGTTTGAAACACAACGCGATGATTGTTCTGGCTGCTAACGAACATTTCGTCGAAGTTTGTACCGTTAGTATCATAGAAACACGGTTTAATGTTGCGCTCAAAGGCGGTAGAGATGGTTGTACTCAAACGATAAGGTGTTTCATCATGCACACACTCTGAATGCTGAACTCGCCTGTTTTTCCGTTGACAAGTATGACTTCTGTAGCCATCATACATACAGCAATCGTTGTCATTAGGCTCTCCCGCTTCAATATTGAGAAAATTGAGCGAAACACCATGGCGTACTTCTTTCCGTTTTCCTGTGTCGAAATTTTCTGGCGATATGTATATACTTGATCTGTATTGATCCCGCTTTTTGGCTGACTTCACCCAGTCAAATGTCTCATCATTTACCGTCCATTCAGAAGGAAATAGAACTTCATATGATGGGGGAGGCGATCGGCTCCTTTCCTCCATGCTCAACTTACTTTGATTGTGTGATTTAGTGGGGCTCCTCCTTGGATGGTGTCTATATTTTCGTCGGACTGAGGACTCGCTGCTTGGCGAACTAGAACTGCTGCTTCCACATTCTCGATCGTTTGAGCGCCTACATGGCGGTCCAGAAGAATCTGTATCAGTGTGACCTGAGAATTCATTCGATGAAATTCGATCGCTCCGAGTGTCGTCACCTGAGGTGATCGACGGTCGTCTGCGCGGCGACGGCCTTGAAACGCTATCACTAGGGAAACGTTCACAGGCCGGTATCGCTGACATTTTTATGACGTAGCTGAAATTGCTCGTAATTTAGGTGAATTTAAACAGGCTGCTAAGATATCAAAGGTTTGACTATTAAGTTAGGAAATTGATCTCAATACAAATACTGTTTAACGTGGTAGTATTGTTATAATGTTATAGCTGAAAAATGCTGTGAAACAGCTCATCAGCAGGTCAAGTTCGCCTTATTTACTAGTGCATGCCTTCCTAAGCCTGGAATATCAGATCTCGCTATGTTGATGTCGATAAAAATCGCTCAAATCCATCCGCATATCTGCCAGCTACGAACCTTTATGATATTACTCTTCCCAATGAGTCATTCGCAAAACTATGCAATCAAGCTGTAATTCTATACTGTGCCATACTAGATGCTACGGCAGCTGGCAGTCTATACAACCTGAACTAGACCGGAGCCTAAGAGAACTGATCGCTTTTGTCCAACGAGAGAGGAGGAGAGCAATAGGGAATACTTCGATCAATGTAAATATTTCCATACGGTTACACCAAACCTCTTCTATAAACGCAATCTATAGAAGGACGCCAAGAAGAAGAAATCTAAAGAGTATTTCTCTTTGTTTTTAACAAGTTCCAGTTAAATCAGTTAAATCAATTCAAGACCAGTCTATCACCATGTACCGTGTTTTCTGCATGACCGCATTAAACTACTAACGCAGGAAGTGACGAATATTTTCGTAACGCCTAATTTCCGTGGAGAATTTTTTTCTTTGACCCGTAAACACGATCTCCGGGAGAGGTCAGAGTTAAACACACACAAAAAAGTCCTATTAAAAAGTTACAAGAATCATGATTGTATCATTACCCCAACATCAGGCACATAACTTAATAATAAAAAATATCTCACCTTTACCCCAAAATGTAATTTAATTTAAAAAATATAAGACCACCACAACGCAACACCTATTTTTCCCCGTCGGAATTTGATACTTTCCTTGCGTATATTTTTCCTATGACCTTTAGTCCTATTGAAAGACGAATTAGACCTTCCCTCTTTGAGAGCTTTGAATAATCCTTCATTACTGTTCAGCGCTATACAATTCCCTGGCGATATATCCGCACGCAGTACAGCGCTATTATTTATTGTTCCCTTAACGATTGTATTGAACTTTCAGCGAAGCCTGGAACGATATACGTTACTTTATCGCATTTCAGTCATTTCCATCTGCTATTTCACTCCAGGACAAGAAGCATATCTGTTTGCCATATCGTATAATTAATGGTTATACTAATCTGTGCACGGAATACAGGTTGGCGAAAATGTTCAGCGTGTAATCTGTTTGACGCCAAGAGCGATAAAGCCGCAACCCACAACAGTGATACAGTCAGATAAACATTCAATCAATTTTCAATCTGCTTGAAAGCAGACTGACACATACACGGTATTGGCAGCGATATCTATGTACTTGTTTCCAGATTGATAAAATCGTAAAACACTTTAAAATTGATTGATATTCATCTATCTTTATCAGTGGATCGCGAGGAGACAGAAAACAACTTATAAAATAAAGATATATATTAAGAAGATTACACATTTGCGCAGTTTTTATTATCATTGCTGGGCGTTGAGTCAAGATGTTTCCCGGGAAGGTTAAAGTAATATACTTTCACTATCACAGATTGCATATATGGTTATTACATCTTCGATTTCTTACTTACTTATAAAAGATTGAGGGATATTTCAGCTTCAATAAAACCAAACAATGAAAAGTTAAACTTCAGTAATGTTTTAATTAGCTGAAAGTATGAATGGACTTTCAGCAGTAGTCTGGCCCTGATCGAAAGTAGGGCAATTGCCCCATTTACCACCCCTTGCGACGCTGTTTAGACACAACCGAGAACCAACCGGGCTCTACTTTAGGAAACTCAGATGATTTATAAATACTGCAGGGTAACCGAGCTACGTACATTGTTTAAGAATTCGTAGGGTTCGAGACAAAGAAAAGGTTGACAAGTATACGTAATATCCAAAGGCATCTGCAAATAACATTTGCACTATCTCCCTTCTAAAGAAACTTTCTTTGTACTCATATCAACTTGCAAACTCCTTCAGGCTATTAAACTGTAGATTATGATATAACAACTCGCGATCCTCGTTAATGCTGTGAAATGAAACGCGGCATTACGTGACAGGGGAAATTCTCTGTGGAAGCAGGTTGCTACACTACCGGAAAACACGTTTTATTATTATATAGGTAAGAATAGTGTTGTCAGAAATGTAACACAGTCACGAACTGTCATATTACTAAACTTACTGAAAACATTTCTGCAAAATATGTTGCGTTATACTGTGTTCAGAGACGGCACTTGCAAGA
This sequence comes from Halocynthia roretzi, assembly GCA_013436055.1. NCBI lineage: Eukaryota > Metazoa > Chordata > Ascidiacea > Stolidobranchia > Pyuridae > Halocynthia > Halocynthia roretzi. The sequence continues at coordinate 148,553 of QRAM01000194.1, read as the reverse complement.
TACATCTTTGCACATTTCGGATTTATTAGAGGTCCTAGGGCGAAAGCCACTTGGGCAACACTGAAAATGTACCACCGTTAACTACTTTATAACTAACTAACTTATATATAATACAAAAAAGATAATTGTACCATTTAAAATATTCATTTAGTTTAGCTAAGTTTATTTTCTTATTTCAATTCTGTGGATATATATCATATCATATACAAACACCGATACCAAATTCTTCATACAGCAGAAAAAACAGCGGTAGTAAAGAGGAAATGAGAGTTGGGATGAATTATGGATCTCGTAATGCCACAAATATGCATGTGGTATGAGATAGCGACTATTTTCGACAGTATCTTACGATTTAGTATCATTGGGCGGTTTTCAATTATTTAAACACGATCGACATTTGTAAATCTCTTTGATCAATCGAACGTTCCCTGAATCTAACAACTCTACGTCGATCAACAATCAATCGTATGGGAGATAGAACAAGCTAAATCTAGAAGTAATATATTAGGTAGTACGGTATTGTATGTAGTACAATGCTGACAAAGCGTCACGATATTTTCACACGCTAGTGCTCAACAATGATATCGCTAAGAGCACGAAAAATCATTAATAATAATGTTCCCAAAGCACGCATAAAAGTGATCTCTTATAGAAAAGCACAATTATTTTTGAAAAATCTTCATTGCTAGATGCTTTACCATCACTACAAGTGAACACGATTGACAGTTTTGATACCGGATACCTATAACGCTATGGTGTGTTTGATTTAATTGTATCCTTCCTGGCAGCGCTGTTAAAATCTATTCATTGCGTGGTTGGCACTACTACCAATAATAATAATAAAGAAAGAACTGCGGGGGCGAACACAACCTATTGAATTGAATAGCCTTTGAATACACAGTACCTAACAAATAGATGGGCCAGGCTTTCCATATATCTTCTCCCGAAGAAAAGGCTAATTGAAAAGTCATAGAATGGATGGAAACGGAGTCTAAGTGTATGAAATAATGTAAGGAGCCTTACGCCCCGCAATATTTTTCAAGGTATTTTTGTGTATGTATGTATATGTGTTTGGTATTTTTGTTTCATTTTTGTGTAAGTGTAAGTACGCTCAAATTACAATTTTTGAAATATTCTCTGGACCGTGTCTTATCTCCCTTATAAAACCCTATTATTATAAATCCCGCTAGCCTACGGGTAAAACAAACATTGCAGTAAAAAATAAAATCAATGGATATTGGATCGACTCCATTAAACTATCCATTCAAAACTCATGGAATTTATGAGAACAAAACCGGGGCTTACCTATGTCCATTACCCAAACCTATTAGACTGTTAGTTCACCTTACAATAGAGTATTTGCTTTCTTTCAAGGCCTATCATAACAATATAAGGACGCGGTACGTCTATTTTATGTAAAGGTAATGAAAACCTAATAAGACGGTTATAAAAAGTATCAAAACATTCGGTTTATGGTCCGTAAACCATAGGTTGTTAGGCCAACAGCTTCTGTAGTAGCTACATGTCCACTAAGGCACCAATGGTCAGTTTATTGTCCTACCTTTGAAGAAATCACGACCATTAATGGTTTGTGGGCGCAAGGCTGTACCGGAATCGATAAGTCGATAATTATATTTCTGTTACAGGCCCGCCCGCAAGTTCCTCGTTAGGTATTGCTAAAAAAATTAAAATGGGCTCAAAAGCGGGAACAAGTATTGCTCAAAAGAGAGCCACTGACAAAACAATGTTTTATGTAAAAAATTGACCCTTAAGCTAATATTCCAACTCTTCAACTATACTAATTTATTGTATTACAGCTCTCTATTATATATACGGGAAGGTAAGGGGTCAAGTTTAACGTAGTCCCGATGGGTGGGTAAGCTATTGGTACGCTATACAGGAACTAATAAGCACTATGTTTTGGGCCTCAAATTTTCTACCAAATAGTCGTATGCCATTCCTATTCGTTTTTAATGGACTTAAGCCAAGTCTAATTGAAATGCTCCCAGCGGAAACTGCTGCAGGTTACAATACCAAAATACTCGCTGATGCTACTTTAGAAAACCTATCTAACACAACCATAATATTCCACAACCTACAGGTAGTCTCATTCAAGAAGGATAATATACTATTGTCTCCGCTGTGCACAATGCTCATTCAATAGGCTTATTCCAGAAAATATTTCTACGTACGCCTCACAAAGCCATGAATAATTCATTACCCCTCAATACCTTGAACCAACGAATTCGATCTATTCCATCAACCTCAACCACAAACGTTAGGGAAAATCGATCATGCACATTGCACACGGATGCATAACTGAACGAACGTGTTGAAAGCTTTCTTCGGTAATCAACACATCTGTTGCCGACACTTCGATTAGCAGCGAATACGACGTAATCAAGCAAAGCTAATACGACTGCAATGCAATTATGAAAACCTTTCGGGTTCATAGTTCATTAAGCGCCAAACGAATATAATACAATTCAAGTCGGACAATTATGAATTACCTGTAGTCACGGGCTACACTACACTTTTGAGGCATCACGCTGGCAGCTATATGCTCCATACTCAACGGACACCTCGCTTAACGACCACCCACACTTACGACCGTTAAACTTTGACCATTATTCGTACTTACGATTGGCAGATAGTATTTCTATTGCACTTATACGGATTTCTTCTTTTATATTTTCTACATAAATCATTTAATATAAAATTGATAATTGGTTTCATACTTGCATGGACTCTATCACCAATCAGGTGGCATTAAAACAATATCTAAAGATAAATTATGACCAAGTCGATGAAACGGAACCTTGTTATTAGGCATAGAGTTTGTTTACCGAACAATTCGCTTCATGACAAGATCACTGAAATGGAACCTATTAAGTGCTTGTATAAATTTGAGACGCTATAGGCCAACCTCACCTTACACCCGTCTGAGACAAAAAAAAACATCAATTTACCTTTACTCTACAAAATAAATAAGACAATAAAATCAGCAGCTACGTCAAATGATTTTTTCGGTTTACCTTGTGATTTGGAATAATCACAAAGCATTCAATTTGCCTCAATAACGCATCAATTCTAGTCTGACTAAGGAAACTTTCCATTCTAAATATAATAACATATTAACCGTAGCCTAAACATATTAGGGTCTATGCAAAATTTTCAGAAATCATATATGAATATCATGTAATTTCTTGCCCTAGTCCTGAGTCTTCGCACGTTGCTTGCTACTTTGACCTACTGCCTTTGACTTTGTGAACGCAGCTGCTTTTTAAGGCATGCACCGCCTTTTTTGCGGCAATTTTTTCAATTAAATTTGATGGGGGATTTTTCTTGGTTTCGCGCTAATAAATCTGATGTTTTCTCTCAAAGGATGCATTCCCACGATAAATAACAAAAGAGAGAGAAAATTTGAGACTCTCTTCTCAATTCTCTTCCAATTTCCGCTGTCTCTCCTTTCACCAGTCTCTCGCAGTGAGAGAACTTATCACTCTCTTAATTTTTACGGGTCTCTCGTTACTACCTTATTTCCTTTTCTCTCGATTGCTTACATTACACTCAGCAGTTGATAAGGAGCAGGCCAAATATGGTAGGCTTCTCACTCTTAGCCAGGAAATAATGACCCTTCAACCTGAAATGAAGCCTTATTCCTCTTAATTGAAAATACATATTATACTATTGTAACAATATGAAAATATATTAAATTACATTAATACATACATATGTAATTCATTAGCAAAAGGCCTGACAATAATTGAAAATGCCCAAGAATTTGAAAACATTAATGACTGATGCATAAGAGGGATAATATATTAATAATACAGATAAGATTCGTAAACAATTGAATGGTAAAAGTTTTCAAGCTCATAATATTGCCCTATCTATTAATAAATTGAGTACATGTGACACTCGGAAAGATAAGAGAAGTGCAAACTCAAGGTTCAACCCTTATTTACCTAATTTGAATCTAAAGTATATTGTCGCCGGAAAATTCCAATCACGTAACAACTTAAATATTTGAACTATGATTTTGATTATTATTTCAGCAATAACTTTAACTTTGAACATGTTAGTCTTGTCTCACCCAAGGTTTTAATATTTATGTCGCTGATACGGTAAAGTTGATTTGATAAATTACGCACAGTGAGACATTGAAAGAAGAAATATATAATAGCATATATCTGAATACGTGGATCGTGAAAGGTCTATTGTTATAGTTTACGGTCCCATTATAACCTATGTCACATGCCCCGCACTAGCACTGGTAAGAAGGCATAGTTGGTAGCCTGAAATCCAATGGAAAACGATCACGTCACAGTATTACTACACAAACACAATTTTTTTGTAAATATTTCCATTCGAACTAGTTTAATTTGGAGACGCATTACTTCTGACCAGCATATTATGTCAAAACGTGCTAACAGTTACGTCATCGGACAAGATTAGCTTTGGCACCATGTACTGATAATCTAGGCAGGCGGCTCGAAAAGCAAGGAGGTGTACAATACTTGTAAAACTCAACACAACGACCTCGCGGAGCTAGTATGTGAAAATCGCTTGGGCATAACGCAAAAACAGCGTCACATGCCGATGACAGAATAGATTCAGAAAAATTATCTTCATATTAGTGAAGAACTCTGAATACGCGGAATTCCCCTTTTAGAAGGATCATTTTTTCTAACAAATTTTTACTCATATTAGTCGAAGCGAGCATATACAAAGCTATGGAAAAATTGACTGTGGATGATGGAAAAACACAGACATGCGGGCTGCTCGACAACGTAAAGAATGCTCAAAGAGAAACTTTACAGAGAAAACTCCTCATCTAAACAAGTTAAATCTCTGCAAATTACGAATGCTACTGAAATCCGATATTAGTTTGCTATAAGGGTGAAGGAATTCTTGCATGCGTATCGCAGTTGCTGGTAACTTCGGCAAGTCCCTACTTAACGTGGTGCATAGGTTTTTAAAGAATGCGAGTTCACGCGAAACGAAACATGGTATTGTTAATTAACATTTTACATTTTTCTAATCAACTTATAACGAAACGACTTCACTTAAGGACCTACTGCATTTTGAAACCATTTCACGGGCAAATGGAGATGTCTAATTTTCTCTACTCTAGTCTGCAAATTCACTCGATTGATGGTTGTATACTCGACATGTACATGTACACTACATAAACATTTTACAAACACACAATCCTGGTCACCACATCTAGGTTACTAGAGTCCAGTCTAACCAGTAGTAGCAAGAGATGGAATGTAGTTTTGAAATTGCGTTAGATCAAGACAATACGAAATAATTTAAAGATTTGCACGTAGTTGGTGCAGCAACAACCTATTACAGGAATATAAACTTACAGAAATTCAGATCTTCTGCTGATTGGAACTCTTACAATTTCATCAAAGCGAAACGGAAAATCAGAAGATAAAACGTTGTTACTGTTCAAACAAAGCACAGTTTTCGTGATAAATACAATTGTTGCGGTATCTTATGATATGTTTGTATTAGTATCAAATGAATTTCGAGGGGAAGTTATCAAAAGTCATTTGCATGTAAAATTTAAAAAAGTAAATATTTTGCAGGAAATAATATGTGTCATGTGTTCAAATGACATGTGTGTTCTAGAAGATTGATTACAAAATTAATAAGCAATGGTTTACCTATTCACCGAAGTTTGGTAGAAAGTCATCTGTTTCGTAAATCAAATAGAACTTAATTAAAAATTGGAATATGGAAATTTCTGCGGCAGAAAGGAAAATATTGATAACGATAGTCTCTTTATCTGTTTAAGTTTTATCCTGTTTTATTATACAACAATGCAGCAATCTCAATACTAATTATAGAATTGCAAAAATAATAATTTCGACTGTTCTGAACAGCAATCTTATTACTCTGATATATTTTTAATAGCGTATGTGTAAGACATACTTGAAAGCTCTGTAGCATTCCACGAACAGTACCTATTTATTGTGCAAGGGGAATCACGGACTGAAAAGAACAAGGGAATATAAATGGTAGAATGGAAAAGTACTAAACGCTCTGAACCAGATCTCATGATCGAGGGACGGAGGTATAACATAGGCGGATTCATTTACATATATGAATTTCAAGTACAAATACTGTTGTTTCGATTAACCTTGCAAAAAACAACAAATCAAATTTCTTAGAATTGGTAAAGACCACTTATTCAAAACTACAAAACGTTATTAGCGAAAGGAAACCCGTTCGTATAGATTTATTACATTTCGATAAATAAATATGATCGAAGGACGTAGGTATAACGTGGGAGGACATCATTTACATATAAAAATTTCAAGTACAAATACTGTAGTTTCGATTTACCTAGTGACAACAAACCTGTTAAAGTCTTTTGGAATCGGTGAAGACTATAAGGTTGAAGGAGGGCACATAAGGTAGCTTACATATATGATAGCATTAGTTACGCCAGATCACGAGTGCAGTATCGTAATCAAATGTTATGATATTATTCTAAGAAATGTTTGGAACTGAACTTAAAGATTTACCGTGGAGGGAGGACATTTCGAAATATTCCATGACGCCATCACATTACTACTCTGACGTAATGAAGATGAGACGCCCACGGAACGCCTCGTGAAAACTATCAACCTATCAAACTAAAATTGTCATTAAAATATATACATAGTTTAGGGGCTCTTAATAATTACGAACAGCGTTTGTTTACAATGAATGTACAATTTGATGGCTAGATAAGGCTAGACGTCATATCATTTAGTATCTCGTTAATCGCAAGAAAAGACGATAAAGATCATTCGTAAAAGTAATTATCCCACACACATCCCTGCAGGGTTTGGAAATAACCGAAATTTTACAAATATTGAACATTAGATCGACAAAGTACAGAACACACGGCATACAGCGGAATATTACTTCGATAAAAAAAAAACAAATGGCAAAAAAAAGTACAAGTTTTTACCATGGACTATTTATGACAAATGATTACTCGACTTCGTATAAATCGAATGCTAATATGCGAACGCTTAGAAAAAGAGGAGACACGTATCTACAACAATACCTCTCAACAGCATATATATTTATGTTGTTTCAGAGCGTTCAAACATTTACGTTAAAGACAGTGTGGTAAGCACAAGGCCACGTACTGTAATTTTCCATCACTGGACAGCATGTCTCGAAGGGGAGTTAGGTGGGCGTTTGAAAGGCCTTTAAAAGTGAGAATAAGTCTTGTTGACAGTACTCGATGGAATAATGCCAGTAAATAATATCACGAACTCAAGTACAATGCAACAAGTCCTCGGTAAAGCCCCTGGTAGTAAAGATTTCAGGAACTACCTCTATTTTACATTACACCATCACTATGGAAGGACTGTTTCAGTATACGAGGTCACACTATTTGTTCTATTACTAACTAAACAATTACTAAACTTATTCAAATCTTCGATCTACTCTAAAACGTAATTCATAACTTTTCGGCAATCAAAAGAGCATTTCGTCAAATTTCTGATTCATTCTAGTTACTGTCTTCCAAAAAGTAGAAAATGAAACATTTCATGCATACCAAGTTACAATGCTAAAAGGAAATAGATTTGTTTGAATTACGAATGTTAAAAGGAAAAAAATTTGTTTGAATTACGAACGTGTATTTCCTTTCAAACGCATTTCTTAATGTTTCGAATATGGTAATATTAGGATGAACATAAATTTAGTTGAATAAAAACTAAAAAACTATATCAATACAGTTTACTGTGTAAGGAATTCCCTGTTTCAACGTAAAGTTTGGCACGGCACATGACTCAAAATAAAGTAGGCATGGTACTCCACCTAGCGATTGTATGAACGAAAATCCAATCGAGTTGTAGCTAAAAAATCGCTAAACCTCCTAATATCTTTCTGGAGAAAAACTAATGAAGTTTTGAGTATCTAAGGTGCGTATACAGAGCATGAGCAACACTTCCTGGCATTCAAACTTGAAAAGTGCAAATAATCGCGAAGAAAAGCAAGCAAGTAAATAAAAAAAAATTATAGTTTGGATTATCCGTTAGGTATTTCGATAATAATATCACATACCTTTCATAGACTACTTTTACAACGCCCATCGTCATCAGTAATAGGGATTGCAGCAGAGCGTACTGAAAAGAGCCTGAAACAACAACGAATTAAACATTTAACGTACAAGGGATTGAATGTATTTGAGGTAATTGGCCTGGAAGTGAGGAAAAGATCTCAATTTCTGTTAATACGGTGTTACTTCGTTATAAGACGATCCTATAAAATGTCTTCGCGGGACGGGATCGCGTTATATCGGGATTCTAACGACTTGACCCATCGCGTTATATCAGAATTCGCGGTCAATCGCGCGCGTGATATCGAAGTTACACTGGAACTGCTTTCCTTATAGAGCTCTCTCTATAAGCACCGCTAATCAACAGTGATCTAATAATTCCACGAAATAGCACAGATAGACCCACGAGTACAATTTTAAAGGAAAAAGACATTTTACCTGAGGCCAGAATGAGATGCATATCATTCTCCTGTGTGTGTAATTCCGATTCATCCTGGAAGCCAGAATCTTCTGCTTTGCAGGAATTAAATATCTGCCTTATGACACTTCTGTAGGTATCCTTTAACGAATTCATTATTTCCCTAACTCAGCCTTCAACCATTTATATTTACGACCTTAGAAGTAGTAATAACAAACTTGTGAGAGCACTCTGCAGCGGTGCGTAACGCACAAAGGCATTTTCTATACATAACAGGCTCACGTTATATCTCTATATATACTTCTATCTTTCACATACTTCAGAACCCAGAAATTATCGTATATCATCCACATACGCAAACGGCTGTAACAAGAGCAGGTCAAACGCCTTCTCTAAGCTCCAACTAAACGACCAGTGGATTAAAGATAGAAAAATGTAAAGTGAATAGGATTTACTTACACGCCTGTTAAAAATAATCATATCAAAGTCTACTGCCGTGTATTTTTATCACCAATCACGGTAAATTGTAGATCGCCTTTACCAATAATTGCTCAAACAAACCTAATAGGTCGCTGTTGCAAGAAAATTAATAAAAAAAAATTGCACAGGATGATTATACGAGGCATGCGACGCTGCGGGCTTATTCACTTCCCATAAGTACGGCAGAGTAAGTTGATTTATACCGTGAAAATATAATTAACAGTCGGTTAAGATAAAACCGCATCTTATATATGACATGTCGTATTATTTTGAATAGTCTGCATACCAGCAGTAAACCACTTAAGCCCTAGAAGCGCACTCCAAGTGATGAATTCGGTTCACAAGTAGATACGTACTGGAATCATACTTCCACAAACACCGCACTAAATTTTATTCAATGTAAATCAGTTTGCATGTGTTGCATCTGTTTGTACCACAATTCTAGTTCAACTCTGGAGTTTGGCTTGCATTGGGTACCGTACTTGGAGAACAGAAACCAGCTGCATTTCAAAAAACATTACGAGTAAAACCACTTGTGACTAGATGTTTTTCGGGAAATTGTGCTATAGTATTGCCCATGGTCACTGACGGGGATGGCCAAATGGGATCAATGGATAGCTATGGAGCGGTTTGTACCTGCAAACTTTCGGTCGTGAGACGTTCTGACTAACGACTGAGCCATTCTTGACCCTGGGATCAAATGTTAGAGGTCAGCACACGACATCACGTGGAAACAGAATTTCGAAATAATTCATTCAAATAATATATTACAAATGTTCAAATGTTGTTAATTGAATCATAAATATGAGTGATAATACACTTTGAATGAATTTAAACTTGCCTCAAGTAGTAAAGAGGTCCGACAGCTTAACCATAAGCATAATTAAATACTTTCTTCACTCGCGTCTCAAAAGGATACCTTCCATAAAAGTTTTGTAAGAACTGTCTTAAGTTTGGGCAGAGATTTGGAAATGTTTTACTAAATTATCTTTCTAGACAACCGCGTTGTTGCGAAGTTTGCCCTTGCATACTGAACATGGCGAATGTCGACAAAGAAAAGGGTGAGATGATGAACGAAAACTTCGTTAAAGTCTACGAGATTATGGAGTCGGACAAATTAGAAATCGTAATGCAACTTGGTGGACAGAAAAGAACGGTTAGATTTTACGTTGTTATTAGTGAAAATCTATTTATGTGCTGTGGTGCTTTCATCAGAAATTCCCGAACTATCATCAGGTTCTTTTGAATGAATGAGGTCAATCCCGCTTATTATTACCGAAATCTACTTTAGATATTGTGGTGCTTTTTTTACAGATGCAAATGGCTGATGTTACATTTATGAAGTTTTAGTTGTGTTAATTTGTCAAATATGTTATAAACCATATCTAGTGGTGTATTGGAAGAAAGCTGTTAGACATTCTTGGCAGCAACATAAAACTCTACATAAAACTTATTTTGATTATTGTTCCCGAGTTGATGGTTTAGTATGAATGAGCTGTAAGCGGTATCCATGGTAACTGTCATAATAGTTCTTATCTATATCGTACGTAGATGTTTCGTGCCATGGACGAACAGGTTGGTAAGGCCCTCGAACGGATTGAAGTTAATGTGAATAACGCAAACAAGAAAACAGTGCGTTCTCTCGCTAAGAAGCTCAAAAAGAGCCAGATACCAGATAAACTGGTTAAAACGATACCACGTCCTACTCCGAACGCCAGTCTTCATGACAGTGATGGAAATACGGTAAGATGATAATGAATCATGTCAATGATCGATGTAAATTTTGAATTCAAAAATCTCCTTTCAGATTGAACCATACGTAAACAACAAGCAGGCGTGGCTCCAAGCCAAAACTTTACAAATATGCGACAAAACTTATTTCATAGCACACAATCCTCCGTCTATAGAATCTCTACGAATAGTTACTTCACCCATTGCTGGATTGTCTATTCATCCACAGATTACATTGAAGCATGCATCGATGGAATATTCTAAGTGAGTTCATATTCTCTTGTTAAGATTGTCTCACTGAAACTCATGCATCAAATATTATATATGAAATTGATGTCTAAAGCAAGATTTTGCTCACTTGCTAGGTTTATCTGGTATCGGAAAAAAGTAGAACAAATACACGACAAAGGAAGCATGGATACGAATGATGACGATCAGAAATCGAATGATAGAAAAAGACCATTTGATAACAGCATCAATGAAGAATCAGATATACAAAATGATGAGGAATGGGAATCTGTGTCCAGTGATAAAGTAACTATGATTACGATGTTCAGAGAATCACTACTGTCATTTAAGAACCTTGTTTGATGCTCTGCGGCCCCTCAAAACCAAACTTAATTTAATTTGTTTAACAAAATTCAAAATGAATTACTAGTAGTAGGAGAATAACTCAAGTAAAAAAGAACCTTTGCTTTCTTAAGTTCCAAGACCTTCTAGAATTTCTCTGTAGATCCCTATAACTTGTTCAATTCATTCTAATGACTGGGTTAAGGCTTTGAATCTCAATATTCTTCGAGAAGTTAAAGAGAAATAATACAGAGACAAACTCATTATCATCCACATGACAGAAAACAGGGACTTATCTTAAAATCAATGATTGTAATTTCATTACCAGATCTACAAAACTACCAAGGATGACTTCGGTTTCCGAATTCGTTTGAAAGTAATTCCCGGTAATGAAAACTTTTCTCCCAGCAAGGACAATGGACAATATCAGCTGGAGGTGAATAAGTTGATGAGTATCTGGTTTTTAGATGTTTCATTTGAATAAAATCAATTATAAATATATATCTGTTATATATATTTAGGCTGCTATAACAGCCAGTGGTGTTGTTCAAGCGGGTCCTGATAAATGTATTTTTGATGACCGACATCAGCTCACTAAAAAAAGATGCAAGCAAGGAAGGTAATTTTTAACAAGTTCTAATAAGTTAATAATATGGGTGGTTCATATTATGCTATAATAAACTTAAATCATTCATAATGTGGGTTTATTTGAAAACCTCATCTATTATAATTGTAGCGCAATTCTAGTTATTCTGTATATTACTAATCAAATGATCTTACTTTTTTTCAAGCTTTCGTTTCGTGTGCTACAACATACTAGCAGACACCTACGCGAACACAGATTTTGCCAGAGAAATGTTGTTCCCTTACTGCCCACTTCATGCTATGCACATTGACTACAGACAGCAGCTAATAATGCAAGAGTTGTGTGGTAAGGTTCTTGAATTGTTTTGAAATTGAATATTTCCCTACATGGAGTAGGGGTGAAAATTTGTAAAATTTCAATCCTATCACTGAGCATATTCCATATTCAAGTAAAAAGCAATCTGTCTGAAACGTACTCCAAAATTAACAACTCAAATTTTATTTTTTATGAAAAAAGACGAAAGACTTCTTCTCTCTAATTTTACCTTGCCCTCCACTCGAGATTTACTTTTTTTTTCTCCTCCACTTGCAGGATACAATGCTGACCTAATCTGCCTGCAAGAGGTCGACAGATTTGTAAGTGAATCTGTCATAATGCCAATCCTCTCCCCTAAAGGATTTTCGGGAGCTTTCGCAGCGAAAGATCAAATCAAGGAGGGTGTTGCCATGTTCTTTAAAAAGGATAAGTTTAGGTTGGGTATCTTCTGATAATTCAGATTATAATATTAGTATATATATAGCATCATGGATTTGCTAGTAAAGTTTCCAACAATTTTACTCAAAGACTTCTTCACATTGACAATGTGATAATGCGAAAGGCAATCAAGGAGGAGAGAAATAGCGACCTGTGGTCGAAAGTGAAACAAAATGAAAAGTATGCGCAAAGTTTTCTTAGTCGAGCTAACTGCATTCTGGTATGTTTATATTCTTGTTCCCTTTGCATCTCTATTTCATTATATTAACTATCCATATACTCATGCTATGAATTCATCTAATTTCTCTGATCATATAGTTTATTCTCTCATAGGTTGCCTTGCTGCAATCTGTTGATGATCCTGACAAACACATTTTATTGGGTAATACTCATCTTTATTGGCATCCACGTGGAGGCCAAATTAGGCTCCTTCAGGTGATATTTCCATTTCAATAAGATATAGTATCTAAATCACAAATACTTGACCATACTCTAAAACTCATGATAATTGCATTTCAGATCGAAGTCTTACTCAGAGAATTACGTGACACATATAAAAAGTTTTCCCATCCTAAAGACGGTAAACCAAGAGATATAACAACAATTGTGACTGGAGATTTTAACAGTAATCCATACACTGGTGTGATTGATTTACTTACGAAAGGAACGGTTCCATCTTATCACTCTGATTGGTTTACATGTAAGCCCTTCATTTCTGGCCATGTTGATTTTGAATTTAAATATACAATATAACAGATTTTTGCAATATGCAATAAGTTTGGCTGTTATGCTCAATCTTATTCCTATTCTCTCAATTTTAAGAACCCTTTCCTAGAGACTTCAGATTCAATATTAGGAAATAGTAAACAGACACCAGTAACTGCATTAACTATTTATGTAGCATTAATTAAACACACACTACAAACTATATATACAGTGGAAGATATGATCACTTTGAGACAGTTCCCTCTCGATAAATATAACTGAATGATAGCGTTGAACATTTTTGATTAATTTAAAATAAAATGGGTCTGATCGACAAAATTATCCACGGTCATAATAAGGAGGTTTATCAGGTTATTATGCTATGCTTCTGAATAGCTGCCTCAATCAACAGACTTACACTGTAGGACCATCTTTACCATCAACATCGCAGGGCTAACATCGATCTGGAACCAAAAATAAGCACGACTGGGGAAAAATAAGAATTCCCTACCCAAATACACTGCGGTACACATAGCATCGTCTCACGGCACACCAGTGTGCACGCGGAGTACTGGGTAGGCTAAAATAACTTGTTAGTCGAGATGACAAATTCGCATTGAAAATTGTTGCATTGCTGAAAATAAGCCAAAATAAGGACAAATCTTAAAAATAGGACGATATGGCAGACCTGATTATAGGACAAAGTTCTTATTAATCTGGTAAATTAAAGTTTTACTTGTCAACTCAGAATAAATGGAACATATATCATAACCAAAGCAATTCTATTTTCAGCGGGCATTCATGAACACGTATCAAATATTGAACTTCACAATCCGACAAAATTTGAAAGCGCGTGCGGTTATCCAAATTACACAAACTTCGTCACCAGTTTCAACGCTTGTCTCGACTATATCTTCATCGAACCTAAGGATCTTCAAGTGGACAGGGTAAGTTTTTAAATCAGTTTTGTCTGCTTTCTCGACTAAAAAATTCTTCCATGTTTATAGGTCATACCCCAACCGTCACACAACGACATCACACGATATAGTGCTTTGCCTAACGAGACTGCGCCCTCGGACCATATAGCACAGGTTGTCGATTTAACTTGGGTCAGACAGACTGAAAATCAAACTTGAAGTTTGCAATCAAGATGTTTTGAAATTGGTGATTTAGGAAAAGGCTTTTATAGTTGTGTTTAGTTCAGTTGCAAAATCATTTTTCATAAATTAAACATCAATTTTTACCATGTGATGCTGTTCGATTTTAATCATATCATCTACGTGCTTCCTTTCCGAATCAATAAATATTTCACCCACGGGAGATACAAAGAATTGATGTTTATCTTAAAGCCCAATTAATTGCTAACCAATCCTGGAGTGCATTTCTTTTGTCTTATCTTCTATTCTATTTGATTAAATGACGTTTAATTGTTTAGCTCAGTTAGGAGGTAGGACCGGGCACGTAAAGTGGCTTGTCAGTGACGTAAACGATATATTTGAGGTAGAATTATTTTCACATTAGCATACCTTACTTGATGTGTCAGGACGTGAAAATTTCGTAATGCTTTGCTCGCAGACAGCTAGCCTTCATTACTTAATTAAGCCATTTGATAGAAGACTTCAGGCAAGCAAGCGGCATTTCTATTCTGTGCTGATATTTGATGAATCTAGTTTTGAAGAAAATATGTTCACTAATGTTATATTATATATTTAGTTCAGATTTTAATATTGAATAATGTATAAAATGTACAGAAATAAGTATGTCGCTGTATTTGTATTCCTTTTACTAAAACAATGGATGGCCGGTCATTCATTTCCCCTACATAGACAGATGAGCGAATCACTATTTGAAATGACGATAGATAACATTACACACGAGGAAGATAGTAGATCAGAAAACGGAGGTATTATTCAATTGCCTTATAATTTTAAAAGATAATAATGATGTATGCAAAATATAGTATGACCCAACGTTACTTGTTGTTCAAAGATAAGACGCAGTAGGTCCCCATTTAGCTGTTTTTACTTGTTGTTCAAAGATATGACGCAGTAGGTCCCCATTTAGCTGTTTTCACTTGTTGTTTAAAGATATGACGCAATGTTAACGGGGTGGTATGACACAATATAAGCGAAGTACGTAAGTCTTTTTATATTTAGAATCCGAGCAGTCAGAGGATTCTTCCAATAAAGAGTTGTCGAACATTAGCAGACTAGTCGATCCGTTGCTTTTACTTAAACAAATAACAAGTGATATAAGGGAGGCGCTCGAAATATACGTAAGTCGATAGATTGTTATCTCTTTGTTTGTACATTCCTAGAGTCTCTCGCAAATGAGCCCTTTCGAATACGTTCATGGGTGCATGCAGTGCCAGATTAACCATAGGGCACGTGCCTCAGGACCAGCCAAAAATCCTGGCCACAAAATAATAACAGTGAAAAAATGATAATTATCAGGGGATGACAAAAATGCTTTTAATTAGTTTAATGTAAATAAATCTTCATTTACGCGTTTAACTAACTTCGTTTTAACGGTGAACCCAAAATATCTGTATTTTCAGGCCACCTATCAAAATGTACCTTAGGGCCAGCAGAGCCTTAATCCGGCACTGATTAATTCAAATGCACGTTAAAACCACAGATCACTTTTTCCGGAATAAAAAGTTGTTCACATTTTTCCTTCCTCCTGTTCTATTTTCCGAACCATGGCCCAGGGCTTATTCACGGAAAACTGCTGTATGTATTTTTTCATTTTTAAGCTATATTATTGTTTCGCAGATAAGAGAATACATGAACTGCCCTGTTCCACAAAACTGCATAACAGACTCTTCGAATCTTCTGCTGCCTAACATTCCTGTTGCCAAAATAGCTGTAAAATATTACTTCTCGTTCTGAAGGATTTTACTTCAAGATAACTAAAAAAATAATAATTTCAGGTGGTGGGAAGTGAGCATTTTGTCATCACGCAAGAATATTTTAACGATTCTTTAACAATCGAATACTACATGATGGAAATGTTTCCTATGCAATACGCTCACATAGACGAAAGCATCGGCACCAAATTTGTGAGACCGATGACAGAATCTAGCGTATCCACACAGCCAAGTAAGAATTCTGATTATATATATATACAGCAAACACTGTTCAACTATCAGCTTTTTAATACTGAAATAACTTGTACAGAATTTATCTTACGTACCTAAAATCTCAAATGATTAGTAAATCCAATCGTATCCACTACGCGCTCAATAATATTGTCCACTAGGAGCGATAATAATGCTCACCATAAAAATTCTAGGTCAATCAAAGGAGTATACCTCCATTATTGTAGGAGTAGGCGATTTAAAGGATAATTTAGCCCTAATAAAACCGAACAAGAAATAGTTAAAAAATTTCAGTAATGTACTACTGAGTAGCAGCAAATCGTAATAAATTATCAGTAGTAGCAGCTGTATGGCTTCTGATCTAGCGTGAGGCAAATGCTCCGTTTTTTCACCTCAGCGGACGCCCATGGTGATCACCTATGGGTCCTATACCATAGACATAAAGTACTCTGTACTCAATTATAGTCACGTTACCGCACTGCACTAAACTACCAACTTTTCTATCTAGATATAGTGGAGCAAGAGGAATATTCAGGACATGGTGTAATGACACCTATCATTTCGCAAACATCAAACAAACACACTATTAATTCAACACTAGCCGAAATTAGCCAGAAGATGGTAGCATTCGATCAACTCTTCATTCTAGATGTGAGTAAATATATTCACAATAATTCGGAGTAGTTTAATCCGTTATCACAGCTCAAAACGCAATCTCAACGAACTGATTTAAATGAGACTATTGCTCACTATAACAACTTATATCAATAATAACCAACTATACGAAACATACTATTCTGTACAGTCGACCATCCTTAAAACGGACTAATCGAATGGGGGTGGGGGTCCGAGTTAACCGTGTACGATCTAGGAAATACATATACACTGAACAACATTATACATAACAACAAAATCATTGTACATCAATTATACATCATCAACACTATCAGCAATAATAGTACAATGAAGTCGCTGTATGGCTTTTAATCCCCGACTGCCCCGTTTGTCATCTCCAACGAACGCCCATGTTACTGTAAGATAAAATGCCTCATGTCACTATGCTCATGGCATAACACCTCTTCTTTTCTATTTGAAAGTATCACGATCGTTCATGCAATACACTTGTGCAACACCAGAGAGATTACCCATGTAGTGAATGCTGGAAGCCAATGAATAGCTTGGAGGTTGAAGTTGTACGAAATTATAAGTTTTTGGAACAGAGTTATCATTTCTACAACAGTTTTCTCGGTTACTATCAAGCACTACGACAGGAACTTATTTCTAAACCTTGTCAACTCATGTAGTTCTTAGAATCTCTTTAACATTCACTTTCGAAACTGGCTCATAAAAATCCTTGTCTTCAATTTCTGTACAACAATTTTACTGCAAATAATTCTCACACAAACTACTTCTATCGTTCTTTTACTGTACTAACAACACTAGCTGTACTGTATAAACTAGTCGTAAGAAAAAACATAAGTAATCATTACATGAGTGCTAATTTCTATTCAGTTCCGGTTTTCTTTTGATTGTTTTTCTGAATTCGTGCGTAATATATTTTACTAATTGTTCCTTTCACGAATCAAAACTTTTGCTCAATATCGCCAGCTAGCGGTAGGGCATTTTTTCTGAACGTATGAACCGCCGTGATAGCTACACTGTCAACACGTCTGCATGAAAGTTTAGTTTAGTTCTTACTATCTCCAAAATAAAAGTTCTAGAGTCTAGACCATGAAAACTACAGAAGAATTTTTCAGACACAGAAATCCATATAGGTGCATAACACTAACGAAAGAAACTTTTCCTCTCACCTGACTCGATTTGAAATTTATAACTAACCGTAAGTCATGTAAACCGCCTGATAACTGACCGAATGCTATAAAACGAAGCCGCTTGTATGCATGGAATAAGTATTATAAGTTTAGGAAGAAGATTTAAAATAATATGAAAACCATAAATAATAGCACAAGTTTACAAGCATAAATAAAATAAATATAAAAGAAATGTGAGTTAGTGCAAGTTTGCTAATAAATAAGAACGAGCGAATGCTATGATCAGGAACATAGAAGAAACGGTAATTTGTGTATAGGGAGTCGATGTATATTCCTTCAGCAGCGACTTCAGCAGTCACTGGCCGATGGATAGTGTTTTCGATAGGCATTTTTGAAACACGACAAAAAGTCCCTATATTGATGAAGAAATACGTAGAGTCTGGCTTTGGCAAGGGCATTATTCGATAGTTTAGGAATATCTTCATTGAAGGTTCCTTCATTTAGTTCCTGCTTGATTCGACATTTAACCTTTAGAAAGAAAATAGCCGTTTTATAATAAGTAATATAAATACAATAGATTTTAATCTAGATTTACAGTGTATCGGATATCAGGCTTTTTTAACTACAGGTTAAAATTCATTCTGAATCTTGTTTTAATTTTTCTAAATATTATGGCAGTGCACTCTAGTTTTTTTATGCAGTCTCTATATAGATGTATATATATTTTCCCGACATATACTATGTATGGTGAAGCAATTTTGGTGCTCCCAGTCCCTGTCCCTGTCCTCCGGCGCCTAGGGAAACCGCACCAAGATACAGCTATGTAATGGTGATCTTAGAATGATAGTGAAGTAGAATTGAAGTGACTTCTACAATGTTTTACTATAATGGTAAATGTATGGCACTTTCACGACAACCCTGTCCTAACTCGGCAACCCGAAATCCAAATTTGATTCAATCTAAGTTTTCTTACCTCTTTTGGCATGTGATAAACTAAGGCTTGGAAGGCCCCGGACACATCATCTAGCACTGCTAACGTCTTGTTACTGAGAAGAGATTTGGTTTCTCCCATCCGTAGATACTTCGACAAGTATCCCTGATATGTATGCATATTGGGATAGTTAATTCGTGTCAGATTGTACCAGCCACGTCCCGAGATCTATGAGTAAAAAATTCATGTTGATGAAGAGCGATAAGGATGAGGAAAATTTTTAAAATATTGTAAAATTCGTATATCAAGTTCGATATAATAATATAATATTTTCTTTCAAACTCTTTCAAACCTATTACATTACCGAGCGTGATGCTATTACGAGGAGTCCGTTAAACAGAGACGCTCAATGCGCATAACATTTCATGAGGGATTAAACACTCTACATCAAGGGCGATGCTTGTTCGTGCGTGGTATATTGACACGATGCATATTAAATAGTACTATATATAGTATAGTTGTTTATTTTCAGTTGAATTATACTTAATAATTAACAAAATAAATTGTGAATAAAATTACCTGGCACTTGGGAAGTATGTTGATTTCCAGAGATGGATTCAGGATTGTGCAATTCTTCTTTGGTTCGCATAAGTTTGCAGTAAGCTATAAAAGAATATTGACAACTTCAACTTTAAATCTGCAGCAGAAAGCTTGGTATAGTACTTTGCAATAGATACGTACATGATCTTTCAGGGCTGTCTTGATACTAGAATGCATACGTGCAAGATTTTTCCAGGCTTCACTCGTCACGTGTATGACTGGATGCGAATCTGTGCATACGAGCATCGCAGCTGTGAGGAAGAAGATGATGCAAGTCGAGTTCATTCTTCCAAATGAACGGCTTGAAGTTACTGTTCTTCTCATATGCGATACAGACATTTTGCAAGTATTTGGCAATTGAAGTTATATATTCTTTAGAGATTGTGAATGAGTTTCCAATTTCTTCAAGATTTTCCACTCGTCGGTTTATCATCCACTGAGCTTTGTCGCGATCTCCTTCCATTTTTATACTGGAGATCACGAATTATTTTTTTTGTGTTATAAATATTTGATATATTTGATAAGAGCTGCTATCAGTAGTCGTTTATATTATCACACATTATCGTGTGCTTTGTTTGTAAATCTTAAAACGAGAGAAGAGACCTACGTCATAGTCTCATAGCCTGCAATTCCAATTGGCATTTTTAGTGTTTTACTATAATTAGACGCTTCCGTTGTGGGTAACTCCACTGTGGTCGGAATAATTTTTATATACGTACAACCAATTAAAGTTGTGAACTATTTAGATTTTATCACCTTAGAGACGGAATTCCTAACCAATCAAACCAACAACAATTTTTAATTGCTTGTTTAATCAATTCCATTATCCATTTGATATTTATCCAATGCTTGGGGCCTGACGAACGATAGACGTCATAGCGCGATCAGAACCATAAAATCTTTTAACTAATCTTACTATCTTATTGCGTAGAATATCTGTATATATCAAATAGTAAAATCGATAGATTCAAGGACAGAAATCAGATTTTATTACGTATGAATAAACGTTTAATGAATCATTAAAAATATTAATATTTTTCAGACCAGTCATGATATCATCAGGTTGGAAATAGACCAGTGGTAAATTTTTTCAACAATAAGAATGACGCGTACCACATACTATTCAGCTAACTAATAAACACACTACACAACAAAACAAATAAAAGGTTTCCCTTTAGCCATAGGGCCTAAGTAAATAGAACATATATGCAAATAACAAGAATTACAATCGAAGAAGATATTAAACCAAGCTCCATATTATCCACATAAACAGTGGTAATTTACGATTTTATCTGCCATGGATTCGCATCTACTAGTTAATTGTTTAATAATCATTTAATAATCTTTTAATTTTATTTAAGATTGAAAAAAGGGGAATTTATTCAATATTTTGCTATATATTAAATTTATTGATTGATCAAATTATCTATAAAGTTAAGTGAAAGGGAGACTCGAATTTTCGACCATATACAATGGACATCGCGATTACAGATGTCTCAGTGCTACCCAATACAATAAGTCGCAAGCGTGTTCAGCTAATAAATAACCATGATCATTCTGAATCTACTCTCGTTCAACAGTTCACATTTTCCGCTGTCGCGGAATAATTTCCGTAATAATTATATCTGCCTTCTCGTGAATAACAATAAATAAGTTACTTTCAGCTTTTAAGAAGGCTCGTCGGAAACACCCAAGAATAACGCCAAGATCGGTAACCGACTTTCCCGTAAATAATATTAAATAAGTTTAAGGTGGTTCGTCGGAAACACCAAAGAGTTATGCAAAGATTGCTAACCGGAATTTTCGGCGCATGCTGTTCAATAGAATTTTCTCCTATGTTTGGTTATTTGGGTTCATGTTGCGCGATTACCATAAACGGTAAGTACACTGTACATTGTTCTCAGAACATATCGTATATAAACCTGTAACAACTGGCTCAAGCAATATAAAACCTCTCACTATAAGTTATTTATAGGGGAGTTTCACTATAAACTAAGAGATCTGTGACTCATAGCAACATAACGATACCTGGACATAGTAAGCAGAGAGAAACGGTACAAACAACCCTTTTCCAGTAAATTGGTTTGGTTTGGCATTTGGTTGTATCGACTTTACTTCAAGATTAAACAAAACTTTTGATTACCTTTTCTTATAAGTAAATACTTCAATTCGCCTTCCTGCTCCTCACGCTTCAACGGTATGTGAAGGTGTGTGCCTTCATTCAACTTCCAATTGACCCATCCCCCTTCATGAAACGTTTACACACGTGCATATTTGTGATACTATACATATTCGGAAGCCTAGCATTTATTTGACTTACGATAACTTGAAAATAAACCGGGAAACGAGTATAGAATGGCATGCAACTTTACCGATTTACAGAATATACTGTTTGATAAAAAAACTGCATGAGCTTATAAGCTGCAGGGTGCTACATTTCTATTCTTTATGCATATCCGATTAACACGAAAATTGTGCCTAGACGTGTTCAAGAATAAAACAAAAATGAAGTACGTGCAGTAAACAAATGAAACATATTCCGCTTATCTGGGAAATACTAGAAATACTCTTAGAGGAACTTGAGTTCTTTTTAAACAAGTATATCGAAAAGATTAACTCTATACAATTTGCCCCCATGTGAATTTCAGTTACCTGCCAAGCGCAGCATTTTAAAAAACCGCGATAGGAAATAATTAGCAGCTTGACGCATGTCCCCATATATAATCTGAGTTTAACAGTTTGTCGTTGTAAATCAAGTGACTATAAATATGTAAATTGTAAAAAATGTAAATATTGTACTGTATAATAATTCCACCTCTAAACAATAAAGACTCCACGGCCTTCGAGAGGAATTCAGTGAGATGGGAAAAACAATTTTAAGGTCCCCCGGTACTATTTTTGAACCACTACGATATTACACCAGGTGATGGAAGGGCAAAAAGCTATGCTTCCTTTGGTTCCGAAGCCAAGTGGCGAAACTGCCAAAAATTTCCTATAAATGCTTTTTATACAACGAACAGGGCAAATCAGTCCTCTGTTCCTGACGACTTAAGATAGGACGTATTAAATTGAAAAGTGTACAATTTAGCACCTAGCCAAATGCCAATACACCATGCATTAATATCACCCACAGCAATGGTTAAAGCATTATGCGTCCAACCGGTTAGTGAAAATATTTGCCATTATGTCAAAGCATTCCTTACCAGGATGAGAGGTCTCTCTTGAAAGCTCATAGCTTGAAATAGCCACTGCGCATAATTTGAAAACACCTTCCGCTATTCAGCGGCAATTATTTTTTTTTGCAATTAAGCAGTTATTCTAGTGCTACGCAAAAGCAATCGGAGATATGCTACAGGTTGATTATCGTTGTGTATTCGCAGCTAAACAGTAGGATGTTTGTATGCATATTTCTTATATACACACGCCGATTAAGAAACTATTTAATCTTAGCGTCCCGCGACCTTGAAATAGCGCCATAGCGCAAGATATTCACGTGTGTTAACAACCATTGTAAACGATAAGAACATCCGTATAAATTGATCTAAGCATAAACTAGGAAATAATTGTGTCGGTTTTACATTAAGTTATAGATCTAAAATGTCATGTTTGAACAGAGGCTACGAGCTTGTTAATTGTCAGGATAAATATTTATCAGCTATCTCCATAACAGTGAAGAACTATGGCACTGCCCCTAGCAACGAAGTCGGAATTTACAAATTCTGCAGACATTCAGGTTCCACAAGGTCACCAAGGTACAATACCAGAGTGAAATAGGCCGCCAACATTGTAACAGGCGCACCATCCGAAAATAGGGCCGATGGCAAATACTGATATTTCGCCCATACCAAACATTCGACACCCATCTTCAAGGTAACTTTACGATAATGTAAAC
The DNA here is from genome assembly GCA_013436055.1 of Halocynthia roretzi. NCBI lineage: Eukaryota > Metazoa > Chordata > Ascidiacea > Stolidobranchia > Pyuridae > Halocynthia > Halocynthia roretzi. Next base: position 124,938 of record QRAM01000194.1, on the reverse strand, counting down.
TCGAAAATAAAAGTAAAATTTATTAGTCTTTCAATTTACAAATTATGGTATTACATGAAAATTACAACCACACTTTCCAAGCCTCCACCTCGATGTTGACTTAGCTCAAGTCAAGTAATAGAAATACACTCATAATTTGGCAAAGTAAACACAAAGCATCAGGTGAAGGACCGCAAATAACCCTGTAAGAGCTAATACAGTAGCCAGAAATTAGGTATTCAAAATGTCTATGCATTTCCTTCTAGTTTATGCTGTATTCACCTCATGTGAGCATAACAATATTTTAACTTTCGTTATAGCACTCAGATATAATATCATGTGATTGCAGAAAATAATTCAATGGTCGAATTATCAAGATACTGTATTTGCAGTGTTATTATGATTGACGTTTCAGAACAATAAGCTTCCTTGTTCAAGTAAAACAAACAAATCACTGGGCATCGGTAATTGAACACCCATTACCAGAAATCAACACTGAATTATAAATAAAGTAGCTGATTTCTAGGGAAAAGTCACTGGTTAATAAAATGCGTTCGTTGAATCTACTAATGAGTTATTTGGGAATGCTTCCATAGGATGTTGCTGTATTGTAAAAAGCTCAGTAATGTAGCATTTTATCAAGACATGAATTAATCTTAGCGTCAACAAAAACAACTTGTACCTAAGTGGATTGGTACACAGCGCAATCAATAAAGGACGTTCTATCTGTAGCTCAACGACCTTGAAATGAGGGACGTATATAAATAAACGCAAACTAAACAAATGAATGATGACATTACAAGATAATTATCAGTAGCATTCAAATGTTACGAAGACCTATGCTGTCGTTTCATGACCACGCCATATCTTGCATCATACGAAGTTGGTGGTGGCATTAACAGCGTCACCTACTGTTCAGTCACCATTTTACAATCACGGATCTTTCCCAATTCTATACTATATATAGTTAATTGGTATCACCTTCCATGAACATTATTGAGTATTCATTTTGGATGCCTGAAGCCCGTTTCACTAATCCCAAAATCGGTACCATACACAGCACCGACTACGCGAAACGTGTCGAAGAATATATATTTACGGAAGAAATTCCAATAATTTACAGAATGATTACCTAGTATTATTTACAGACTAAAATAAATCGGACAGTCCTCGTCAGTTTTCGTCAAATAGAACAAATGTCATAATAGGAGTAACTGCATCATGACACCGGCGAGTAAGATGGACGTGGGAAATTACCCCGGAATTGATAAGCGTTGTTACCTCGGACAAAACTAATATATATGATTAGTCATTCGAGTCAGTTTATTACATTTTATTACTACAAAGCAGTAGCAAAGCATAGTGGAGCAAGAATCGTTTATTGAGCAGAAATTGGGAGAAAATCTTGAAGATAATAAAAAAATTTCTTTCTTGATTTACTGACAATCAGTTCCATGAATTAGGTAATTTTATGGCAGAGGAGATTAGTAATGGAGAATGGACTTTTGTCATTATATGGAGTCATCAAAAATATCTGTTTTATAGATCACTGGTATCAGTGGGAAATCCACATGAAAAAAACATGCTGGTGATACTTGATGTGCAAACACAGTAATCATTCTATCACTGTTTCCGTAATCAACTTGACAGCACGTCATAGATATTTCCAGCATCCCTCCTCTGTCATCGTTCAAACAATTGCAGACCTCATGGAATTTTCTCAGCCAAATTAGAAATCATTCCTGCCAGAAGTCAAGGTCGATAAATGATTCCTAACCATACTTTTCAATTCCTGAAGGGCGTAGTCTTCCGGCAGTCTCAACTGTTCAATGAGTTTCTCGATCTGACTGGAGGAAAAGGCTTGACCTGGTGACAATGCGTAGTCGTCTTGGAGCCGCGGAGAGTGGACGACTTGGTGTAGATTTAAAACCTGTTTCCCCATTTCTAGATAATGCAGGCATATTTGTATGTAAATGTATGAAACTAAAATCCAATTAATTTGAAGTGATTTTGAGAGAAGAAGAGAGCATGTACCTGCTTTTGCGAGCCTGTCTCTCGCATTACGAGTCACCAGACTAGCAACACGATTGCAAAGTGATGATACATCAAGACAAAGATCTTCAAAGTTCTCGAAAGCAGGAATATCACTCTTAAAATGCACATGAAGAAAACAAGGATAAAACATCACAATTGATATAGAGAAAAACCATTTCTATACACTTCCAATCCATCATTGACTAGAAGAAAATTGGAATTGTACAAAACTATATGGAATAGTAACCTCTTGAAGTTCTTTTATCTTATTGCTGATGATGATATAGTCAAGGTAAACTTTTCCTGCCGTTTCCCAGTTAGGAATAAGAGAAGAGCGTTCAGGAGCTTGCAACTGACCAAGCAAACCTTCCAGATAGAAAAGACGATCGTCTATGAGAGCGTCTGTAATATAAAGTATGTGTGTTAGGATTTAAAACAAAGGATAAAAGGAAATAGCTTATCAGATTTCCTATTTCCAGAAATTCAAGAAGATATATAATCCACCTGCTGCTATATGATTGATAATAACTTCGTGTCCCAACTTCCAATAGTTCGCTTGCACTAATTCAACAGCTTCAGCTTGCTTGTTGCCATGGTATCTCGCTGAAAGAGCTTTGGCTTCGCTCAACCAGGCCTCGGGTACGCCTAGACTGATGACAAGGAATCTCTCTCTATCCTAAAGTCATATAAGTAATTTTATTATAATTTATTATGGCGATAGAAAAAGATTATGTGAAACAGTCAATTATTTGATAAAATTAGTAAAGTATATTGGCTATACCTGTTGAGTTATGCTTTTTGTCTGCTCAGAGTCGGAGTTTCTGAGTAGCTGAGAATGTCTAAGGTTCCTGCAGAGTAGGAGCTTCAACTGAATTTCTCTTTCTCTGCAAATGTACATCAACATGAGGCATGTCATTATACCAAGAAATATCTACTATTTCAAATAGTTGAATACACAGTATTTTATTCACTTGTTATTTTCTATGTGCATCAATATCATTGCTGAATAATGCCACTGGCCGAGCGTCTCTAGCTGAGAGGCATAAGCAACATGCAATGATGTTCTGAGAACTGGAAGCAGTTGTCTGTGATAACCTGCAGCGTGCAGAGCACAAAAGACACGCCATGATATTCTTACGTCCAGGGGATAAGGGACCGCAGAGGCGGATGTGAGAGTCGTGTCCAGGTTGTGAGACCTAAATTTGAAAAAAAATTCGTCAATATTGGTGAAAATGCATGTAAAACAATTAGAATTGAAGCACAATGTTACTGTGTTACTAGGAGGTGTGTGATGAGGCACTAACAGCTGTATGCGAGTCAGGATTCTCGCTATCACTTGCAAAATCAAAGATGGTGTTATTATACAATCACACATCATAAAGCAATTTACATGGGTCATCATTCATGGTCATATAGAGTTTCTGGGTTTAATTTGAGGCACCCTTAGCTATTGTTTGATGCTTACCAATCTAATGATATTAAAGAGTAAAATACTCACAACTTTGAAAAGTCATAAAACAGGAAATAACTGTGCATACATAATATTATCAGTAAAAATGAAATTTACCGGTCGCAGTAAAGCTGGATAAGGTGATAGCACATATCATAGACTGTCGAGTCTTCTGATGGTAATTCATGGAGATCTGAATCACGTTCAATGTAAGAAGGAAGAGGGGCAACACAGTATACACCAAGTTCGCTCGTTCCCTACATAGAAGTAACAAAACAAAATAAATTATGAACAAGGTCCCGAAATCCCTTTGGGGACGACTTTCCAAGTGGAAAATCAAATATAAAGCATAAGAGGTTGAGTGAACCGTAATATAAACCACATGACTGAAAAATTAACTTGAAAATATCCACAGGACTGCTATTAACCAATCAACCTTCCTTCCAAAACCCATACCTTCCATGCCGCATTGTACATTTCCACAGCCTTCTCCGGGAGGGAGGTTGGAGGCAGGACATAAAGAAGATGAATGAGTAAGCATCTTTTCCAGTTCAATCCATGACAGGAATTTATAATACCTTTACTTGAATGCCATACCTATAAAAATATAATCTTCAAAGTAAAACAATTCATCTTTTGTTACGATTGAAACAAGGAAATATCACTGTACCGGTTTCCCAGCAATTAAACTGTAAATTTTGAGAGCAGTGTCAGATATATGTTCATCTGCAGTTATCTCTTCCCATTCAATGAGTTGCTTTGCAACCGCCACACGAGGTATCATCGAGCCACGAGTTTGGGAAAGTAAAAGTGCCAACCTCAAGTTCCCTAAATAGAAATCAAAATTATTATGTTATGTTTATTGTAAATCTCAGTGACCAACACTAATACATACAATAATTCATACTTCTGGGAGAAGGAAATTGTCATTGGAAATTCTAACTCCCCTACCTTTCATAAACAATAACTGAACGACAGATTAGCCACCTTTCTCAAAGCCCCTGTAGGGTCTACTGGATATCACCCTCACCTTGGTATTGCATTACACTTATACAGCTACATAGACCTACACTTCTTCCAAGCTAATGACTTTGCTTTATAGATAAAGAGATTACATAACCAGAGCACATCAAATTATTCTCTAGCAAATGACATGCACAAAAACAGCACACCTCCTAGCATAGCAGCATCCACTGCCTTGGCCAGCCTCCCTGATGTCATAAGACAAAATACAGATCGTAGTGATTCATCAGCACCATCTTCATCTTCAAGAACAAATCCTTCCTCTTCTTCATTGATCGCGTTGATCAGCCATGATGTCAACGCGTTCTTTCTCTTCATCGTATTCAGGTAGGGGTCGGTGATTCTTTCCTCATCCATTTCGTCTAGGTTACCCCATAGAGCAGAGCAGAGACTGAGAGTGATGTATGCTTGCTGAACAGTACCTAAAAAACTTTACTATTATTTCAGGGTCTTGTTTTCAATGCGTTTAATGTCAAGTGGAAATCATAATGTTAAATTATTGCAGGAAGCCATACCAGAATCAGGATCTGATTTGTCTGTTTTCTCCCATAGAGTTCTCGCAACTTCTTCATAACTTGACAAAGAATCCACAGAATCAGATGGACATAGCATTGGACAACAAGTTGTAGTAGACTCGGCCTGGAGTAGATGAGAGATAAAAATATGAAGGTGAAAATATTTATAAATGCAAGTTATGAATCAATTTTTCTAAAATTTCATAGTAATGTTAGTACGATTTCGGGAGTTATACATTTTATGGATACGAGACATGCATATATCCATATCAGAAATGTTCTTTTTTGGTGCTTATGTTTGTCCTAAGCTACCTTGATTAATATCGATAGGTAGAAAAAAAGTATTCGATTGTGAACCAATAATACCCGTTAATCGTTTTTAGTCGAGTATGGAATAATAACTCTAACTTTTCATTATTACTGTATATTGTTTGGCTTCGAACGAGCACTTTAAAAATTCTAAACCAATCTTCATTGAGGTATTCCAACAACAATATGACTCTTACAGCAGATGTGGAATTCAATTTGGATGCGTTTAACATCGTCGAATATTCTGTCTGAGCCGGAATGACGCTTGTACAGTGAGAAAGAGCACATTCTAGATATCGAACTTCGTCCTCTGAACTTGCTTCTTCATTCAAATGATGAGCGCTAGGAATTTTAATGAAGTGAACAGCAAAACCACTTTGTTCGCTGGCACTGAACGAAAAATAGCACAAAAGATCAGATGCATTATTGCAAAAAATAAATAATTATAAGAGGGACCAGATAGAACTTACGGATCTTTGGATGAAAACATGTTATATCTCGATGCATCTCTTGGTGAATCCGATATATCTTCTTCATCTTCCGAGGATCCTACTTGAGGAGAAGTGCAGTGAAGTAAAGTCCAATTCGGGCCCCAGCCAACACGGAATGATCGACCCATGAACAAACTTGCATCTCCATAAAAGCTAATGTTATGAATTAAGTAAAACATTTCAAGCATATGATAACGAAATTAATTTAAGTATAAAATAATAATATCAAATATAAGTGTTGCATGAATACAAAATAGTTCCAGAAACAAATACACAATCTATCACCTCTGTTTGTTTTTCATGAGGGATCTGTCCAATGGAATGCTCTGAATTATCCTTTTCATAATGGCTACCGTAGGTGCCACGAGTGCCGCTGGCTTCGGTGGTCTCCTACCAGGCAAATTTTTAATAAATAAATAAAACTTCTTGCCAACACTGTTGCCATACTAAAATATGGGATGACATTCATGGGCTCCATCTAATTACTCAATATTCTAGCACCATTAAGAACTAGATTTTTTTTTTGTTATAGTTACCACCATTCAATAAAGAAATAAGACTGTTAGAAATGCCTTGACACATATGTGTGATTAGACTCTGGAGACCAATATCTTACCTTTCAGATAACTTATCAAGTAGAAGCAATGGTGATGGCTGGGTAGGTGGTGAAAAAGCTCTTGTAGTGGGTGACTGTGAGCTTCTGAATGAAATAATATTTTTCATTTGATTTATTTTTATAGTGATTACGAGACAAACATACCTGTTGAGCTCAGGAGTGGAATCGAAACGTCTTGAAGTGATATCTAAACCATGTATTGTCTTCCTTGATTTCAAACGTACTGCTCTATCTTGCACAGGACTGAATAGGAGCAAAAGATTACCAATAGGAATAGACAGTCAGTCATTTGTAAAGCCATCCTAGTTTACCTTTACATGGAAAATAAGGATCAAAAATCTTTTTTTTTACCTTATGACATCCATTGGCGAGATGTTCATGCTTTGTCGATGAAGATTCGATTTGGAACCTCCTCGCGGAATTTGAGGCTCAAACTCTCTTGAAATTGGACTTTTTTCCGTGGTATCATCATCGCCAAAAAAGGAAGCCTTCATGACCTGGAATAAGTAAGGTTTACAATTATTTTAACAGGTACAAAGTGTATGTGATTGCTTCAATAAAAGCACACCTGGAGCCTCTGCGTGTTCACCTCCATCACATAAGCCATTCGTTGGGAAGCTGGTAGGAGGGAGTCAACAGCACCTAGAGCATCTTCGTACTGTCCGCTATCATCTTCCACCTCATACTCACCCATCACTTTGTCATCATCGTCTAAAGTGTCGCTCACCTTGGTACCAAACAGTTCCAGTTAGTTCATTATTCAGCATAGCTTTTAAATTTCACCAATTGCTTTATACTGCTTTCAAACTTGCTACTTACTGTAGGAGAGCAATGAAGAGAAGGAAGTGCAATAGAATGAATCAATGAATCAAAGAATGGAATTGTATTTGAGAAGATAGATTCAGAACAATATATACATCGGTATATTTACAAAAAACGAGAACATAGGAAGGATTAGGAAGCTTAATGATTCAGTTTAATATTAATTTCCTCGAGTCATTATTCTGACAGTATATATCATTCGCCTGCTATAAGTCATTTACAATGTCTAAAGTGACAAATTTTCTCATGTATATACATGTATTAAAAGTCTGAACAAAATCATTTACTATATTCTAAATGTATAAAGAATTATATATAAAAAAACATGAAATTAATTATTCCCTTGATTTAAATGATAATTTGAAGGAGTAAAAAGGAGAAAGTCAGGAAGAGAAAGTTAAATGGATACCCATATATGCATATTGCTGAAACAGCAACACAGATGCAGTGGTAACATCATACAGAGACCATACTAATCAGCAAACATAACTGGCAATACATAATCATAATCATTAATTCATACAGCAATTTCCACCAAGAAATCCACTAATTCAACCACTGTCACCATCATGAATCAATTCATTCTTATTCTGTCATATGGTACATCTAACAACCATCTGACTCCAAGCTTTATTACCACTGTTTCTACAAACTTCAATTTTTCATCCATCCTCCATTTCTTCACCATTATACTCAACAATCAAACTTCAAGCATAAAATGTACAATAAAACTTTCCACGAGACAGATCAGCAATAGTACATCACATCAAGACAAATATATCGCCTTGTGATTGCATTAGTAATTAATTATTCACACCATTTTAGGAAGAGTCTCTACAGAGCCTCCATCAAACGCCTTCTCAATTTCATCTCTCTGCTCATCGCCTTCTCCTCCGGCAGGGGTTCCTCCCAGCGAGGCACGAGGATGTTTGGGAATCAACGATGTCACTGCAGCCGGCATAGGTTTTTGGAGTTTTGCTGCATTCTCTCCCTTTTGTTGTAGCTGCTGTTTCTGCTGGAGGAGTTTGAGCTTTACTGCAGGATCAAGGTTCTCATCTGCCTCTCCATCACTGTCTGACAGGCCATATTTGGAAAAATGGTTGACCTATGTGATTCATAAATAATTCAAATTTAAAAATATAAATGGAATGAAAGAATATGATATTTGCTTAAAAAAAATATTTCGGGTTTTTTCCATATTATTGTAGAAGTTATAGTTTCCATTTGATTCTACAGTTCAGGATGGTCAAACTGCATACACCATGACCTTGGGCTTCTACATGAATTTAACAGCAACATGTACAGATTCGAAATTTTAATTAGTTCATGACATTTCAATCTCATATTATACCTGAAACACCCATGATCCTGTGCAAGGTCGATACTCTACGAATCGGGCCCCCATTTTGGCTGTCGTCTGTTCCAGGCGTTGCTCCCATCCCATGTGTGTTAATCTCTCAGCACTGGTGATAGGTTCTCTCGTTGTTTTGTCAGTAGGCCATACGCAATCCAAAGTAACTTCAGCTTTCCTGTGGAGATTACAAATGAATAAACTTAAAACTACAAGAAATAAATCATTACAACAAGAATACGAAGCTCATACCTGTTTAAACCCTTATTAAGTGGTGGCTTTACATCATCATCAGGATAAACAATAACTTCCTTTCTTCTGATATGAACAATTTCATCCAGATTTAGACCATAAACATCCATTGTATTCGGGAAGAAAACAGATCCATAACCTGCCATAAAAAAGTCGAGTTTTATGGAATAATAACAGAAATTGCTCATGCTTTATTTAGTTATTTTATTTTGCTTAATTCCAGCCACCTTCCCTCCCTATTGTGAAGTCAGTCACTAGACATTTGTCATCAGATACACATTGAGCCAGCTCATCCATGGAAGGGATTGTATAGTACCCACTTCTTGTCAGAGTTATATGGGCAGGATGATCCTCCACTGTTTCCTAAAAGAAAAAATATGGCTTGAAAATTCAAATAGCCTCCGCAATTTAATTTTAACTCCAGGAGACACGAACCTTCAAATCATCAACCATTATAAAATTTCAGAAAAATTCATCCAAAATAAAAACGGAAATCAGCTTAGAGATAATGGAAACAGAACAAAATAGTGGAGATCCTTAACCTGATTAATATTCTCTTTATCTTCGGTGAAATTATCCTGATTAGCCTGTAATGCATCCAGTCTTGCTTTCGTGTCAGGCGATCGAACTTTTTTCACAAATGTCATTCCTCTTTCTTCTGTATTTTCAGTTTCTCGGGGACGAACGTTGAGTGCTACCATTGTGTCATCCATCTCAGTAGCTGCTTGTAATGGTGTCTTTGTGGAGTCGGCATCTGATTCACGCTGTTGCGGCTGTATGGGTCGAGAGGAACCATTCTCAGCATTTCTGCCATTCTAAAACAATGCAGTTATCATCACACAGCATTCTATGATTTATACACAAGGCAAGCTGGAGAACAGAGGATTTACTAAATCAGTTCCATGATTTACTAGTTCCGTTCCTTAAAACTTGCTCGTTTTTCAAAGCTCATTGTTACTGGGTTTGAAGGTGAGTGACAAGTAAAATATTTGTTCACGGTCCAGTTATTACCCGCCAACAAATTTTTGTGATTATTTATTCATTATTTCATTCAAAATAGTTAGCATGGTTCATTTTTGGTCATATACACTGTCGAAACATGGGCTTAGGTTGTGGTCCATTGAGATATAGATTCTGTATAATTTGATAATCACGAATCACGAGATAAAGGAATAAAATACTGCATTGGAGATTGCAAGTTAATATTAATTATTCACAAATATTTATTTTGTTTACCTGATTAACATGAACTTGGTTTTCTTCTGCATCATTTCTTTGGATGTCATGTCCATTTCTGTTTCACAAATTAAATTGTTAAGTTAAAGACTACAAAGTTTAGTTTATAAAGGATTTAGAAGAATAAAATACATTTCTCTGTTCTCATATACAGATCCTGAAGCATTCGATGCTCTGCTTGAAATGGATCTATCGCTGTTCGGAGTTCCTGATCCAGTGAAGTTAAGTTGTGGAGATGCAGTTACTTTTATACTCAACTTTTTCACGCTTTTTCTGTAATTAATTGAAAGAATAAGAAATTAAATAAATGGAAAATAGTTTTGAAAAATGAGAATTAATAGATTCGAGACCCAAAGCATAATAAAATTTTCGAAAATATACAAGTTTACGAATAATAATAACAAAGCAACACAATTTCATTTCATTCCATGAAGTTTATCTTTGAAAGAAATGCTTGATACACAAATCGAAGGCTTGTTGTTTGATTTGCTCCTCCCTTGATTATACAAACTTCATTTTTCACCTGCCAATAAAACTTCTGTTGCTAACGACCGACTCCTCTTCATCCCGCAAGCCGGCGAAGAGCTCATGGTTCTTTCCGGATGCTCCTGAATTGTTCAAACCTTGCAAAGCTTTGGGTTTTATTTTAGCAATCGGTCTTGGTGAAACTCTGTATAAGGGTGACTGAATGATTGCTTTTTCAGCTGCAGGATTGGTTGGTTTCAAAAGCTGCGAGTGGAAAATAATTTATTCCAATTATTTTTACATTATAAACCCCTGCAGTGTTTTGCATCTTTTTCTCCTATCAGGCAATACATTTGAACAGCAAGGATATCAGTTACCTCTTTTTTTTTAGCCGGGTCATTAACAGGGTTCTTGAATAAGGGAGAGTCCCCAAACGGTGCTGTGAGAAGCGCTTGCAATTGCTGTTGGACGTCGGCGGACGATTGACCTGACGAACCAAGGTTTAGTGTAGTGTTGTTTCCAGCATTGCTGAACATGGAATTGCCACCAAAGCCAGTACCTGTTGTAAGTGAATTTCCACCAATGCCACTGGATGAATTAAAATTGAATCCTGTGCTTCCGCTGCCTAAAAAACAGAGTTACGGTAACGCAAATTTCTCACAGTAATAGTAACTTGCATTATAACATGGAGTAAATATAAAAACATTCTCACCGAAAGATAGTCCGGTGTTACCGAATCCAGTGCCAAGATTCGATGTACCGAAGGTGCTCTTGTTCTGGGTGCCGAAAAGCCCCCCGGTCGAGGTCCCTGTGTTTCCAAATATGGAACCACTCGTGCCCCCAAAACCAGCGGGCTTGGCTCCACCAAATAAGCCGGCTATCGGTATTAATTGAGAATGTAATTTGAATTTCAGTTTAGTAGCAAAACAAGAATTTTATATCAAATATTTTACTGTCTAACCTGTGTTAGTTGATCCAAATGTTCCAGTGTTGCCAAACAGGCCACCAGCGGCAGCTGGCTTAGCCTGGGTGTTACCAAATATACTCCCAGTTCCAAATCCTGATGACGACGACTGTGTGTTTGTTCCAAAACCAGTCGCCTTATTGCCAAAAAGGCTCTGAAACATTGGGAATATTTGAATTGATATGAATTTATGGCACAATATAAGTCAAGAAAATAAAATGTGAAATAAAAAATATAATAGGAGAGACTTACTGCGTTATTTGAGCCAAAGCCGCCGAATCCAGAGCCAAATCCGCCAGTTGCCGGCTGGGTGCTTGTGTTGCCAAATATATTCGAGGTATTGCTTGTAGCGGAAGAACTACCAAACAAGCCTCCACCAGCCTGTGATATATAATCGATGCAGATTATGAAAGAATAGCAGATATAATAATATAACTAGGATAATGATATATATATTGAATCAAAAAGGGATCACAAAATTCGAAGCTACCTGTGCTGGCTGTGCATTTCCAAATAGTCCCCCAGTTGAGGGGTTGGACCCGAACCCACCAAACCCGGAAGAGACCTGTGTGGCTGTGGCAGTGCCAAATCCACCTCCACCACTACCGAAGAGACTGCCACTGGCTGAACTCGTAGAAGAACCAAACAGACCACCAGAACCAGAACTTGTTCCAAAACCTGTTTGTTGCTATACAGAAATATATGGTTAAATGAGTTAAAAATTATAATGAGAATATTTGATGAAAGAAATTACCAAGTACTTCCTTAGTGTTTTTAAGTCTTCAACAATTTTTTCAACCAGAAGACAATTAATCATTAAACTCACAAGATTTTTTACATCAGCTACTAAAATTAAGGTGATATAAATTTTAAATGGATGACAATTAATATACGAAATTTATTCATACCTTTTGTCCAAACAATCCACCAGAACTGGAAGTATTTGTGTTGTTCCCAAATGAGAAAGCACTGGCCGATGTACCTGGCCCAAAAGCCGGTTTGTTAGCTGAAAATTTATCTGATGAGAAAACTATAGCAGATAACTAAACAACACAGTGACATATGCATTACCTGACCCCTTTCTTCCGGCCGTGTAATCTTCTGATCGAAGTTCCTCGAAACTTTTGCTTTCGTATTCTTTCATTGCTGTAATGCATTGGTGCTTTGTGCTAATACTGGACTGGATACCGCTACGCATCATCGTATCTGCTCCGGTCACAGGGTTGAATTTCACAGTTGTTCCACTTTGAGTTGATGCACTGGAGCCAAAACCTATGGAGAAACATATTGTAATACAGGTAGCGTAACATGTATCTGGCAAGCTTGTATTTAAACTTTTAGATTTCTAAACACAGCCTATAAATATAGCATATCATATAGCATAGCATATCATATATCATAAAGCATAAAAACTAATAAGAAGGCTTTCGTGAACGTTTATCTGGGATAAGAGTCTGCGGGTTTTAGCATCAACTTTATTACTCAATGAATTCACACTCACTGAAAAGCCCTCCTCCACTGGATGTCGTACCGAATCCAGAAGTTGTCCCTCCAGCACTCCCGAACAAACCGCCGGAACGCTGTTGTCCAAAACTCCCGCTGGTGTTACCAAAACTGTTGCCAAATCTATTGGCGCTAGTATTAGTAGCAGTTCCAAAAAGACTGGTGGTCTTATTTGCTTGTGCAGGAGTGCCGAACATGTTATTCGTAGTAGTTTGGTTGGCAGCACCAAAACCAAAACCTAAAGAGGATAAAATAGTATGTCTGGTAATCAAGAGAGAAAAATATATCTTTAAGACTATATATAGGTATCCGTACACAGGAATGATGGCAATGAAAAAAAGAATTGTAATTGAAATAATTTCACATTATAATTAAAATGAATTTATGATAATGATGGAATTCGAAATGATAGTGGTACATTGTATAGTTCTCCTGCTATCTGTTAGAGTTAGATGCATACAGCCAAATAGGCATCAATGCGCAGAGACTCAAGCTTTAATTATTATATAAGTTGTTTTACTGGAAGTATTCGTCGGTCCAAAAGCAGCCGGTGTACTGGAACCAAAAAGTCCTCCGGAAGAAGTAGGTTTGGTGCCAAACAATCCTCCAGAGGTGTTAGTACTTCCAAAAGTAGAGGAATTACCAAATCCTGCTGAGAAAAGATTGTGATTTAATAAACGGTTACCATATTAAATTAAATGACATAACAAAAATATTTACCACCAAAGCCACCAGTTGATCCAAAACCAGATTTCTGGTTCTGGTTAAACATTTTCAATGGTTCATTGAATATTCAGTAGTATATTGTGTGTCTGTTTCTTCTTTGTCAGGAAAAATTTAAGATGCTGTGGAGAAACAGAAAGAAAATTGTTTTTAGGGGGATCGCACTACTAAAATAGTACCAAATATAATATAATCACATTCTGATATTTTATACTGGCTGCTCCTTCTATGACATTTAATTCGACAAATTCTGATGGCTTAAGGAACCTTTTTTAATAGTTAAATGCTTGAACCACTATTTGACGGACATTTTTTAGACCTCGAAGATCGCGTTATACCGACGTTACACTGTATTCTAGAACTGTGACATTCGGTCAACAATGGCGGAACCTGCTATTACTCGTCCAAAGTGTTTTCTTCAGAAAACTACATCTCGTGACTTCGTGAAGTTTATATTTTATATCGAGCTGTTAAAACACCTGTCTGTAATCCTCGAAAACCTTTTTTATGGGACTATTTGTACAAGAAAAAATGAAAATACAAAGTAATGGCGACATACCATAGAAACAATGCAACTGGGACCATTAGGATATATTTTGTAACACTAGGTGTCGTTGTACACCATTGATAGCGAAATACAGTAATCCCTCACCTATCGCGGTTGGTGCGTTCCAGAGCCTCCCGCAATAGGTGACACTCCGCGAAGTAGAAACCACATATTTAATTAATTATTTGAATGTATTTAAACTATTTTGAACCATTATAAATCATTTACACACTCTTATTTACTTTATTAACCTTTCTCCACAATCATTTAACCGGTTATTCAATATTTTTTTTTTACTTTTAGCGCTTAAACATACTAGTACTGTACGGCACCGCATTTATCATGAAATAAAATACATGCAATACAATATTATATAAAATCCGCGATAAGGGAACCGCGATATAGCAAGGGACAACTGTATTGGTTTATAATAAAGGTATTGTATTCTCTTGCAATATTTTCAGAAGTTTAGTTGTAATATCCCGTTTAACAAACGATCTTTCATTGCAGATCCGAATACCCGCTTCAACTGGTATATTCTGCAATTTACTGGATTGAACGTTGTCCACCGAATTTCACGGAACCACAGTCAGTATTTTCCTATAACATAACGTTGCTCCATACTGAGGTCACCTGTAAGCTATTCTATATTCCTTCCAGAAAGCGTGTTTGAAAACGAAGGGAAGCGAATGCTTCTCTTATATGCCATATCGAAAAGTTAATCCATTACTGAATACCGCCTTAGATACGGGAAAATGATCACATATACCGCCACCACGCGAATTATCTCATATCATTCGTCTAAAATTTGCTTAATGTATGCAATATGACGAAAAGTCCATGTATTCTATTTTCTATTCTTTATTCATATTGCTTAGCTCTCATTGAATAAACCATTACCAAAATGATCTTTGACTCAACTAGTAATTAGTAAGAGCGATAAACATCGGAAGGATTGAGAGTTTCAAATGTAGAGATACAAAAAATACAAGCCAGCGTAACAGTTATTTAATTTAATAACTAATGGTGGAAAGTTATTTCCAGTACAGTATTTCTGTTTAGCTAAAAATCGATACTTTGTGTCCGGAACTGCATAAATGAGAAGAACGACAGTATTTTAAGTTCTTCTTTTCAAGTAAGCGTGAATGCATGAATATACATGAAAAACGTGACGGATTGATTAAATTATTTTTAGATTCAAAGCGTCGAACATAGCGATATTGTGCATGCTGTATCACTTCGCCCGCGGAATTGGTTCTTCAACCACATGGTTAATAGCCTTAAGGTATGAGTTAGTATTTCTCGGTTAACGAGTTTAAAAGTATCACGCCCAAGGTATGTATTAGGCACAAACCGAATCGTGGAAAAAATCTATTATCTCATATTCATAATCTTAGTTTAATTGAGAATATAACTAACTTTAAAAATTAGTTTAGTAAATTTTTTTTAAGTTATCTTCCTTTGTTCACAAGTTGAACTGAACTGAATGTGGGGGGGGGGCTGAATAATCAAGTACAGGAAAAAGGATTAGCATAGCATTCGTTATTTTACAGGTTTAATTTCTGCATCGCCATTGGCTATATCGGTTGATAGAACTGAAAAATGGATCAAATCATCGGTCGAAATTTTAATCTCGCAGGTAATGCAAACGAGTGTGATGTAGCGTTCTACTTACTAGGAGTGATATTACTGTGTCAATTATTAGCGCTACTCGTTTAATGAAGATAATTGAAATTTTATGTTACCTTAATTAGGCAGGGGGGGGCAATCGATAAAGAGCTATCTTTAAAAAATTTGAATTTAATTGTGCAATTTATAATGTTTTATTTTACAGCATTACCAAATGTATGTATTCATTATTGTATGAAAGTGCATAAATGTGAATAAAATTAATCTTTATATAAAACATGGAGCAAAGCGTTCACAGAGCAACTATATTACCGGCAACCGACAATGTTCCAAGCTACGAAATAACCGTGGAAAACGATCTGTATTCAAGGCCTACAGAAAGAAGAAATACCGACAGATCAAGCAGGTCCTGTCCAGGACGAAATCGGTGTTATCGCATAAGAGTTACCCTTATCTTTTGCGGGGTAATCATGCTACTTTTCGGTATTTCGTTATTGACGACGTTTTCACGGACCCAAGAATACGACGTTGAGTTAACTCCAACTGATAAAAAGTTCTGGGATTCTATGAGACTCACTGGAATATTGTTACTTAGCTCTGGTTGCCTTACTTTGATCGTGGGGTTATCGGCTATCAAGTGTAAGATCCTGTGCAATGTTACCAAACGGATGAGATCGTCTTCGAATGAAACAGAACGGGACACCGGTATGTTCCACGATACCAGAACTAGTGTACCGACTTCTTCAGAAAGATCTGAGCTGAATATTTTCGGTCTTTTTATGAGAAGATTGCGTCTTAATTGGAGCCAGCAATCGGAGTGGTCGAGAGGTAGAACGCAGCGAACTGATGTCGAGATTCGGTCCCCGTGGAACGGGAACAGGTTCCCTGATGCACCGCCGGAATATCTGGAAATCATCTCGCAGGATTTGCAGCGCGATGTTACTATTCCTCCGCCACCATACGCGTGAGTTCGGGTAAACAAAGTTGTTGAGACAGCTACCCAATTCGATAGACGTCACGACTTACGTTACTTTCAAGCTCAAGATGATAAACAGCCTAATCGTTTCACAATTAGCTTTATAGAATGAATATCATAGCTTAAGAAAGATAAAAGATATTTTTCGAGTCGTAGTTACCATACAACAAAAATAAATTTGATGAATAAAATTCTAAATTCCAATGAATTTTTAATATCTACTTAAAAATTTACAGGCACGCATTGCATGCTGTAATGCAGACATAATTGTCAGTAATCACAGTGCTGTATCAATTCGATTCATAGTCTAAAAATTCTCTTCTTGTCTTAACGACTTGAGAAGGTATGATACCTGTTCTTGTTCGCTTTAAGACCATATATTCGTTATAAAATTTGCCAGAACAAGTATTCAACAACACAAGCTTCAGTAGGTAGAAGTGGGTAAACTTTGCCCCATAAGACGCATCAAAATTTGCAAGGTCTCCAGCAGGGCACAAAAATATTTGTTTGTTCATTCCTTGTTCAACGCATTCATGTTCAATTTACTTTGTTATTTTTGCAGTATTTTATGTTCTTTATTGTTTAGCGCTTGTTTAATTGATGTAGCATTAGATATGTTATTCTTTTTACATAACTAAAGGTGACTCAAATACGTGTTTTCTCGAATTCTCGATAAAAATTTACAAAATCCTGGGAACAATGTTGTGAAGTTTTCAGTCAATTCAAAAGATTTTTGAAAAAGGACTATTATGACTCTGTCAAAATTATCAGTCATTATGTAATTCATATATATGTCATATAGGGTTTAAATAGGAGTCCCTGCTCATTCTAACACTTACAACTGTTGATGAAATTTCGGGTCTGATGGAGGAAAGTTTTCCAAGGGCGGTATATTCATAATCCATTCGTTGTCGGGATCGGCAAATTCTGCTTGCACAACTCCCTCGTCGTTTGGGCTGGTCACATATACCGGTATTGACCTATACCTGTAACATAATCAAAGCCAATCTCTTACATTCTTTGTAAATGTCAATCCCTCTTGAAATGCCCAGAGGCTATAAGGTTGTAAGTCATGGTAATGATGGACTGTTAATTTTCTGAAATGAAAAAGTAAATCACCTGGCGGACTTTGGAGAAAGTATCGAAGGACTTGAACCAGGAGTTGGATGAGTCGGTGCAGGTGCTGGACTTGGAAGAAAGCCCACCGGAAGAGGTTCATCCAGCAGACGTGCACTACTAACAAACAAGTTGATACCTTGATAAACATTTACTGAATAACAAAGTATTCAAATCTCTATATCGAAGCATAAAGATTTTTCATTGGCAGAATTGCAGATTTAGCAAAATTCACAGGAATTATTGAAGCTTTCTGGAATTCCATTGCAAATTTGTCATTAAGTCACATTCTGTGGTGAGATTATCCATATAATAAAATTTGAACTTGGACAAGTTTGCATTATTCACTTATGGTAGGTATATATTATAATATGTGCCACCTAAAAACATAGATAATTCAATGTATATAATACATAATGCCAGAAATAAAAGAATTACCTTCCTGATTTCGATCGCCTCTCATCAAGTTCATCAGCAGAAAGCACTGCTCTTTTTTCCCTACTCTTTTTAGCTTTCTGCTGCCTATCTGAACTGTAGCTTCTCTTTCTATCACTTCCACCTTTCTCCGCAGAAAGACCTCGAAACTGAGAGGGGGGATCGAAGAGGAACTGTGTCGTCGAGATCCTTTTTCGCTCATCCTCTTCATCACTGTCGTAATTGGAACTGCACTTCATCAAATTTCCTGGAAAAGTAAGGAATTATACGTCTTAATTAATAGCACAGCAAAATACACTATGAAGAAGAACTACTTACTCGCAGTGCTATCACTTGCTCTTTTCTTTATCCCCTTTGCAACAAATTTTCTCGGTGGGTCAGGCAGCGCCTGTATGGTCGTTGTATAAGTTTTAGGAGATGAAGAAATCGATGGAGACATCAAACGTTCCCCTGTGTCTGAAATATAATGGGTGGCGATAGGATCTAGATCGCGGTCGTTCTCAAAACTGTCCGATTTCCTTGCAGTCATCGTAAGAGTTGGAGACGGACTTAGACCTTTCATAGTCTC
The DNA here is from genome assembly GCA_013436055.1 of Halocynthia roretzi. NCBI lineage: Eukaryota > Metazoa > Chordata > Ascidiacea > Stolidobranchia > Pyuridae > Halocynthia > Halocynthia roretzi. The sequence goes on along the minus strand of QRAM01000194.1, from coordinate 105,934 downwards.
GGGCATTGCGGGAGCATGATCTTTTTGATGTGGAAGAGGCACTGTTTTGAGATGAGGGTCATCTACATATCTGAAATTGTCTGCTTCGGGATCTTGGTAAAATTTTGCGATATTTCCTGGTGTGGAGTTGGATCTGGAATCGTGTGATATAAAAAAAAAGGAATTCAATTGGTTCTCAACAAGTTGAATCCCACTACTAGATATTCGTATTTGAAGACAAAAATGCATGAAGATAGCATGCTGATTTACTTATAATACATATTCTAGTGATCAGTTGTTTTCAGGGCCAAATTTCCCTACTTGTGGGCACTAGGCCAAACTTTGTGGAATTTATAGAAATGTTTGCATGTTTCGATAATCAATATATATATATACTGTAAGAAATAGGAATTTCAACACTATGCTACAACTTAGTTTCAGTGGGCCCTAGGTCCTACTTAGCCTATTGGTGAATCCACCTCTTGTTAGTATAATAGCATAAACATATTTAATATAGTAACCTTGCCCTATAGCTCCCATTTTGTTCTTGCTCATGAGCAGCTAAACTATTGTAATCGTCAAATCCTTGGGTACGAAAAGGTGAAGTCATAGTCCCACCAAAACTGCTCATTGTCCTATGCGCACTGCTTCCTAAATCAGTCATTGTACGGTGCAAAGAACTCTTCTCTGGTGACACTTCATTTCTAAGAGACAAGTGCTTCTTCATTTATTTTTTGTTTAATTTTTCCAATCAAGCTTTTAAAATATCATTAGTTTTCGTGGCAATAATTATGGAATACGAATGCACCTTGAATCACTAGGTTTTCTCAGCTTTTTCATGAATGCTGTTATCTTTTTTCGATCACTTTTTTTCTGGTAACCTGAGATTTCCTTAGTCAACGCTTGAATAACTTGATCCTTCTCACGGATCTCACTTTTTAGGCTGAGTATCTGCAATAATATAAAATGTATATATTAGCATTATTGACACTACACATAACAAAGAATGCTTTTTCACAAGACTATTTAAAAAGATGATTTTGTTTTTGTAATGAAACTATGTTGAATTCAGTACCTGCTGAATTTTTTCTGCATTACTATTTTGCAGATGAATTTGCTCCAATTCTTTTTGCTGACGTGCACTTTTTGAAGATAGGGCCACATTCTAACCAACAGAAGTTCAAGATAAAGATTAAACTTATGTGCTTGTATTTTTTTTCTTAAATATAATTTCTTAATGATACCAATCCACTTAGCACAGGCTATCCCATACTCCAGTGGTTCTTAACTTTTTTTTACTCCATTTCCCCATATCACCAAAGGTCAGAATGTCATTTCCCTCTTTCTAAGATTGTTTGACATCCAACGGTACATTCCCAATAATATGCTTACAATTCCTCCCCTGAAATGCTCAGAAATAGTTTGATAATTACCTTCCCAACTAGATAAAATGAGAGGTTAGCAATCTACAAAAGGCAAACAAAGTTATAAACTAATATTGGGGATCTACAGAAAGACCCATCCCATAATGAAACCCAACAAAAATTATTAAATAACAGTACATTACCTTCAGTTCACCTTCCATAGCATTCGCATCCCTTTCTGCTGCATTCTTTTCTTCAAGCAAGAGTGAGTTTTGATCTCTGAGGAGCTCAATCTCTCTCAGCAAAGAGGAAATTCGATTCTCAAGCCATTTGTTGCGATCACAAACAATTTTATATTGTTTTTCCATCTCTCTGTATTTGACAGAACAATTACGACAAGAACACAATAATAATCAGGATCCAGTGAATCAGATTACTTATCCATGTCTTCTGTCAGTGATATTGTAGGATGAGGAGTTTGACTCAGTTTACTCTTCATCACTGCATTCAGCTGTTTTTCCAGGAGAGATTTCTCTTCAGATATTCTCTCTAGCTCTTGACGCAAATCAGTACTGGAATCGTTTCTTTAAAAAAAAACATGGAAATGAAAAACAATTTGAAAGTCTATACGAGTTGTACAAAATAATATCTTACTGAATTGCTAAAACTTCCCTGTTCATTTTGATAATTACAACTATATAATATATGATAATGATATGTTGTTATTCATAAGGAATAAAATATTGAAAAGGAATTTGTTTTTTCCATTGTGGTATCGGGTTGTGTGATTTTAATTATAAAAATGAGTTGGAACGAGTATCTCCTTGGTATTAAAACCATTCAAAGTTGACAAAGATACAGGATAATCTTTTGGGAAAGGAATTATTCTCGCATAAAAAAGGCAATTAGCTAAGAATCTAGAGATGACACTAGCAAAATACATGATTATACCAAATATAGAATTATTATGACAACCGATTATTTTCAACGGCCAGGAGAATGAAATAATTGTTTAATTAAAAAGAATACTAGTAAACTATTTTAATAAAATCTTGAATACATTGACTCCATGATGATTGTTTTTCCTTTCAATTCATCTCTCTCCTGTCTTGCTTTCTGTTCATTCTTCAGTGAGGTTTCCAGCGTCATTTTCGACTCTTCAAGATGCTTCTCGCAAGAATCTTTTTCTGCCAGAGCTTTCATCAGCTCCCGGCGGAGATTTTCGTTAGAGCGTTCGTTTTCTTGCAGATTTTCGAGAGCTTGAAGTTCCTTAAAATATGTAGTAATTCTTTCGTACACATATATAAAAAATTGTGTTAAACTACAATACATAGAAATGAGGAGAAAATATTTTAAATGAAATTAAAATATTTGAATTTTCTGCTTAACAGACCTTTTCTTCTATTTCTTTCATATCTTTGAGTTGGGATTTTAATGTTTTAATGAGACTTTCCTGCTTTTCTTTAACGTCTGAGAGATCTTTAATTCTTGAGCGCAATATTTTGGCATCGGCTGCGACCGCTTCCAATTTCGCCTTGGTCGTTTCCAAAACTCTTTTCGTGCTTTCCCATTTGTCAGCCACTTCTGCAACACTGTAAAATTATATTTGAATGGTTATAGATATTTCTCATGTAATTAATATAATGCGATAAGACCTTTTGCTAATTTTAGTACGATTTTCTTCTCTTAGTAAGTCTATCTCTTGTTCAAGTTGTGCAGCACGACTGTCCGATGTTTTCTTGGCATTTTCGGCCACGACTAGTTGTCCTTTCGCAATCAAATAGGCCTGTTCTTTTTCCACTTTTTCTTTCTGCAGAGTAGCCATTTCCACTGAAAATATAATCCAAAAAAAGGTAAAAATGGGGAAATTTTGAAGTAATTTCCACGTAACAGAATTGTACCTTAATATATACCTCTATATAATATAATACCTTCATAATATAATATATAATATAATACCTCTATAATTATAGTGAACAAAATGGATCTTGATATTGTATACAGCAGAGGGGGCAATTATTTTCCCATAGGGGGCCACATGAGAAACAAAAGAATATTGTGGAAGGCCGGGCCATTAGCCTGAACTCATTTTTATTAAAACGGAATGCCTATATTGTTTTTTTTTCTTTAATTCTTAAATATTACGTTTGACATGTTTCAGTTCTGACGCATCAACCATAGGAACTGGACTTCTAGCAGCTGAGGTTAAAGTTGATCTCATCACTCTGGCTTCATCCTCGAGTCTTAATATTCTTGAATCTAAACGCTCTCTCTCACGTTCGAATTTCCTGATCTCTGCCTCGTGACTTTCCCCACGAGCTTGCAAGAGGTTTGTCAAGGATTCTGTCTCCTGTACATGAATAACATTAGATCACCGAATCAAAATTGATATTGGGAATTTGGTTTACCTTCCTGGATTGCAATATCTGATTTGTCGAGAGTTTGCATTTATTCTGTGATTTCATGAGCTCATCCAGCAACCTCTCATTTTCCTGGAATAAGATAACAAATAAGTAGTGATGAATACTACTAGTTAAATGCANAAGACATTCCTAAAATTATGGGTTTTCCCTTGTTCAAGCAATATTCTGGGATACATCTGGACACTGAATTTGGGAAAAAGTCACTCAGAAACAAACAAACAAAATATTGCTCTCAATATATAGATAGCAGGAATAACCTATTTATAGCAATGTAAATGGGATATTTTATTTATCTGTATTTGTCACATAAATGCAGTTTATAACCACCCCCTTGTAACATTGACTGGAATACATCTACCAGCCAGCAGACCTCTAAAAAAAAAAAATATTCTCGACTATCTTGGCAAGCTAGGAGGCAAGAAATAGTTTCATGTATATATATATTATCAACAAAGAGAACCATAGATCACCTTGTCATCAGCTATCCTCTTATCTGTTTCAGCAGAAGTCAGTTTATCTAGAGCAAGTCTGAGCTCTGTTTGCAACTTCCTGACTTCTGGACCAAGCAGACTGTTATCGTTTGCGTTTGAAGATTTTGAAGGCTAAAACAAAACAGATAGTGGAATAAGATAGCTGGAAAATAGTCAGTATTTAGAAAAGAGCAGAGGTGGGATTCAACTGGTTCATACCGGTTCTAGTGTGAGTTGTGAATTGATCATCAAACCCGTTTATGAATTGTTTCAAAATTAAAGTTTCTCTTATTCTTTCATGGAGTGGGGATGCAAATTTGTAAATTTTCTACTCATTCAATCAAAATAACTAGTCTGAAATAATTTGAATCCAATCACTAGAGAAGATACTCACAGATTTAGATAGAACTTCCTTTTCCATCTCTAGAACCGAAATCATTTGTCTATTCTCTTTGCATTGTTTTGTAAGTCGTTTGTTCTCTGTCTTAAGTTCTTCTAGTTCTCTTTTCAACTCATCCATCGTGGACAGCTGGAAGAAGAAAGAAAAAGAATAGTAAACATAATAGTATATAAATACAATAGTGATATATCATTGAAACATTAATTAAGCACTTCAGAGCCAGATTCAATACTGTCTAAAGGAAGGTACATTACTGCAGTAATGCTGATATAGTAGTGTTTATCATGGTTACCAGTTGCTGACATTCAATTGAAGGCTCCATTTACCACTTAACATTAAAATTTGTGGTTAAATTGTAGTAGCATTAATAGAGAAATGTATGCCCCCAAGACTAGTTATTTTATTGTTTATCTTTCTGTATCGCTAATGCTATAATGAATGTTTATGGAGTTTCACATGGAATCGTTCTATGACATTAAAGGTAATGCTTGGTATTTTTTCTCTTTAGCTTGTGGGAATTCTCATAAATATTTATGTGCACAGGAATACCGTTTCAATGTTGGGTAATCCCCACAGAAGAAAATCTATGACATAATTTCCAAGACAAAAACCAAAGTTACTGTACCGGAGAAGAGAAATTCAACAAGAAAAAATAAGAGAGAATGAACAGAAGGACAATGCTTGGCCATTGAAGGTTACTCGATAGGAAGTTTTTGGAAACAACTGTTTTGGAACTGATACATCTGAATCCTGTTTACAGAATATGCTAGTCAGCACATTTTATTGATTTGATTTCTAATAAAGAGCAATTATGAATCAGAATGCATCGGAATCAAAACTGTATTTGTGAAACAAGAGCCATATGGCTGAGAAATTTACAGTGTATCTTAGCGGAAGTCACTGTTCTGGGAAGACGACGTTACAACAGCGTTTGCTAAACCACGAATTAATTGGAAAAATATTCATTGGAAAAGAAGAAGTTGCAAGGAAGTGGATAGAAGATAACAATTATACACAGGTAGCGAAATTTTTGTAAAAGTTGCAATCTTGTATTCTTCATGAAACAATTATCAATTTTATTAAATGAGGGACATCAATGTATGTGTATTAGTCACTGTGCAGTGTGACCCTCTACATTGTATATTTCTAATGTTGTATAAAAATTTATGTCGTGCATTAAAAAGAAAGATAATTAAGAGGGCTCGGATTCATGAAAAAATGTTAGTGATTTCCAGTTTCCGAATTATATGTTAATAATTGGAATGACTACAGAATCTTCTAATAATAATATGGATTTCAGTAATTATGAATATAATTGTGTGGTTTAGAGTGAACGCTTGAAAAAAGATGTCTTTTACAAACTCGAGAAGGAAATAGTAGAACTGCAATACAACGCAGAGGCAAAAGAAATCCCAGGTACAGTAACAAAAATAATCTAAGAAATGAAATTTGATTTCAAATTAAATAACAACATCCTGCTCAAAGAATGCAATGGAAAGATTCCACATTTCATTTGGGATCGCAGTATCATCGACCCGTTGGCGTACGTAAAACAGTACATCGGCAAGAAGGAATATGAAGAATTTTTATGCATCGAGTACGTAAAAGAATTAGTTAAAAGGTAAAGTCTCCTCCAACATGAAAGGCGAAATCCTTATAATTATTTTTTTCATTTTTCTATTCAATCTACAAGCTTATTATCATGCTCTATTGCTTTATAATAGTTTGTGCAACAGTTGATGAATGTAATATATGTGGGATGCCAAAGTAAGGTTCTGCCGTGATAGCAATAAAAGTTTGCTATTGTGATGGAAGTAAAAAATATACAACCCTTGCTTTATCGGCATACAATCAGCTCCATTATTCAAAAATCCTCCCATGATACATAATCAAAATTGTTCTACATTTTGTGTAGATAATACTTATATCATTACAACATATAATCATTATATCGTAGGATAAGGCAAGCTACCCATTGCTTGCTGTTCATTTTGAATCCAAGCAAGGAATTCATAGTGGAAGATGGCCTGAGGCAGCAATCAAACATTCAGGAACTAAAAGAATTCCATTCAACCTTCATTGAAATTGTGCAAGAGCTAGGAATCCCATTCACAGAGATAAGCTGTTTTGAAATGGAAGAAAGGATGAATCTTGTGGTAGAAAAAGTTATGGAAAAGTGGCCCTGGCTCGGGAAAGAAAATTATATTAGCTTATAACAATGAATGAAAATCGAAAAGGAAATTGGATTCCAACAAGTGAATAATAACTTGTGAATAATACCTTGTGTCTATTTTATTGTGATAGGATATTTTGTTCATTTATTTACCAATAATCATAGTCAGAGTCATAAAATATATGAATCAAACATATAGCACTAGTAGTATTCATTCTCTAGCACAGACAGAAACTATAGTTTCAGATATTCAATCTATAGAAGATAAAGAACAAAAGACTGGAAACTCGCGTGGTATTATGATCTAACGAAAATATAGACTGGGGATAACTAGTTAAAGAACTGAAGTGGGAATTCAGCTTGACTTAGTCGTTGATATTATAGGTTGATGTCTACCTAAATAAATTGATCACAAAATATTATTATATTAAATTTCTAATATTTGGATGGATATTGATAGAGCTGATCTGATAGAATGAATAGTTACAGAGCTGAGGATCAATTGTCAAATAACTTTATTATGAAGAATATTTATTTTTGCGGGGCTCATTCGACTGGAAAGACAACATTACATAATGCTCTGGGAAGAAATAAGAGATTTCAAGATCTCAAATTCATTCCTCAGCCAGAAATAGCCAGAGAATGGGTAAAAAAGCAAGGGTACAATCAGGTGAGGAAGTGAATTGTCAAAGTGGATTTTGTGAAATACCATCGCAATGCAAGAAATGCTCTTTCAAAATCAACAACACTAATTCTTACAAGTACATTTGCATTAAATGTGATGTAGAGCTGAATGCTACCAACGTATCTTTTGCATTTAGGAGAAGCTAAAGAAGAAAGAAAACTTATACAAGTTGAACAAAGAGCTGCTGCTTGAACAATACAGAGTTTTCAAGGAACAAAGTATTGCAGGTATTGAGTTGTTTCAATGAAATCAATAAAAGATATTTTGAACTAAATAATATACTGTAGTTCATTTACAACATTCTCCATAGAATATCCAGATATACAAGGTTGCTTATGGGATAGAGGAGTAGTAGACCCACTTGGATATATAAAATGTTACATCGGAGAAAAGGAGGCACAAGATTGTATGAAGCTTGACCATGTTGCTGAAATGTTGAACAGGTATCTACAACATTCATATATACAATACAAATTTTGTACCACAAGTGTTCCTTTCAGCACAAATGCTATTGATCAGTCTAGGTAATTCTAATCATTGGTTGATAACAAATGCTTTTATTCAGTTGGCGAAATGATGGGAATCATGTTATAGTTATCACATTTCCACCAAAAAAAGAATTTTACAAGGATGACGGAGTTCGGTTGAACGATGGCTTTGAAAATATTTGCAAGTTACATGACGCAATAACATCTACGCTGGAAGAAAACCAAATCCGATACCATGTCATGGGCCCTGACAGTTTACATGACAGAGAGAAATTTGTGCTTGATTTGGTGAGAACCAAATGGAGACTTTGAAGTATAAAAATGACATTGTTCCTTGGCGACTCAACTACTTGATTCATTTATACAATAAATCATATGAATGGGAAATTGTTCTAGGTTGCAAAATATCGACATTCTAACCTGTGCGTATAGATTTCTCCTTTCCGCATCCGCTTTGTCTGCTGCTTCCTCGGTGATTCTCAAGCGTGCCGCATTCTCCCTCAGTTCACTGTCCTTTTCTTCAATCAATGTTGTCAGCTTGGTGCAAGTCTGCCTCCAGTGGTCAAGCTGTGCCTGATCGTGTTCGGCGGTTGCAGTCAACTCCAAATGGGATCTTTCCAGTCTCTGACATTGCCAATATATGGATATAATTTTAATTTACTTCAAGACCCAAGTAACAATATTGCAGAGAGAGAGAGAGAGAGAGACAGACTCAGAAAAGCTTGAAATGCAGAAATAGTCAGATTACATTGATAATTTTGAAATTACATTTAGTTACATACTTAAAAAAAATTATTGTGGAAGTGAGAGCTAAAATTAGCGTTGCTTTGTTTCAAATCTTAGACGGTCGGTTAAATCATAAGATATTGACTACAGGAAGGTGGAACCTCTATTCATTATTTCATCTCATACCAATTCAAAATCTTTACATTTTCCGCTCAGTCTTTCCTTATCTGACGTCAGCTCGATGATCTGCTGAGAACCTTTTCTGGCATCCTGTTCCGTCTGGTGTTTAAGTTCATCATGCACTTGTTGGAGGATTGCCAGTCGCTGGAAAAAACAATTATTACATTTAACAGTATGGTCACAAGGTCACTATGAATTATTATTCAATTGTTCTCTAAACCAGTGGTTAATACAGCGACCCCCCCCCCCATCGGGGGGCATAAAGGATTTGCAAGGGGGGGTGAATGACCATAGGGAAAAAGCTTCGAAATAAATTAAAATTTTTACTGATTATTAAATAATCAGTGTAAGTCTTATAATGCGGACAATGCCCAAGAAGAGAGTATCTAAAGAAATTACAATCATTAAAATATCTGGTCATGTTGTTCATATAATAAATTACTGTATTACCGAATGGAGCTCTTCATTATCTTTTTCAATTTGCTTATTCAGTGTTTCCAGCAGCGTCATTTTTTGACTCTCCACCTGTTTAACTGATTCTGCTTGCCTCAAGTCTTCTTCGGTTGTACTAAGTTTGTGTCGTACTTCAGAATGTTCTATCACCAGTTCTCTGTGAGACTACAGTAAATTTTAATAGATTAGTATGGGACTGAATTCTATTCGAAGATCTTGTTTTCTCATTCAAAATGACTCTCATATTTTTGGGACTGTCTTGGAAATGAGGCATATGACCAGTGCTGGGTTATCCACTAAGCAAATAAAGCACAAGCCTCAGGGCCAGCCAAAAATCCAGTCCACAAAAAAATAAGGTAAGAAAAAAATTGATAATTATCCAGTGATGACAAAAATGCTTTCCTTCATTTTTATGTAAATAAATGGCATCCTGCCCCATTTATGCATTTGTCCTTGAAGGCTTTTCATATTCTGTGTTGCCCGGCAACAGCTTTACCTAAAATGTCTGTATTTTCAGGCCCCCTATCGAAATGTGCCGTAGGGCCAGGAGAGCCTTAATCCAGCACTGCATAGCATTACGCTGTAACAAATGCGAACAGCGCTTACAGGCCGTTATTTTTCAATTTTTATTATTCTTATATTCATGATGATTGCATCCGTAATCACTTCATATGTACCTTCTGCAAAGCTTCAAGATCTTCAGATGATCTGTTTTTTTCCTCGGTCACCGTGCACAATTCCAATCTTGCTTTGGAAAGATCAGCATGGAATTTAGTGACATTGTCTTCTAAGGATACTTTAGTCTAAAAGAAACAAAAGCTTAACGCCTGATTACTATTTTACATGGGCACAAAATGTTATGTATTTTTACTTCTTTTAATTGTTGATTGAAGGATGTCAGGGACTGCAATGTCTTCTCCAATTCAGAAGTGTAACGTACAGACCTATCCAGATCACTTTTCGTTTCCTTATACGTTGTCTGCAGCTCAGCAATTTTGTACCCTTGCTTGGAGCATTTCTCTGTGTACATTTCCTTATCCTTGGAAGAGGAATTGTTTTAAAAACATAACATTAGACTATATACTCTCAGTTACTTGAGCAAGATGAGGATAAATAGTGTAAAGCAACTTGTGGAGTAACATATTGATACTCATATTGACAGATACACACCCGTTTGTATGTTTGTAAAGATATTTCATATTCATCGACTCTACTGCGTAGTTTTTTCTCACTCTCTTCTGCTTTACTCAGACGATCGCTCAAGTCGGCATTTCTTGTAATCAAATCCTTAAAAAGTCCTCCAAGGTTTGAAATGGAAAGAAAAATATGCTCAATTAAAAATTAGAATTTCCTTCTACCTGCTGAGATTCATGAACTTTTCTAAGCTCCGTGTATGATCGTTCTTTATCTTGTTCGGCTATCTCGATTTTTTGTTTCAAATTTTCAACGGTCTGTCCTAAACTTGATATATCTTCAGACATCGAGTCTTTTGTCTAAAAATAGAATTTTAAGTAAGAAAACTCGATGATTTACAGTTATTGTCATTGGACAGAATGAAGGACCGGTGTTGGCCTTGCACTTGGCCAACACTTTCCCTGGAGAGGTGGCTCCACTTTGCATGTGCTGTACAGAGCCCTGAACCACGGACCACCACTATAGGTGACGGGTGCCGCTACTGTCATGTGCCTTCAGCACTGAGGACTTATCAGCATACAATGAGTAAACAAGGGAATGTGAATTGTTTTGGAAGTGCCATATGTAGTCAATAAAAGCACGGAACGAAATATTTGTAATTTCATTAACCTCCAATAACTTGATATTTTTTTCATGCCCTTCTTGGACTTCATTTCTCATTTTTTCTAAACTCTGATGATCTTTCTCTTTCTCGTTCATCAACAGATCGAGTTGGCATTGCAAACGTTTGATTTCATGATGATATGTGCCCGACCTTTTGGAAAGACATAGAGCAATATTACCATGGTAATGTAGGCCCGCACAAGTACAGAATTGTTGCAGAATTTTGGGTAGTGTATCCAGCAATTCATATGTGATTTTTGCAGTGATATATTGAATAAAACTATTTCTTTTAAGCAATTATAATAAATCTACCCCGTAGCTATCCTAGGTACATCAGATAAGTGCAGTCGGTACTATTGCGGCCAACGTAACCCTGGTGCAATATCTACGGTATTTTTTAGCAATTTGGATCTTATATTGCGTTAGATAGTCGTCTTACTGTCGCTTCAGAGTTTCTTTCTCTTCTCCATCTTTAATCTGTCGTGACAAATACGAACTTCTCTCTTTCTCGAGATATTTAGTTTTCGTTTCGAGCTCTTGCTGAACTTGTTGCAGTAATCTGACAGTTGCTTTTGAGTCGTCGAAATCGACTTGTACGTTACGTATTCGTTCATTTTGGATCTGAAAATTATCAATACCTTTCAAACAGATCGCATTATTGTACTGTATACGAAATTATGCGTAATCAACTCTAATCTAATCTAGATTAGACTATCTAACCTACCAATTCTTAGGATGCGAAAAGTACAGTGCCCTGCGCCGTGACCTAATAAGCGACCTGCTAGAAGAAAACTAAAGCTGTGAAGCAATTACAAGGTATCGACGAAAGTCAAGTGACTTAAGTGGAGGCATCAACCACTCGATTAGGATATTTTAGAGCATTCATCAACGCGGTGTGTGTGCTAATTTGAACTGAGACTTGGAAAGTGTTGTACAATACAGTATTTCTATCGCAGTGACAGGATGTATGCCATTCCAAACCAGAAGCTACCGCACAACTTTCTAAAAACCGGTCATGTCAGTATCGAATCTGGCTTTTCAGTAGACTCTCTATATCCCACCAACCTCCATAGTCTTCTGTGCTTCTGCCAGCTTCCGCAACAGCACGGTACGTCTTGTCTCGCTATCACCGAGGGCATTTTGCAAGTTATCCTTCTCCAATTCCAAGATGCGAGGAGGAGTTATATTATAGTCGGGAGTGATGCACAAAGCACTGGAATTATTGATCGATTATATTCAGTATTTACATATTCAAGATCAGTTAACTAAGTATCCAAGTCAAGTAGTGTTATATACGTACCCTCGCGTGGGAGATGGTGTTCGGGATTTATACGGCGAAATCGACCTCTCGCGGATTCCATTTGTCCAGGCTGACGGACATTTCTGAGTGTTTTGCTGTTTGTAACTTTCGTCTAATACTTGGAGGGCTCGTCGGACAGCAGCAGACGGAATCGGTCGATTACTTCCAACTGGACGAACGTAGTTGCTGCTAAAATCACAAGAATATAGATATATTGTATCTTTAAAATCGTATGAATATCCTCTTACTTTGTGTATTCGTAAGGCTGTGTGGGATCTTCTACTCTTTCATAATCAGCATAACGAGTTGGAGATGATTTCGTGGAAAGGGGACGAAGATGATAATCGCGTAACGGATAATCCATTGAAAACAACTACAATCCAAAGGTTACTTGCATTCAAAACCCGATACGAAGGAATATATATTATGCCGACATAGCCATGAGGTCGCTTTTGACTTCTGTTTGTGAGCTAAACCTTCTAACAACAGATAAACTCCACATTTATTCATGCTTATCACAAGCTACTACTATTCACTGATCTCGTTTCCCGCCGAAACACCGATAATTCAAAAACACTATTTATACTCAGTTGGGCCGTATAGTGATCACCTCAAGTGCCTAAGATGCTCCTCAAGAATGTGCACCTACAATCATACAGAATAGTTCACATATTTAAGTAGTCCTGAAGTACTTTCAGTCTCATCAGATTTACACAATATTATCTAATAACTGTACTATTGAATGAACCATGACTAGTCGTGAAATTTCCAAGCAATACCCTCAAGCTTCAACGAATTTTGAATGAAACGGACGAAATGTCGGCAATCAACAAGAGAACAAAACTAACAACTAATTACTACAATCAGAAACAATGTTTTACCAACTTAGATGGCAACAATCGTTCACCCATAGTGATACCTACCAACTAAACAATGCTATTGGTATCTGGTTACCTGGCAAGTCTCATCTCGGTTACTTCTTTACTTTCAACTCAATCACCAGATTCTAATCAGTTAATTGGTAGCGAAATTCGTAAGCCTTAATGTAATCGTATACCAATCAACGGTGCAGCGCTATTTATCCTCCAACGAGTACCTTCATATTTGACGTAACTCATAAATAAAGTAGAAACAGTGCGTGTGTGTGTTCTTGTGCGCATATCTCCTTGGTTTCTTGACTCAGCTCTGTGAAAATATGCATGGGGGTATGTTACCGACGCTGAAATGTCCTGGTAAACTTTTAAGGGTCTTCATCGCGGCCCCAGAGCACTCTTTCGATCATTTACTGCATTTAACGGCTATGAATAAATCAACACTGACATCTAGCGGTTGGAAATTTTTACTTTAAATAACGTCAGTAAATGAATCAACACTGACATCTAGCGGTCCAAATTTTTCACTTTACTCAACATCTGCAAATGAATCAACACTGACATCTAGCGGTTGGAAATTTTTACTTACGTTAACGCTTGTAAATGAATCAACACTGACATCTAGCGGTTGAATTTTTTAATTTCCTTAACGACTGTAAATGATTCAACACTGACATCTAGCGGTTGACGATTCACACTATACTTAAAACAAATAAATGAATCAGCACCAACATCTAGCGGATGGATATATTTACTCCTATCAACACCCACAGATTCGGGGGTAATTCTGAAATTGTTATAGTGGTTGAGTGAAGTCAAATCTAGTATCCGCTAGATGTCAATGTGGAGCTTTCATAATCGTTAAGTAAACTAAAACTTTTAACCGCTAGATGTCAATGTTGATTCATTTATTGCCGTTGAATGAAGTAAATATTTCTAACCGCTAGATGGCAATGTTGATTCATTTATTAACGTTGAATGAAGTAAATATTTCCAACCGCTAGATGGCAATGTTGATTCAATTATAGCCGTTAAACGAAGTAAATATTTCCAACCGCTAGATGGCAATGTTGATTCATTTATTGACGTTGAATGAAATAAATATTTCCAACCGCTAGATGGCAATGTTGATCAATTTATAGCCGTTAAATGAAGAAAATATTTTCAACCGCTAGATGGCAATGTTCATTCATTTATGACCGTTAAATGTATATATTATCAACCGCTAGATGGGTCTGGGTCCCTATGCTTCAGGAGAGTGGGGCCCAGATGCATACCACATTAATGCACATTAACCTGAAATTCAGTATAAAGGTTATGCAGAGTGAAAAACTGGAGCCCTCTGCAATATACCTGTATAGTTCAATGTTTATTTAAGCCTTGGTAAGTGTTCTAGAAATATATTTTTTAATTAAACTCTCTTTTATATAGATGATGTAGGGTATTTATACTTTGATCCAGCATTCACAAATGAAATAGCTTTCCACTAATTCTCTGATAGCCTCCCAAATGACCGAGCACTGCCGGTCTTAGGATATTTCGGGTTTGGTGTAGAGTATACTGTACTGGTTCCCTTTGACACAAGTCAGTGTCTGCTAGTTTAGAATAAATCACAAGATAAATGCTATAACTGTTATCCTTCCGCCAGAATCAACTTCTGATTTTTTTCAGTAAAACAAACTAGAAACTACAATGCTCAGATCAAGGACAGAGCAAAAACTTGAGACAAACGAAATCACAGGTAACAGAATGATTCTAAATTTTGTAAAAGTTTAGAAATACCAGTTTCTTAAGGCTTAGAAACTTCCATTAATGAACAGGTACTTTCACTTGTAAATCTATCATTCTGACAATGTGCACACATTGAGACTACTTAACAAGTGTGAGATGAATTGTAGTGTCACAGTACTTGGTTAAAGCTCCATTTTGTTTGATTTTCAACCCATTTCTCCTGTTAAGCTGTTAAAAATATCATTATTATATAATATCCAATGTGTGTGAAGTAGGCATTAAATTTTACCTGTGTTATAGTAATCTTTTTCTACATTTGGTTGCCCCACAGTAGCAAGGAATTTCTCGACCTTCCACACTCCCAATCTCATAGTTGTAATCCCAAGTAAGTTCTGTACCAGCCCGGATCGTTCTGGACGATTGAAGAAGAAATTGAGTGAGAAAAAACTAAACGAAAATGATAGGAATAAAGTATACTAACGAAGAGGCGAAGAACGCGACCCATGGGAAACGTAGGTCGTGGGTATCAATGAATACGTTTTGAACCAATAGATTTGGCATACATGAGTGGTTGAGATAGCGGCCAAGGTTACCAGTCTGCTTAGCATCAATTATGAATGTTTCTGTACTTCCAAAGTATCTGGAAAAGTTCATGAAAAACTTAATTTATTCATAATGTAATTACTTTGCAAATACAGCCTGGTATTTTCAAGGCTCATTGAAGGTAGTCACAGTGATAGCTAGTTAAGTTTGAATTCCTCCTTTAGGGAGCCAAGTGGCTCCGCTTGAGAACCACTGCTCTAGATGAAATCATAGCAATGCACCAAAAGCAAGAAAATTCTTACTTTCTTGTTTGACTTATTTCCTCCTCATCTTCGCTGCTGTCAGTGAGATTTGGATTGTTGAACTTGAGAAAAGAGATGAAGGAAACTTCAGTTTCACATATTTTGAAACTAAAGAATAATTACAGTGGTATTGTTTGGATCAATACCTTCAGACATCTCATTCGAGTCGACTGAGTTCCTGTTTTTCTGTCAGAATTATTTTTGTTAGCGGTCATTAAATCGCAAACTGACGATGGCCTGAAATATTCAAATATTTTTCGGTTATTAAAGATTATTGTAAAGTCAATTCAATTCCTTGTACACTGTCCACTTCATATTTTCCAGGTATTCCCCCCTGTCCTTCAAACCGACACTCGTACATTGTATAACGCACAGGAAGTGTGATCCTAATTCAGCAGTCTCATGTTATGCTATTCTAAACTATTGCACATAATCAAATAAATCAGAATTATCCGAACAACCTGCTATTTCCATTTGCACTGCTACTGTACTCAGTGTCGGTATCAGTCGAGTCTTCATCATCACTATCACCAGCTCCGCCATTATTCCCGTGTGCATCCGGGGGAATAAGTGTTGAATCGTAGGCTGTGAAATAAATCAAGTATTTTTAAAAGGAAAGATCCTCACTCAAATGAAATGTCATCAAAATCTAACCAAATGAAATTTCCTCATCGGATTCACTGCTACTGTTGTCCTCCCCCGTTCCCAGTTTCATGTTTTGAAGTTTGCGACGATTTCCATGAGTTGTAATATTGATGTCGGTCATGTGAGTTTTGTACCCAACTTTTCTCTTGATATTCGCTTTGTTCATAGCATCTGGTTGTGTGTCTATGTAAAAATGTATTCCTTATATTAGATTTTTGAAGACTACTATTTGTAACAATGCACATCTCCCAGATATCTATTGATATTTATGTGGTTGCACTCAGAAGTATATACATACAACTTAACACATATCTGACCTTTCGTGACCTCCTCTTCTTCCTCTTGTTCCACACTGCCATCTTCTGAATTGCCCTTATTAGCATGTCAAAGAATTAGGATATTGAGTTTTAATAAGTACAGTATTTCCAGTCTCATAAGACACCATTTTTTCCTTTTACCACTCGCATTCAGCTTCTTTTTTTTTCAAAAAAAATACCTAGGTAATTATAGGGTGCATCCATCTTACCACTTGTATGTAGCGTCTTATGAGAGACGGACGGGAAATACGGTAATAAGATTTACTAGTTCAGCATATATAATACATTCTATATATATTCCAGAAGGTATAAGAAGCAAGATGTTAGTGACACAACTCACATGAAGAGTTGAAAAAAAAAAAAAGTTAAAGGTAATGAATTAGAAAATGTGGGTACTTCTCCATCCAATTAAGAAAAGAAGAAAAATCCGCCAACCTCTTTATCATCGGTGAAAGAAGATGTTTTTACTGTCCATTTAGAATCAAGATTTCGTTTCAGGGTTACTGTTACATGCTGGTGGATAGAACGAAAAGTAAATTACTGTGAAGTATACCTTACCTAAATAATGCCACACCCACCACAAGCCTAACGAGAAAATATGCTTTATATTAAATACACCTCTCCCCATTATTACCTTATTCTGATCATCTTCACTATCCGTAGTATTTGCACCAGAATCATTTCTAAATGGAAAATGTTGAAAATCGTAGTTTTTTCACTTGAAAAGTATTTGAAAATCAACAACTCAATTCTACTTTAGCGGAGTAAGTTTTTTAGAAAAAAAAAAAAAAGACTAATTGAGATTTTTATCTCTAATATGACTTTGTCCTATACTCCAGCATATATGTTCAAAATACATCACAGTAGATAGCGTACTAACCTATCCTTATGTTTGCAGCTATCTAACTTTACATTTTCCTCTAGATCATCATCGTCATCTAGTTCGCTCTCAACACCGCTCGAACTGTTGCAATCGTCTTCATTCTTTTGACGTTCAGCAACCTAGAAATATAGTAGTAGGGCTAATAAGGTGCAACCAATAGCAGAAATTATGACAGTAAAAACACAAAAAGTATTCCCCAGCAATGAAAAATGAATAAGTGATGGCCATCAATCAACTTTCATATTCCTACAGTCTCCTTTACCTCTATATGATCCAGCTCAGCTAGATATTCATCACCATTCAATAAACCTTCCTCATCTGCCTTTGTTTCAGTCTCAATCTTTCCTGTAACGATGCAAGCATAATTAGGGTATGATCGGGGTTCATTTCACCGAAACTTTCCTTTCACGATTGCTTACCAGTGTAGATACAAACAAATGTCCCTTTCGCTATATCGTCTAATGATCGAATGCCCCATCCTTTCTTTTGAGTATTAAATATTTGCAAGCGACATTGCAAACCTTTCTGCACCACACGGTTTGGGCATCCCATATTGCACTTGCAGTTTGGATTACATTCATAGATTCTAAACGAATAAAATAATGATATACTAATTAAAAATAGCTTTTCTATTGTCATCATTTTTCAGACCCACTAGACCAGTGTTCTCCAAAGGTTGATGAACACTGAACTACACCACCTTACCCGGTAGGTAAAAATCCATGCAGTCGCTTATAAGTGTACCCGGCATTTGTTTTAATTTGTCTGCTCTTGGAGCACGAAGTTGCTTGGATTGTCAATTGCTGGCATGGACATTTAGAACGCTCCCTGCAATTGTTAGGGCAGTCGCAGCAAACCTAAATATCGAATAAATGAATAGGTTTTCAGCAACGTATCATAATCGTTTCACATGGAGTATTGCTGAGGTAGACTTCATTCAGGAATGCTGAGATCACAGTAAGCATTGTGCTAGGGAAAAAGTATGTTCTTAAAATACAATACGAATAATTACCATGAAATCAGAGGACGTATTTATTACTACTCCATCTCCTGGGATTCTTCTTTTTGTGTATGGCATTTTTGGAGGCAATTCATAATTGACTTCGTTAACACAGGGCAAAGGAAGGTCTTCTTTACCATCTATGGGTCAAAATAAAATAATTTTGAACTAAGAACATGAAATAGTATTATTCAAGGAGATCAGGAACAGGTAAGCATACTAGCATAGTCTTTCAAAAACACTTTTGCATCTCTCGAAGGAATCGCATAATTTGTGTGGGTTCTGACAGAATGATCAAAGCAGAACTGATCGTAGTCTAATTCAGTCAGATTAGTCTCCAACATGAACCTGCGCAGAAAAAAGACAGATCCTTACAATAAGTAAGATCCTTACAATTGTACTTTCATACATGCAGAAATAGCATCATTAGTAACAAAAGATACCTATCGACATCAGACATGTTTCTACAATTTCTTCCGCAGGGTGTTCTGTAATACACATGGAAAGCTGGTCCACGACTGAATGGCTTTATTCGTGAAACTTCCCGAGTCCATCCAAGATAAAGTGGCTTCATGATGGGGCTGACACTAAACCAGAAAAATGTGACAAAATGAGCTAAACTATGACACCATATATATATTCCGTAAAAATAGAGGAATGGATCAGTTTGGAATTTTTTTAGGGGTCTAGTTTCAAATTTAAGTCCTAAAAACTTACCCTCTCAGCTCTGACATATCGGTAACTCTGAAGGGGTCAACACATTTGGGGCTGCACTTGTGTCGGATGTAGCGAGCCGACTGTTTCGGGGCAAAAAGAGAGTAATTTTGAGAACGTTCACCCACAACTAGTCTCTTCCTGTTCATTTCCATCAATACATTAACTTTTCCATCCTACAGGAAAACAAACATATAGATAGATATAAAAATATTACTGAGTGTGAACAAAAATGGTGGATTATTGGGAAACTCACTTTCTCCATTGTTGTGTCATCAGCACTCCTCCTTCGATCTCCTCTTCGCTCTTTCGTAGCCGCTTGTCTGTCTAATATACGGCTCGCAACGTCGAATCCGCCTTTACTCTCTGAATATGATTGCGGCAATCTTGTCACAAGAGAATCTCCATCATAAGGTTTCTGAGCCGCCAAAGAACGAGACCAGGGTGCTTTCCATTCTGTACGATGTGCACCGCTAGAAGGTGGATAGGTTTTTAAGGCAGACATGCCTAAATATCAAAAAAAAATGAGTCAAATTCTTTCTCAAAAGAGCTGTAACCTTTTGAAAGAAGAGATGGAATACAAAAAATTTATATTGTAGCGAATTGCACTACAAACATATTGAACGAATCTGGCACTTCTACATATTCCTGTTGGGCTGCTAGAGCTGAATGCAAGGAAGGAAATAATAAGAAGTAGGAGACAGTAATTCAATAGGTCAAATGGGCATAGTTCTAAAAATGAAAATAATAATATAAAAGAAAAAGGATAGGTATACCTTGAAGCATCTTAAATGCTTTTGTAATTCCTCCTGTACTTTTTTTCCCAACGTTTTTCTTGCGTTCGTCTATATCCAAGGACTGAGAACGACCACTGCGGTCTTTCAGCGGTGAATCTTGACAGAATTCAGTACTATTACACACCAGCATGAAAGAAACAAGTTCACGAAATTAAAACGAAAATAATTTTGATAAAATTACTGGGTGGACTTGGCGAGGAGTCTCTTGTGAGGTCAATCGTAGTGTATTCTATATGCGCATTGCGTACACCAGTGTGGGCACGAGCCAATCTTCTTGGCATTTTATTTTGCTGTGCTCGCATTTTCTGAAATTATAATGGGAAAATATATGAGGCATTGCTATTAATCTGAACATATAAGTAATACACTGAAACACAAGCAAAGTACAAGTACCATATGAGACTGCTTGAAGAGTGGTTCAAGGCGCAGGGAACCACGGTAAATCCATTCTCTACTGTTATCCAGCATATACATGACTTCCACCAAACTGCAATCTACTTTTTCACACCGAGCTCGATGCCACTCACCATTAAATTCAACCTGTAGACAAAGATGAACTGTGCAAACTTCCTTTTCTATTTACAGTTTATTTTTGATTTTTTTACCTTCAATATTTGATGCGCTTTCATGGAAAGCATAGGCCTTTCGGGTGTAGACAAATATCCTTGGATGTATTCTGCAGTTTGCCTATACCAAATAAATGAAATATTTCTAGTGAAATACATCAAAAGTCAGTGTCATAATTTACTGTCAAAAGTGTTATTATAGAATTTGTTATCAGATATTTGATAAAACTATATATATTAAGATATATCTTCAGACCACGAATAACTAACTCAGTAGCTCCCGGATCCTTCAGTTATGTAATTACATGTTACTATTGATCGCATTTCTAGATATCATCTCGAACAAAGACAGACATGACTAATTCTACAACTGTATTATATTGTTCTGGGATGCTAAATTTTTCTGTGTTGTACATCGATAGGACCATACCTGTATGAAATATCATCCCACACATTTGCTGGTGGACTGTAAACCAAGTACACCATGTTTACATCGCAGTACATCGCATATCCATCATCAAAAAAGATCAGAAATCGACCGCGGTTCATCTTTCGATCAGGCGCTTCGGCTACGATACCAGAATAAATTCCTGACCATTCAAAGAATGTTATTAAAATTATGATTATCAAAAGAAAAAAATAACAAACCAATAACGGCATTTGTCTAACCTTCAGATTTAAAATGAGCAGCTATTCGCGAACCAGCTAGAATTTGTCCAGCTGAAAATCTGCGTGACGTGTCGATGCATGCTAAATGGTTCGCCTGCACTTTACTTTTCCCGCGATTCATGTCAAAACGAACCTGAAACGAAAATTTAGGTCTTATGCCTTCGCTATCAATAGAAATATTGATACCACTATAATATTTGGTCCACATCATTTTTCAGGGCTTGAATTCAAAGCGTTTAAATTTAAATTTGAAAGAAATAACCCTCACCCAAAACCCTAAAAATATGGAGGATTATAGTATAGGAACACCAAAAAATGATTAGTTATTACTAACTTTATATTTCACTTTATCATTCAAGTGTATGATGTCAATAACAGTAGCAGGAAACCACTGCATTCGCTTTTTAGCTAGAACTCGTAGACCGATATGTAAACCTGTGCCATCATCATGTTTTGGAGATTCTGGTTTGCTCTCTAAAATAATTATTAGTTAACATAACAAAGTCAAATAAAATTTGAAATTGTGGATTAAATATACCGATTTAAGAATCCTTAATTAATATTGTACGCTACGTCCTTGACTAGATATCAAACTAGGATGGTCCAACTTACCAGCATCGGGGCCGAACAGAATTTTTATTGCGGTTGATAACACTTATATATCAAGATTGAGACTAATATTTAGGGTACATTTTGGATATTTAGTTAATAACAAAGTATACTGAAGTAATTCACAACTAAAGTACAAATCACTATACCTAGAGCAAGAAAGATATTTGGAAAAGTGGCAGACAATAATAGCAACATAGAATAGCTTATAGGAGCAATGTAACCACAAAAATCAAGTAATGAGCCGTGGACTTCCAGGTTGACCATCCATGTATTAAACATATGTATATCGCAATAACGAACCAACCTTGATTTACTTTAGATTTTGGTTTGACTTCCTCATTTTGCTGGACTGCAACACCCGCTGTTTTCTTGGGGGACATGGTATCTGCTGGGCTGTCATCTGAGTGAAGATCATATCATGGATTCAATTGAACATAATACATATATATATAATGTCATCAAACAACTGTTATTTAGTATTTAACTTAATTACCATCCACTACTATAGTTTCAGGGTCCATTAAGTCATGTATTTCTTTTCTCAATTTCTTTTGTTGTTTCTCGAGATCATTAAACTCAGTGAGAACTTGATTAAATATGAACTGAGTATTCTCCATCTGAAAATAAAAACTTTTGCTAAATAATATCATTGCATTTGAATTTCATGAATTAAATCTAATGGTAAAACTAAAATTGCTAGGGATATTCGATTGGAGAATATATATATACCATCGGCGATATGTTCTCATCAATATCTGTGTTCATTTTCTTGAATTTGTTATTGACAATTTCGCTGTAGTTTACATTCTCCAGCTCCTGAGCAACAAGCTGATCTACATACTTGAAGAAAAATAGTTTCTAATAATTATTGCATATTAATACTTGGGGGTCATCTAAAATTATAAATTCATGTACACTAATCTAGATCAGGGTGGTCCGAAGATTGTTTAACCCAAGTTTACATTACCCTTCAGTTCAGCATCCATTAAATCAACTAGTATTCTTACTTTTAGAGTATTCATCATCATCTCTGCTTCCTCATCTGCTGGAGTCGTGGTGTTTTCCATGGCCATTGATTAAATCTGCTTACTCTATTCAAATAACAGATTTTAAAACTACTCAGGTATTATATTGCAGAAACTGATAATGCAAATAAAAATTGCCTCACTGAAGTAAGATTTTTAGTCATCAAGATTTAGAGAATGCTTTGAATAAATATCTTTCGTCGTGACACCAAGATGACAGGCAAGTGTTCCGATTAGTATCTGTGTGGCGTCTTTAACATCGTTGTAGTCATGAAGCTTATCGATATGGACTTGGAGGTCCTTTTCGTCAAATCCGCAATTTCTACAATCGAAATTAGGTTAATTAGATTTGAAGCTATGATGTAAGAAGCTTTTCTGCAATACTAAGTAACATCAAATCCTTTTTGGGGGTGCAATAAGAAAAAAAGTAGACAAAAAAAAAACATGATGATAACAGTTTTATTTCCTATACACAAGTGAGAGCTAGCTTTCGATAATACAAGGTTGGAGTCTTTTATGCATTGAATCATTTGCGTATTGATTCGTATTACTGGCGGAAGACAGCGTTCAGTGTTCAGTTCTATACCGTTGAAATGAAAGAAGTATTGATGTCATTTCCTATACACAAGCAACAATGGATATAATATGTCACATGGCGCTATTTAGACACCTTCTCTCATTGCCTATGTAACAATAAGCAACGGTTTTAATCAGTAGTAAAAATATATTGAACTGCGGCTGGGTTTTGGTAATTAATTTTCCCATGATAAACTGCTAAATTCAAGATGAATTCTAATCAGTCAAATAGACATAGAGTTAGATAGGCAGAGAGCACTAATTTTATTTATAGTTCACCTCAGTTGTGAGACCTCCACACAGGTTGCCCACATTTTCTATAACAAATCCCATGCCAATAATTTTTCACAAGGGCACAAGTATTTCGCAGTCGATCCCCAAACTTGAATTCCTTTTTACTTTTTGCCCTCAAACAAGTTATTTCTTCCATAGGGAGTTAAGGGTCTCCTAGTTAATAATTGCTGTTCCTAACACATCCAGCTAAATATAAGAATCATAATGAAACGGAACAGTGCATTTGAAAGAACAGAGTTATTACCTCAGTTCTAAAATTTCCTTATCAAGTTGACAATTTTGTTCTCGAAGTTCTTTTATCTCTTTCTTTATTTCAACCACAGATTGTACTGCTTCAATGTTTTCAACACTTCCTCTGGTTTTGGAGTTTTTCAAAGGAGTATGAAATGCGACTGTAGGATGATAAAGAAAATAACATACGAAATAGAATTATTTTACAATCTATATGAATGCATAAGATACAAAACAACACAAATTATATGCTGAAGGCTTTTCAGTACAGGTGTGGTCGTTTCGGAAACCCGATAGGGTATAGCCTAGGTTAACCTCACTTAAGCTACCATAACCAAATTAGACTCGGCTTTATAAATCCTCCTCGGTCCCAGACGATTTTGGATCTACTAAGCGGCGGATTTACTAATCGCCACGATAAAAATGAGCACAAAAGAAAAACAAATAATTTAGTAGTGTAATTATGTATCATGTGATGCAAAAATTGAAACAAACGAATTCTACAATATACCCAAATGTTGATTGGGTTTTCGTAGGGAATATAGAGGATAAATAGTATCAACTTTTCTAACCTGGTGTAGCTTTTTTTCTCTTTTTAAAAGGAGTAAATTCAGCAGCACTGGAGCTAGTACATTGGAACAATACACTTTTCGTCAAAATCACTTCACTTTCAGGGGACTTTTCTGTCCAAATATAGAACAAAAAAGAGTCAAAAACGTCAATAACTTGGATAATTTAAACGGAAAAAGGTAAATTTGAGGCAGTGGCACACATGCAAAATCCATCCCAATGGTTCGAACATAACTTAATCATAAAAACAATATTCATGTTATGAATACACTACTACAGTCCCTCAAACCTAACCCAAAATGAACCTGTATACTGAAGGCATATACCCAACCTCCTGTATTGCATGCTGGTGGTAATTGGGTCAATTAGGCAGGGCCTTGATATAAAAGGTAATATGGGTTAAGGTTGAACGGTTAGTGGTAATATTCCATTTCGAATTAATTAATTTATTTATTTATCAAAATATTCAAATCCACGAGCATGCAGCGTGTAATGTATCACGTGATTTCGCTTACAACTTTTCGTCAGTTCCTATGTTACAGTGAGAACGGAATTTGAACCATAAATACATGACTACGAGACAAATGTAATAATCTAGTGAGGAACTTACTCTCTTCTGATGATTGCTTCGCGCTAGGGGACTGACGAACAGGTGACTTGAACGGCGACCGGACTCTACCAGCAGAGGTGAATATCGCAGATCTTCGGGCAAATTTTGCGACAGGAGTGTTCGGTTTATCTTTATTTATTTCTGACATTGGAAGACTTCACACTGCTGCCATTTTTCTCTTATTATCAATACAATATACTAGAACTTTCTGCTTAAAACTCCTGTCCGTCTGTTAAAGCAAATGTACGCGGCAATCTTGTACATCATAGGCCAAAGGTCAAACGAAAGTAAAACCTCGATGACGCCAATTCGTTATTAGACTGTGAGGGGTAAACTATCTATAACATTAAATTCAATTAATTGAAAGGTATTGCAAAACACTAAGAAATTAATTCTCTTGGAGCTACGGTGCGATCCGAACTCCCAATTCCTGATTTATTAGATCAGTTCAATAACCTTATCTATGTATATTAGGCATATCTTGTGTCGTTTTCTTTTATATTTATTATAAATTATATATTCATCATCGTATTTATGTGAATAAATGAAATAAAACTTGATTATCTAAATTCCTGGACAATTTTGACCGGGTTTCTATCAATGCAGACAAGACAATGCAGTTGAATTTCCTGTAACCCGGCATCAGGTTATATCGGGGCTGTGCAACACTATATTTGATACAAACATACATTTCAATCAAATAAACGAAATAGATACAATACAGACATGTAGTTTTTTTCTTTATCCATAAGATCTATAGCTCAGCTGAAGCTGATAATAAATTTTTGTGTGAATTACAGGTTTATCATAGGAGACACGGTCCATGTTCACTGACGTCAAAGTTTCTGTGGTTCTATGTCGTAAAAGAGGAAGTATTTGACTAGTCGAGAGCCAAGTCGAATTTTCCCTTTCAAAATCACCTGAAAAAATTATAAATTGCTGTTTTATCAACCATTCCTTGCCTCGTGATTAGACCATTTTCTTAAGAAAATTTAGATCTAAGTGCTTTGTTACCATTTAAGTAAATTTTCCTTCGCATATTTTCTGTTTTACACGACCACGAGATGAATGAATATTATTTCCTTCTTAGCCAACAACATAAGACTTGAATTAGTTAACGAACCTCGTTGTATGAAAGGTTTTCGAGTGAAAGGAAATAATTACTGAAGTTAAAAGAGAAATTCTACATCCGGTGAACATCCATGTCGTTCACGACGATAACTAAAAGTGAGATCATCAATTATTATCTGTTAACGGTATTTGGAAGACAATGTTTGGTAATCAAGAGTCTTGCGTGAGGTGTCAAGGCTAATATAATTTTATATTGCTTGAAATAACGGCCAAGGCTTGCGGAATTGTTTGCAAATCCCTTAAGTATATTCTAAATCAGGGGTGGGCAATTAATTTTTCCCAAGGCCATGTGAGGAACAAAAAATATTCTGGAAGGCCGGGTTAATACCCTGAACTCATTTCTGTATGACATTAATTTTATTTCTTTGTAAAAAACGGTTTATTTTCTAATTTCCATTTACTCTACGGGGTCGATCAACGTCAGCCGAACAGCTGTATGTGGCCCGCAGGCCGGGCTATGCTTACATCGGTTCTAGATTAAGTGTTTTGTCATTAGGTGGGAAGACAATTGAAATGGGCGATGGTGTCACAAGGATAACCTCAATGAAGAATGGAAAAAAGGTTACAAAAGTGTATCACATTCCAAAAATGCAAGCTGGAACTGTCACTGGAATGCCAGCAAATATGAACCTCAAAGCAGGCATCAACAACACCAGTCAACCCCCAGAAATAAGGAACCAACATCCACCTAATCCTGCAGGTAATATTTAGTAAATAAAAAATATCCCTCTCTTGATACAGAAGGATCTGCATATGCCAGTCAGCTTTTAATTACTATATTAAAAATAAAAATAGCCAGTACAATTGCTCAACAGGACGACGCATGATCAAGAACCAGTTTAACATCCAGGACAGTGTCATCGGCCAAGTCGCTATCGGCAACCGAGGGCCAACCTATTTTAATCAGTCGTCGCACAGTCAGTTTTTTCTAGTTTATAATTTTAAGTTTTTAATTAAATTATCAACTAAAATATATGAATACTTATTTCTTAACAGCTTATGAGTCTGGTTCAAACCACACCGATTTTAACATCAGTGGTGGCAACTTTACCCAGTCTAATCTGGGGGGCACCGCGACATACAACAACAAGAATGCCACCGTATCAGCTGGTCTGTTTTCTTACTATTTTCCAGTGTGGTACTGTTAAAGCTATGTTTGACCGTCAATACTATTATAAAAATATAACTTTCCTTGATCTGCTAGGTGGCGGTGGATGTCCAAAATCTATTGATGATCTCATAAGGTCAGACCAAGTAGCTGAAAACCAAATTATGAGAATCCTGGCCAAGCAGATAACTATAGAGGAATTCACTGTATGAAATATTGTTATTAGTTCAATTGACCATTGCGGTGCTCTCTACTTACTTAGTCTTCTGATGCTTCCAGGCTCTCTTGAATAAAGGATATACCCTGCAGAAGATAGATGATGCCCTCCAAAAAAACAATAAAGTGGAGTTGATGATAAAGTCCATGCTACAACCTGACGCCATGGAGGATGACGACGACGATGATGATGATGATGTCTAGGTCTTTCATTCGATTCTTTTGATCTCAAGGCCCTAAAGTTCATGACTTTCTATCATACCATGTGTTCCAAGAATGTTTTTTTTTCTTATTATAAAAGAACTTGCATCTATTTTTTAGTATAAACTAAATTTGACTTGGATTTTAAAAGCAGAGCGAATATGAACCCATCTAGGCTTTACTAATTGTTTATGCTACAATAAATTGAATGTTAGTTTACTAATATAACAATTATTGCTATTATTACAAAAGTAAAACCTTCCTTATGTTAACTATGCAAAAGCAATGACCTTGTCTCACTTCATATAGATATCAATCGTTGGGCAATCAACGATAAGTAGTCCTTTGCTGAACCAAAGCAAGATCACTTGTTTCTGCCTTCAAAGGCTGTGCTCCAAATTATCTTTTAATATAGCTGTTACATTTTAGTGGTTATTGAGATCTTGTAAATATCACTAATAATGTAAAAAAATTAATCTCAAGTTTTTTTAAATTTACTTTTTTAAGGTTCGTAGGATTCGGGATAATAATGTCCACTGTTCATACTCATAATGTGATTATAGAATGAAATAAACTGCATAATGTATTCAAAATGTTTGTGTGTGTGTCTAGGTGAAAATTGTTTAGAAAGTTTTATATGTTCTATATGCTTATGGTAATTGCATAAGCATAGGTTCCAAAAACGAACTGATGACAGCTGTTAAGTAGTGTATCGTAGCCATCAAATCTTTCTTTTCCAGGTTGCAGATATAATTCATTTAACAACAAGATACCTGTTTCAAAATGGTTAACAGAGAGAGAGAGAGATATGCAAGGAAAATAGTTAAGGCAAAAGGCTTGCACATTATTTGCAAAAATACAATGGACGGCATAAAAACAAGACATGATGGGGAAAACGAAAGCTTAAAAAGTTGCTCTCAGGGACAAGCAATGCAATTGTGATCCATGCTAGTATCAACAGAATGAGACGGGGTTGAGGTATAGAAGGAAGAGTGCTTTCTCAATTCTGCAATTAATTACTGGTCAAAGATATCTTATTTATTACTTAAAACACTGAATTCAAGTTCAAAAGCAATACTGCTCGGTACCGGATGTTGTCGCAAATGTACTAACATTGTAAGTTTCTGATTGTGGCGACTTATTGTTGTAGCTTGGCAAGATAGATAGATATTAACAGAACATCGCAATAGTTTGAAATGGAAAAGAATGACCTTAAGAGAGAATTAGGGCATTGTAACTTTGGAATTAAAAACCACTTTGGGGCCAGTACCACTATTTCGAATAGAAATAGTTATTTAGTTAGAAATAGTTATTTATATAAGAATGCAATGGATCCTAAGATATAAACTTAGTCTAGATAGGATTACCATATTAGCATTTCATATATCCCTCAATGTTTTAACTTTCTACCAAATTTCTAACCTAATAAACCCACTATTTCATAAACACTATCACATCACAGTAAAATTCCATAGTCACTGCAGTTAGTTAAGTTACTTTACCTTTAGGAAAACGATTGGGTGGCCCGGTTTGAACTAGGACATTAGAAGAGACACAGGACACAATGAAACGGGGTGGTGGCATGAAATATCATTAGCAACTTGTTCCAGCAAAAGGGTGAGGAGTAAACCATAGGAATACTGTGTCATATGAGTCTCAAACTCTTTAGAAATAAAATCAGGACTTTGTAGACAAAATTATACTGAGAGACCGTCTGAACGCAGTGCATACGTTGGTCTCGCACTAACTTAAGCATCTGTGGTACCGTTGTTGTCTGAAAATGAAAACAAAAGCGAGCATTAAAATCGTATTGGGAGAACCATAAGGTTATCCTAATGTTACTATCAAGCTTCAGAAATCTCTGAATGTTCAAAAAAAATTTGAATTGATTTAAAAAAAATAAGTTTGCTTACCTCATTATGTTCCAAACTATGTCGCATAAGCTCACACAGGACGACAACGCCACTCCGTCCAGCACCTGATGTACAATGCACCACGAAAGGATGGGAGATCTCGCCTTCATCAAGATTGTCATCTGCTAATCTCCGTACGGATTCCAATTCCTCCAAAAAGGCTGTGATTCAGATTGAGGAAAACATACATACAAAATTGAGTAACAATTTGAGTTTAAAATCAGTTTTAAAATATCCTGAATAACAAACCTAAAAAGTCTCCAGCATGTTTTGGTGCTCCAGTGTCAGGCCAACCCCCATATTGCAAGTGCCATACAGTCCTGCATTCAGATGTCCCGGCCTTCTGTAATACGAGGCGACTGGTGACAAGGTTTTCGCAAGTCGTTGAAGGCAATCGTCTTCTGTCTTCATCGGAGTCCTCGTCTGGAGAGATCGAAGTGTGGTTTGGTGTAGGTGGCTTGAAAAATGTGAAGTTTTGATTATTGCTGCAGTTTATTAATGTAAATGATTAATATCGGTATAATAAAAATCTGAAATACCTGTGAATCGCTGACTATTTCACATGAAACCCTATAGTTGCCAAACAATAAAGAGTTTGGATCACCTGGATATTCTGGCCAATATCTACCACATCTTTTTCTACCATCCTCCTGCAGATCGATTAAAAATTCGCTCAATGTGGATAATACCGGAACTATAATTCACCAAAATATATGACATACCACTTCTCTGGTCATCATTACTATAATCGACACCTCATTTTCCCAAACCATATCCCAAAATTCCTCTATATAATCATCAAGCGGGCTCTGTCCCATTATGTAATGCCACGTTTGACCAGCCACATCGACCTGGAACAAAAATAGGCTTGTGAAGTCACCAATATTGATAATTTGCAATTTGGTTACATTCAAGTAAAGTATTCAATACACACTTGTACATGCGAGGCATTGATATAACCATCGACATTTGTTCCTGTTGGCTTCAATTTTACTCTGTTTGTAAGATAAGGGACAACGCTTTTTGTTCTGTCCCTCGAGCCAGCAGGATCACCAGATGCTGGAGATACGGAGGAATCTTTTTTCTTTGCAATTTTTTCATATTCTATTAACACCTGACCGTCTTCGACCTGTCTTTCAAGATGTAATACCTTTGATAATAACAAAAAGAATCAAATGAATCAATACATAAGCAGAGTAAATTAAATCATCATCATTTAATGCTTTCGAGTAGTCCTCCCATTATCCTCATAGCACAATGTCACTCAGACCCAAATATCTACATATACAATAAATTACCCTAACGAGTTACAAAAAATATTTATAACATAAATCTTTGAACTTTGTGCCAAATTGATGCCCAATTAAATGACTTGGTTTGATCATAATCTCAACTTCACAACATGCAAAAAAAAATTCACAAACCAAAATAAAAATCGGAAACAAGAGGGTAGGTTGAGTAACCCTAACAAAAATCGTATTGATTCTGATGTTTGTTAAACTAACCCGTTCGTCTGGTGTACCAGCAGATGGAGAAGGTAGTCCACAGTTCACATTCTGTATACCACCATTCGGTGTGGAAAGTTTGCTCGACTTGCGTGTGCTACGACGTGCTTGTCTCAATCCTTCGCTATTTAAATAAAATTTCAATAATAAACTTCACATATTAAAAATTCTAAGACGTTTTGAAAAATTTGTATATCTATTAACTAACCTAGCTTGCTCTGCTAGCATTTTGGTCTCTGTATTTTGAACCTGCAAGGTTGGTATCATCTCACCAGAGCTATTCATTTTGTTCTCTTCAAGTCTTTCTGTGACCTCTTTTTCAAAGTTATAGAATGGGTTGTTCATGTTAATGTTTGGGGAATAGAACGGGTTTGTTTCGCTCAGCGTCGACATATGCATTTGTGTTGGAGTTGGATTTGGATGAGGAAACACAGAAACTTTCGTTAGGTCACCCTCATCACAGCTTTCCATTTGTGGGGGCTTCCTGTAACTTATTGGTGGATCATGATCTGCATATTTGATCTTGGGGCTGCCTTCAGGGTATGGTGGGGGTGGTCTTGCCTTTAGGGTAAAAAAAGTTAGAAAACTCAGCATATAATACTATTGTATGGTATGGTGTCCACCTCATTTTTATAGGTTTGGGTTCAAGTTATAGTTATAATTTGGGTTCAGGCTTCGATTTATAATGAATATTTTTATTTATGCTAATTTTATAATTTTGTTTTATTTTTTTGTTAATTTTACATTACATTATCAACTACGGCACGTTCTTACTGGATCAGAGTCGGTTAAAAATTGTTGAAGTTCGGGTTTCGGCGGGACATACATTTCCTGGGGCTTCCTTTTCGGCCACTGGTCTATGGTTGTCAATGACACTGTAACAATTTATTCGATAAAACATAGCAAAGACGGAGACTAGATTCGAATAAATATTAAATTTTACTTTGTCTGTAGTCCGCTGGTGGAAAATTTATCATTCGTTCAGATTTATCACCTTCAACGCTCTCTTCGTCATCTGAGCAAACATATTCTCCCTCGCTTTCACTGTCGCTGCTGTGAATTAACATTGTCGCATTCGACGGCATTTGGGAGTGTTGTGGTGTAGCCTTGAATTCTTTGTCATCTGCTCCAGTCTCATTGGTCTCCTTGGAAACAATTATATATATTTCACTAGGGATTAATAGGTAAATAAGGAGAGGTATTAGCAATAAGAGTCCGTTAAGCCCTCTGCAAAGAAAACTATCTTTGAATAAGCTTCAAGACAGAATTTCAGTGGTTCAAGTAATTCAAATATGTAAAAAAAATTAACTACCATTGATTTATATAACAACTTATTACAATTACCCACACTTGAAATTTCTTAGATGGATGAAATATATTTTACCAACTTAACAGTTTCAAACATATCATTAAATAATCAAAAATCTGTCATTTCATCATTGACTCTGATATAACTACCAACAAACCTCACCAATTGTTCAGATTCGTAAGATAAGTCTCCTTGATGTTCATATTCTTCATCTGGGTTGAGGTCAGATCCAACTAAACGGACAGCAGAGTTTATTTATATCATTTTAATATATTTCCACACCTCAGTGACACCACCTAGTGGCTGTTTTGTAATCTATTTCTAAGTTTAATTCGGAATAAATTATTATGTAAGCGATACTTGAATTGATGTACCATTAATTCCGTTTGCTGACAAAAATATTGAGATCTCATATCCATAACCCCGAAATTTCTTAGGATGCAGTTGCATGTTAAGTAATTGAGGTGATAAGCAATAAATATGCACTCGTTACATACCATGCACATAATGTGACTGCTGTAATGAAGGATGACACTGCTGGATATCCATCTGGTTGCCACCAGACTGTCCCATCACATTCATTGTGGTGTCAGCATGTTGCGGCAATGGCTGCTGTATGATCACGGGATGGGTGGCAGGAGCAAGTTGGCTCCGCTGTAAACTGATTTGGCTTCCTTGTTGCTGTTGCAAGTATTGTTGAGAGCCATAAGGAGAACCAACTACACAATGAATAAGGAACATTCAATGAAAAAATATCAATGAACACTTAAGTACCTATAGGTCTTGGTGTAAAAATGGTAAAATAAAAGGCACCACAAGCAGTAAAATATTTTTTCAACATAATGTAGTATTTGTGAAACAAATGGCTATCATCATGTTTGGGTGATCCTTACCTGCTGTCACTTTTGTGACTTCAGATAAGTGATGAGATGATGATTTGGGATTATGAGTAACCTATGACTTATAACCTCCCTAGGTCATTAACTGGCACAACACCGGTTATTGATCAGTCTGATCCCGCCCACTGATGATTATAATTATATATCATAATAAAATAGAAAAGGGGGTAGAAAAGTATTGTAATGACAAAGCCGATGTAAATCAGTTCCAACCTGTGGACGAACTTGAACCCAAATGTGATTGGCTAGAATGAAGGCTCTGTTGTGGGACTGTCGGTAGGCGTCCACCATTCTGTGAATACAACATATTTTGCTCCTCCACGCCCATTAAGACCGAATGATTATAATTCAGCCGTGGTGGGTACGAAACGGGTCTATGGTGACGTGCATGGGGATGTTGGCCCGGATGCCTAGTACGAGTCTGGTTGCCTTGCTGCTCCAATGAAAGCTGTTGCAGATAAGCTTGTACCTTGAGGCAGTTGAAGACAATAAAAATATTAAAAAAATATCACAAAGAATATTGGTTGGTTAACAGTGGTCAGACATCTGGTCTGATAAAAAATTTATATACTCAGCAATAAGTTTTGTTTTTTCACCTGAAAAGCATTCTAAAATAAATAACTACTTATTGTCTAGTCAGTTATATAAAAAATACAAAATGACCCATTTATTTCGATTTTTGTCTTCAATTTTACTTGGTCTTCTACTGAAGAACCCCCCACTAATGCACGTAATAAAGTGAAGCTATCGAAAATTATTTTAAAGCATTTGTATATAGCAGTGTATATATATATATGTCTGCATATCCAGTGACATATATGTACCGTTTGTTCCGAGGTTTGTGTGTGCTGTACATGTGGTTGATTGTTGCCATACACCTCATGCACATTCATTTCCATCATGTTCTGTTCAAAATATTTTTTTAATGTATATTAAATATTAGTTTGATATTCAAGATCTTCATCTTCCCCTTCTAAATTTTCACCAAAATTACCTGCTGGGACTGGTGCAACGCTTCCACGCTCGTGCAGACGCCACGGATAATAGTTACCTGGTCCTGTGGCTGCGGATTCTCATTAGCGGTCATTTGATGCTATAGTGAAAGAAGAAGATCAAAAAATTATTAAAGCAAACTTTAAACTATTCAGATTTATATCTAGAATATGAAAAATTGTTTTTCTTATGTGCAAGAAATACATAAATATAGCATAACTGAAATCAGAGACGTCTGAATTACCTGGCTACGGTGAGCAGGCAATATTTGATAGCCACCTTCAGCCAAAGCAGAATGGACAGGATGTTGCAGATGATG
The DNA here is from genome assembly GCA_013436055.1 of Halocynthia roretzi. Taxonomy (NCBI): domain Eukaryota; kingdom Metazoa; phylum Chordata; class Ascidiacea; order Stolidobranchia; family Pyuridae; genus Halocynthia; species Halocynthia roretzi. The sequence goes on along the minus strand of QRAM01000194.1, from coordinate 70,945 downwards.
TCTTTGCCCCACCACATAACCGTGGTGAAGGTCGGGACTGCTTGCTGAAACAGCGCTGTGCCTGTGTAGGCTCAGGTCCGGGGTGCTTGTGCTGTTGTTGGGCGGATATGGTGGAGGCGGCTTTGTGTAATATCTGAAGAGCTGCATTTCTGAAGATGCATATCCTTTAGCCTGTTGCTTTTATCAAAATGAAAAACATAACATGGAAATTAATAAATGTAGGCTGGACATGAAAGATAATAATTTCACTAAGATTGATGCTCGAGTAATATAATTTTTTACCTGCTGCATGTTATTGGCTAATTCAGGTGTACTGGCGGCAAGGATGGCATTTCCTGGACCGCCATGGTGGACCATCTCATTATGTTGTGACTGCATCACCTCGTGTGGGTTGTTGTACTGTGAGATGTGCTGAGTATGCTGTGGCGCCCCCACATGCACAGGAGGTAGGGATTCGACTGAAGTATCGAACTGTCTATGTATGTGGGTCTGCGATGTTGGCAAGTGACTGGCTGAATCTACCCTGTGCGCCAAACCTCTGTGATAAAGGGCAAGTGGGTTTTGTGGAGGGTACTGCGCATAATGGGGTCCTTGAATGGCTTGCTGCAATAGTTCTTGTGGAGAATATATCATGGAATGTGGTCTCGGTTTACGAGAAGTATTTGCAATACCTGCGGAGGAAGGAAATCAAACAGTTCTCACTATTACTCATCTACTGTTCTAATATTCCACAAAACAAATTACTCATTCATTATATTGGGTATTCCTCGAATTAATCAGTCAGGTAGTATGATATTTCCCATTCCCAAGTTTAAACTATTCTTTGAAAAATATTTAAACTATTAAAACTATTTTAACCAGTAATTTTAACGGAGTGGGTATTTCAATTAAATATATTTCTATAAAAGCTTTTCACATGTTAAAACAAATGCATTCTATGGATCTGCTTACCACCCTCAGCCCATGAGCCAGTAACTTTATATATAACTTATACCAGTCCCATGAAGATTGGTTGGATGTACTCTTAATGTATGTCCATACTAATACATTATTCCATTTAAATATTATAGTGCTTTCACAACTGCATTAATTACAGGAATACTCTCTATATATATATATATGTACACTAGCCCCCGCTACGCGAGGGATGCGTTCCGAGATAACTTCGCATAGTGTGAATACTATTTTTTCACTGGAGAAAATTGAGATGTGTGCGAAATATTGTGCTGTACAAATTTCCACTATACCTGTTTGATTGTTGACCGCTTGCTGGTGGGCTTGATTCTCCAGGTAACTGCTATACCTTCTACGCTGACGAACCGCTTGTTCATAATCAGGTGTGCATCTATATACAGGAACTCCATTGTTGGCCAGATGTCTATCTGAACTGCATAGGCTCAGATTGCTGGTAATTAAATGAATTCAATAACTTAATTATTTAAATTCTTGAACGAAGATAATGTAATTAACTGGTATACCATTTACTTATTTACCTTGAAGTAGGTGACGGTCGATTAAGCTGGGTTTGCGAATGAGCAAGAGAATTTATACTGGGTGAACTGTACATGCTTCCACCTTGTCCATAGCCATTTGGGTACCTTGATAATGCAATGCACAAATCTATGAAACATATTCACAATGAGAATGATCTACAGGGGCTCGTCGACCACCTCATGTTTTCCATATGATGTGTTTTTTAAGATCTTTCTTAATTTTTTTTAATTCTTGGAAATGGTTAATTGAAAAACACTTAATGAGCTCATAAGCATTGATGGAAGTCTCCAATCAACGCATAAGCATGCATATATACACTGAACCTTATAAAAAGTTGAAGGTATTAAATAGATCTATAATATATATTTTAACTCACCCATATTCCTGTGGCACGGCAGACACATGGTTCAAGCTTGTCTGAGACACATAAGCATGGTCCAGGCTTGTTTGAGATGCGTAGTATTGTGTGTTGTCTTGTTGAATATGATAAGATTGCAGATTTTCTAAAAACAAAAATTCCCCATCGGTGAAAGCAAAATCTTATCCAATTGAGCTAATGTTTATTAAATAAAGTTTAATATTTTTGGAATAAAAAAAAATATGCAACGCACTGAATTAAACCTTACCTTGCGAAGATATGAAATTAGCCTGCGGCTGTGATGTATTAATGGACCGTTGTTCTGAGGCAGCTTGTGTGCTTGTGTGGACTTCAGGAGCAGGCTGTAAACATTAATGAGTATATAAGCATTATACATTATTTTTATGGGATTTCATATAATTGTGGATATGAAGATTGTAATTGTACTAGTATATTCATTTTTTCTTATGGCACAGAGTCCTACATAGGTGAAGCATAATGTTAAAAATATTATTACTGCGTCTTGGAGTCTTCGAAGTGTTGGGCGCCTCTGTATTGCTGTTGTGGTTCCATTTTCCAGTTGAATTTTTCTAGTGAAAAATAATACATTTGAAATATTACTCTTTACATTATTGTTTTACAATGATTTAATAGAGCTATCAATACACGTCCATATTATTTTAGGCAGATAATATCAACAGCAATAACATTATTATAATGTTTTATTTGTTTGGTATTTGGTTATTTTGTTCCACTATTTTCAATCAATGATTAATTTTCGCTGTGATTTTATAACTGCTTTTAATTAACAGCCTGTGATCTAATGGGCACTTAATCAAGTTATTCCCAATAATTCAACCAACAGTTCAAGTTAGAGACATGTAGGCGTTATAGGCAAGTCTTCTTCTATTTATGGTCTGTTAACCCACTACCTAATAGTGACACATACCACTGGAATTATTACGAGTTACTCGTAAAAACTGAACAAATAATTACAGATGATTTCATCCAATATTTATGTCCCAATTCATAGCGCGATTTTTCTTTCTCAAAGATATCGACGTGAGGCTGTCTTACTTGGCAAAAGCAAACACTGGTTCTCAACAAGGTAGTTCCCCTTTCAAACAAATAAGTAGCATATTTGACATAGTATGTGAATATCTGTCATAACATTTTCTGTTGGTAGATTATATGTAAAAATTCATACCCAGTATGAAAATACTCTTTCAAGTTAATAGTATTGAATCTCATAATAAAACAAAAAGATTTTATGATTTAAATGAATGAGAGGTTAGAAGCATCCAGCATGAAAAACTTTAACTCTCTTAAATTATATTTCTAATAAATTTGAATGTACTTTCTGTGAAATTACATGTTATGTGTATGGTCCATCAAGGAATTCATAACATTTCATCACAAAGTGTCACAGGCAATTTAACTTAACCAAATAGGTACTGGTTATTGAAGAATTGGATATCAACACACTGCTGGTGTCAGTCAACGAGAAGAAAATATGTCTGGCATACATAATAGCACACACCGTTTCAGAAGTAATCCTGCACTCTGTATAATGGTTAGTTCTCATATCGGTTACCGCTCTCTATTGTTCCTCTTTATTGGGTAATAAAAGAATTACAGAAGTTAACATCCCCCTTGTTAGAGTGAGAAAGGATAAGATAGCCTGATATCTTCATATCAATTTAATTTAACAAAACTGTGGTATTAATTGAGCTGGATAGTTGTCGAGAGGCAAATAATGGGAAACCACGACATGGAGTATAAATACAAACAATCTGACTGGAGACAGCTTCCCCATAAAAAATGAGACAGTATGGCTTTTAGATTTAATTTTCAAGCGATGACAGACATTTTACTCGACCATGACACACTCTTTCTCACACGCAGATAAAATACAATACGTATGTGTTCTATGATATACTATTTTCTTGTCAGTATTATTTGTTTTCTGTCATTATTCAAACAGTACGTTGCCTCATTTCTAAAACAATAATCATCATATTATTAATTTGCTGAAGGTGTTAGCATTACTTTCTTAGAGTTGGTACAAAAACTATATCATTGCGGAGGTGTGATCAAACATGTAGGGAGTTATGTAAACTCGTTTTATAATGCAATTGACACTAGTAATATTAAATATCTGAAGAATATGAATAAATCATCACTTGATATATACAACAGGTAATTTATAGATATCAGGGATATTAAGGATAATACACCGAGCATCCCTAGTCACTCACTACCTAGTTCCCCTTTTTCCATTTTAAAAATTTTTTACATTGATTTCTTGACTGTCGGCATGCTACTTCAAAGGTTGTAAGAGAATTTTCTGATATTTTGTAAGATCTAATAACCATATACCAAGTTAGTATATAGCAAATACTAGTAGTGGTCTTTTTTAGAATCCGACTTCTTATAATTAAAAACCACATCTACTGAGCAAAGGAGAATTATACGATATATTTCTTACCTCTTCAAGATGTGCTTGCTATCAACAAACATACACTTGTTGCATATCTAACTAATGCATACCCATGTGACATATGCATCACGATTATAAATGTTTGCTGCCCAGAGGCGAAATTTTGCCAGTCAACATGACACCACCAAGATCTGATAAACAAATAACATATCCTACTCACTTTCGAAATTCTCTATTGATGGAGTAGAATTTTCTTGAACATTCAAACATTCTGCAGGCATATTTTGCAGACTCGGCATCATCCTATGTAAACATTGGAAAGTATATTAATCATACAACTTGTCATAGCTACCATGTTATACAAATAATAAATAAACAGTGAACTTGCCATATGATACTGAAGACATACGTCGTCTTTCTTCAAATTTATTAAAATAATAGATTTTTGGCAAAATGCGTGCTCCACTTCTTTCCATTCATACAAAGTCCCTTTAGTTTTGGCAATATCTTGCGGGTTTTGGCCATCTTCTTCGGGAAGCGGGGACACCAACCGCCGCGTTACTATCCCGATGAACGAGCAGCCTATTTCGCAGTCAATGTTTTGGGAATCCTAAACAACGTTAACCAATACACATCAGCATTATTTAGTAATAATTATTTGTGCACTTTCGATAACACGATTATCATATCCAAATAGAATTCAAAGTAATATTAATTGCTATTTGGAAATGACTTGTAAATAATACAAGGAGGTAATGGAATGTGTTGTAGGTATGAAGTATGTGTCAAGTGGAAATAGGAGAACAATATTATTTAGGGGTAAATAGATATTATCGAGAGGATTTGTTTACTAGCACTGTCTCTAATAGCACAATCTTAGGCAATAGTTAGATAAATGAGAGAAAATAGGACTGTATGGTGATTTATCTCTTGTTCATTTCATTTCCAAACGAGGATGGAATGCTGTCGAAAGATAAGGAAAAGAATTATGTTTTCCCAGAGCCAATATATAACAAACATAGCTGACAAGACTCCCATATTAGCCAGAGCTACAATGTTCTCATGTTGTGGTGGAATATTTAAACCTAAAACATTACTGATAACAGACGAGAATATTAAAGGCAAGATAATGATAACGCAAGGTATGGGTAGATATTGCTATGGTTACATTCATAACTTTTTTATATCCTTATCTGCTGTTCAAATATATTCAACTATACCATATACCATACCATGTACATATATTTATTATAGATATCAACAAACATTCTTACTATCAAGTAAAAGTAGTAGTGGAATAGCAGATTATGAACAAATTATGTCAGGTTTTATTACGACTACTCACTGCACAGATAAAAAGTAAATCTAATAACCATTTCAAGAGAGAAAAATGTTTTTTCTATGCTATAGGGTTGCAAGATCTTATCGACTGGAAATTCAGGGTCACAGCCAAATGAAGTTGTGAACTGCTAGCAAAGATTGTTAATGAATGTTTCAAATTACCTTTGCGTAATACATTCGTTCACCGTAGCCGTCGAGATGCATCACTTTAAGTATGTAATTGTATTCAGCATCGGGTGGAGTAAGTCCACTGTAAAAAGAAGATTGATTTTAAGTGTGATTTACGAGCAGACATATTTCTTAGAGAAGATTCTTAATAAGAAGAGTGACTATGAGACATTCGTTTCTTACAAATGTATTTTCGAGTCACATCATTCTCGTGAACAAACATATTTCTGATGGAACAACAACAATAAACAAAGAATATGCTCAGGTTCCCCTTTGTTCAGCAAATAAAAGGATTACAACATTTCAGTTTATTTAGCATAGAGAGCAACTGAACGCATATTTCTATGATTACATCATCGTTTCATTGCTTAAATAAGTAAACATACAATGACGGCACTGCAGGGTAGCGGATGGTGGACGAAAATACTGAAAGAATTCTCTATTTGCAAAGTAAGTTATTTGTGGCCATGCTTCAATAGCTCACTCTTCAATTGTCGCTAATAACCTCTAGAGCAAATGACACAAGATACACGAAAGCATGAAAACATGGTAAGAGATTAACATTATTACTGAGCAGACCAAACAAAGTTGGTGGCGATTATAATTAGCTTCGAAGATATGGAAAGAATGTAATAGGGGTAATTATCAAACCTGCAATGAAAAAAGACAAATAAAGTTATATGAAAGGCTTTACCGGTGACTTTGATGTCGAATTAATGTGTCTGCAGTCAAGGAATCTAAAATTTCATCGGTTTGTGCCAATATCTATAGGGAATAAGACAATGTTGTTAATACTGGGTTATATTGAAAATTCGTTATTTATTACAACTCCTAAACAGTATTCTTTATAAAGTCAAGAATAAAATTCTAAACCAATAAAACAAAAACAGCAACAATGGGCACTAGAAATCTATAGGGAAATTCAAACCTGATTAAATGTAGAAAAAGCAAAATCCATACCTCAGGGAATAAGATGAAATCACGGAAATATTGAACGGTGTGAACCTCTGGATGGTAGTCGCCAAATTCAGCTGTAAAATTATAAAAGCTTGTTTGATAATGTAAAGTATTGAATAATATGAATAATAACTGAAGTTTTGGGCAACATGTTATTGAGAGGAACAAATCTGTATACCGTATTCAGATGCCTGACCTACATAAATGAAGATCTTACCTATATACTCAATGGCTTGGATCTTGGATATAAATTACTTACAAATTTTATCAAATAAATATCTCAATTTACAGTATCAGTCAAATTACTATGCAAAGGGTTTTGAACTCGAATGAACAAATTCCACCATTGTTTGTTATACCGGTTTATAAACACAAGATAGTTTTAATAGTATTAATAGTAGCATACCCAGTCTGAATGAATGTCTGGCATAAGGATTGAAATAAGATATCATACAACATCCCAGAAAGGAAATTATTCAGCTACATCGTGTAAGTATATACTTCCTGAATTTATGGGGAAGTATCACGCGAGATAGAAGGACACCAATTGTAAATTAACGACAATAACAGTAATAGGAATAATCAATTGTTATTTCAGGAAAACATTGAAACAGGTTTGAATAGGATTTATTATTATTTAAATATAATAAAATAGTATGATTATGATATTAACATTATAACACTATTTTCGTGTTAGGGTACAAAAGTTTGAGTAATGGAAAAATACAGAAAGCAAAGCAGACAGCTGGACTACGTACCACTAAAAATAGATATAATCTGAAGATATAATAACTAACTTTGAAGGTTATATTATATTATCACAATAACAGGCGAGATAGTAGAAGATTGCTAACTTCATATTACCTTGCAACATGTAACTTGCTAGCTCGATCGCTTGATCTTTATTTCTTGGTAAACGGCATTCAATCACGTTGTTTTTTAGTTGCAAATAGAAGAGATATCTAAGAAAACACAAACCAAATAAATATTACATGAATTTAACGTCTAAACTAAGAAACGAAAAACCAGCAAGTAAACTAAATAAATAATCTCGCAGACATGACATCCTCAGTATCACATTAAAAATATTTTATTGATAATAATATATTCTGCTAATTCAACAATTAAATTCAATGTCATTTAAAGAAAAACCAGAGAAAAATTACCTTGTAATCTCTTGCTGAAGAAGTTCTAGATTAGCAACGTAAAACATAACGCCGAAGTATAAAGTCGGATCATTTGCATTTTTATCCACTTGCTTTTTCAACGGTTTGTCAAGTTCTACCCAGCGAATAGTTTGCTGCTTGTTGTAATACCGAAGACCGAAATATTGTACCTAAATATCCAGAACCGATATTATCAAAATTGAAGAGAATGTCGTTATCAAGTAATATCGAGCTTTCGAATAACTATGAGTCAACATGAGTAGTTGTTTGACTCAAGTCAAATATATATGGTACTAATATGATATGGATCTTATCTTCAGTTTAAACATCCGTGACATTCTCAAAACACATCAGATAAATCAAAATAAAATATACATGAAAATATGGGTTATTTTTACACAAAAGGCGAGTCGACTACATTTATTATGCGTTGAAATACTAAATATATAAAATAGGATAAAAAGGTGAGAGAAAGGTTACTCCATTGTCACTTCACACCAAACAATTCTCAGGCAATAAATATGCTTCTGAAATGCAGCTGTATTGTATTACAAAATGCAAATTCTAAAAATATAATGGAATGTAGCCCGCTAGCACTGTTAAACGGAGTAAATAATTAAAAATCTCTCCAGATAAATGTTTTGGGCAATAAAGCCATCTGCAACCATTGTCTGCAGTACCTGTCACGTCGTGTTCTTCTCGTTATTACAGTACACAAGGTAGCATGCAGTGTATATTTGCATGCAACTTTTGTGGTTAGAAAACACCAGAAGGAACTATTGGCCTGCGGGCATCTTCACTTTATCAAATATGGCCTTCTTGCAAAAGGTTTGGACACCCCTGCGCTACATGAACCAACTTACTTCTTTCAAATCCAGCTTATTGGCAACCGCATTTAAACAATCGTTGCCGGTATTTTCCACCGTCAAAGTACATTCCATAATTGTGTTATCGAGAAGTTGAACGCGCACCTGTAAGCAAATCACATGCATATAAAAAAAACAGTACTTTTTCTTCTAATTATTATTTTCTTTTCATGTAAAATTAGTTTATTCCTACCAGGAAAGAGTTCTTGTGAGACAGAATATACCTCCCCGTACGACGTAACTTAATTCCGAAAGGCATTACTGTGTTTATTGCTTTTTCGAGCATTTGCAAAATTAGTTCACTCTGCTTTACGACGGTAGGTTGTGCAGCACACGAAGTAAGGAGCAATCGGGTTTGTCACACACGGCGATAATAGCATCTCCTCGAGCAAGAACACATTATTCTTTACTTAATTTCGCGCTTAAGGTCTACAGTAAAATGTACATTAAAAGTTGATAAAACAAAATCTGAGGAAGGAATAGAATAAGTTAGTTACAACTACTATTTTAATTTTCTTCTGAATTCTCCTTTGTTCATACAGTTCTTGTGTTGTCCAATGACTAGGATGTACTGAACGTAATCTTTTTGATTCAAATCTGAAACTATTCAGCTGAAAATCTGAACAATAAAATAGTACAGAAAAATGTTATACAGCGTACACTGTCTGTAAGTTCTCTCTACCTACTTATATGGATACATTATATATATTGACCCATTACATTTCTTCTTTCCTCTTTGTTACATTTCACTGAGCTTCCTGCTGTTCCCTCATCATAGTTTTTCCTGTAAAAACAACACTAACTTTGGAATAACGCATCTGGGATATTTAAATAAGAAAATCACAGCAGGTAATACTGCAATACCTGGTTAAAACGGTAACTTGGAATAATATAACCTCTTGCTTGTCCATTTCTTTGGCAAAGTAGGACTATACCTTCTATCTATCTACCTTCTAAATGAATAAAAGTGAAAGTGTGTTAGCTGGGTTCACAGTTAAATGAACCCTTTGCCTTTAAAAATGTAGGGATCACTTCTCTTCGGTGGTTTTACGATCTACAGGACTGTCCTAACGCTCCCTGGCTGCCGGGTAACAATCTCTTGACTATTATATTTTCGACTGGATGCTCACACTAACTTCTTCGTAGGTTTACCACGGAAGCGCCGGGCTCTCCACTGGTTACTCTTTAAAAATCTATATACTGTACCTGTCATGTGGGGTTAGCGATGGGCTGAAGGAAATTCGAAAAGGGGGACGAATTTTAGTACCCGTTACTTGACCTGCCACAATAAATAATAATGATTGATAGTGACAGTGAAAGACGCTCTGTTTATGGCACCTTTTTCAAAACTTTCAAGACATTCCTTTTTTCGTTCTCTTTTTATGAGTAAACTTCAAGTCCTTTCACGGTCGATTGCGTCTCTGAACTTTTGCCAAGTTAAATTTTTTTTGTATGGGGCTAACAGCATCAACATCAGACTGGTATTAAGTATTTATTTCTTATGTCAAACAAATTATTTTTTTACACAGACATCTGCTCAGTTATTCATATTCTATGCTAGCATTAGAAACAAACAATTACATCATGTAACCCTTCAATCTTAATGTCGTTTTATATTCATGGAATGTGTTCTGATTAGCAAACCCTATTGGCAAACACGATAGCTAAAACGGTTAATAAAATCGATGTTGCTTCATTCTTAGTCATTACTGGTTATTCGTATTTTTCAGAGATTATATACCGTGGAATAACTTCGATATTCTGAGGAATACAAGCGGATGAATATAATCCAATGGAATGCAAGGAATGTGTTCTGGAGAGATGAATGCATAGTGCCATCTACCGGTTGTAACTTTTGTAATGAGATTTACGAATTCAAATGGAATCAGTCACACGCTACCAAACAGAAAACCTAGCTCTACCCTCTTCCCAAACGTCATCCGTGATTATCATGACTGCATATGACTGCATATGACTTCATGTTCTTTTTATTCTTTAAACATTACACTAAAACATGAAAACAATACAAATATATAAAAATCATTAAGAAATTGAACAAAACATCAAATGATAGAAATTAATTTTTTTTCTGATTAAATCAGATCACTCGTTAGGTTAACTCTGAAGTGAATTACAATATTTAAATTAGGACATGATTATAATAAATATATCATTCAAAATACAGTTTGAATATGAGGATGCAGTATACAAAAGAATTATGTTAACCGAGGCAATAATTGATACTCAGAATCGTGAAGAAATTCAAACAAAAAAAAATTTAAGAAAATTTCACATTTCTCAAAAAGTGTATTTTTAGACCAGTTGGTTCTACGAAACTTATCAATAATACAAGCACAGCACAGCAGAGTATGGATAAATTCCCAAAGCACATCGATTACACTTTGTAATCGCCGTCTCCGTAAATAAATTGGTGCAATTTTTTCTCCTCCACGAACCGTTCTCCGAAGAGGTCTTTCTCAAGGGAGAGGGCAGTTATAATCTGTAGAGATAAGATATAAAACTATCGGTTCAATTTGTAAAAGTATACAGTCGCCTTTTGCTATATCACGGTTCACTTTTCGCGGCTTCGTCACATCGCGGATTTTCATGTGTAGGAATGGTGCGGGATTTCTGATGAAGCTCGGCCTTATTTATAAAGCAAAAAACTCAAAGGCCCTGTGTTGTCTGTGTTCCGCCTTCAGCGGAAGCCGAGCCAAAACCACCACCATTTATTTCATGATGAATGACGTGCCGTACAGTACCAGTATGTTTAGGCGCTTAAATTTTTTATTATTTTTTGAATAACAGGTCAAATGATTGTGGGAAAGGTTGATAAGGTAAATAAGTGTGTGAATGATTTATAATGGTTTAAAATACGTTTAACAATATTCAAATAAATAAAAATATGGGGTTTCTACTTCGCGGATTTTCACTGTTCTGGAACGTAACCCCCGCGATAGGTGAAGGATTACTGTATATATACATATTATACTATCAGGCAATTTCGGAAAGTGTTTTATGGTGTTCATTCGAATTCGTTCCAAACTGTTTTTTAAGATTTATTGGAATGGATTTATTTCATCGTGAGCATGAATTTTTCTTACAACATAGGGCTTTAAAAAACTATGAATTATTCATAACATTGTAACGGTAACGTTGCGACTTTCTGGCGTTTATCAGTTGGTTATAATTCGATATCGTTGTATACTTCCGGCTACAATTATTACCTTCTGGCGTTTATTAGCATAATATTAACATCTGGTGTTTATACAATTCTACTGCTTGTAACATCAGTAGCATAGTCATATAAATCTGCCTTAATAGCATTGAAGTGATCGACGAAAAGGTATTTGTCAAATGAATACATACGACGCGGACCAATGTCTGTATGTACAGTACTGTATTTACTTTTATCGAGAAGTAGTCTTGTATTTTCCCGTCATGGCATTTAGGTAAAGAATTCAATATAAGATGGGCTTGTTGGTGTATTGAGATCATTCCTTTTCTCTACAACATGCGCATGCACTAAGCGTAACCTACTTTTTGTGTCGGTCTGGTTGCATCCACAGTATAGAAAGGATCTTGTTTCGACCATCTATTGATCCTTTAAAAACAGGAACTATTAATCACACGTTCGTGCTATTACAATGTGCTCATCTACGTATATTTTCATAGTCGACACACAGCCTGATTTCCGATCGTTTAAAGTTTATGAGTAAGGCAAGTAAGCCATACTAAATCAACTATCATAATGAAGTTATATCAAATGCCTGACAATCGACATTGATTTATCGTGATTTTAATATTTCATGAGCAGAGGGCGAGTGGGAGGATATTTCTGTACAGTAGCTAAGGAATATGGTGATTAAGCTCTTACCTAACATCTGACTTCTTCACAGACGTATACACAAGCATAGTAATTGACAATGAACCAGCGTAAAGGCAAGCTCCAAAGAGCGGTAATAACTGTTGAATAAGGAAGTAACGTCAATACAATATATTGCATTTCGGTCTCTTATAGAAAAAACCAACTGCTTTTCCGGTATACCAATCAAACAATGAAGGTTGAATCAATTGCATTCAGCCGAAAGGTTTGAATAAATGAGGCCTAGATTTTTAGTATTCTATATTATTATTCTACATAAATGGATGGATGAAGTTCTAAATGCACTTACGTCTTTGTGTTGTCCCATTTTTTGTAAAGCTTGTCTGATGAATGTAGTAGTCATTTTAGTCCGTGATTGATCGGGTAAATGAGTATAAAATATGTTTTCACTAGTTTTCACCTAAATTTTGGATGCAGTTCAAGCTCGTTGCCTAGGCGACGTATAGCTCGGAACTGATTTAATTGATCTGGCTGAATTATCCTCAATAAAATAAATGTGCAAAGACATTGAACTTCTATTAGCCGAAGTAACTGACCTCGTTCCCTCGAATTCGAGCTAGTGAGCTTGTACTTTATTTCAATAATTATTCGTCGTAATAATGCACTGTAGTTAAAATATTGCAGTATGAAGAAAAAGTTTACTATCTAACTGCGCTACTTGTTATTTTTCGACTATTTTCCAAGGCATTTCCTTATTTCTTCAGACGCCAAGTACGATTCACGAGATAGAGCATATACTGTTGGCTACAATGATTTAAACAAATTCCAATTTAGATGCGGACGTGACTGCATCGGTTTTACACTATCATTTTTGGCTCATGAATATTTACTATGTAGTCTGTTCAAATAGCTTTTAAAATGTGGTACGTGACTTACAGAACGTAACGAATGTGTCAGAGAGTGACGTAGGTGTATCACTCTAAATAGACGATCTCTTAAAGTAACTTTTAAACGAGTTTCGGCGTAGGTTATTTCCGGATGACGTGATAAGTCTGAATTCTATTGGTTCGTTAATCCTCGTATCTCACTCACATCTCTCACTCCTTCTCACTAAATATCGGGGAAATAAACCATAACCATAAACCATTAACTACTTAAATTGTGGTCAAATAATACCAGTATTAATTGAACATAGGTTATCTGGCGTCCATAGTTCCAGGACCGTTCCAGATTGATAGACGTTTATCTAAGCAGTGACGCAAGTTGTTTATGAGCATACCGTTTCTCACGCAAGGTATTGCTTACTCTTACGTCACATATTAGATACTTATTATCTGTATTCCGTTAGTGGGCATAAGAGATAAGAAGAATTACCATTCCTCTGTTACAACCGGTTGTATTTACATAGCAATGGATGGACGTGTTTATCACGTAGAACAGTGCATTTCTAAATAACTTTCAGCTAAGCCTCCAAATTATAAACTAATGCCTGCGGTGCATAAATTCACGAGCCTATCGTTGAAATTATTCCGTTAACCGGCTATAAGAAATGCTGCTTTCTCCTATAGAAATCCTATTCATCCTCATGAAGGCATACTTGCGGCTGGCTTATTTTTTATTCCTTAATAAAACGAGTCAAGAAAATTGAAATTGACATTTACCAGTTTCGATAACATAGCGAAACGCCCACACAGGAAGTAATAGTTGCGTCAGTACAAATCAAATTTCGAACAATTCATTACATCATAATGGCCATGAAAAGGGGTAAATTTGTAATGCCAATCCACAACGGAGGATCATATTTCATAAATAAAGGAGAAACTGTGTTTGTGCGTGTCGGATGCTCGTTCCACAACTCCGAAGGTTCTTGACTAGGCGCTCCGAAAATTTGCACGGGGTCGGTTTCAGGCGCGAATATGTTATAGGCTATCCTTTTTTGATCTAGTTGCAGATCAATGGAAAAGATATTTTTTATTATATTCAAAGGGGGCTTTAAAAGTTCTTCATAACAAGTTCTAACCATCGCCCAGCGTTTCCTCATCAGCAATCCAGCGCTATCTATCTGGGAGGCAAAAGAAGGTTGTTATCAATAAAAGCTTGTTCGTTATGACACAAGATTTTGAAGATTGGGATATTATAAAAGTTTCAGCAACGTTTTTTTTTATAGAAAGTAGAAAATAGAAAAAAATGATGTTTTTCTCACCCAGTGAAGCCACACGTTCAACACACGGGATAAGGAACGACTGAACGGACGATGCATCATTTGTGCATACGGTTTCTTGTCAACCAGCACTAAAAACAAAACAAAAAATTCCCTGTCGGGTGGTCTTGGTGGCAAGCCACTACACCGCGTCAAGGTGCCACCCTTCGTAGTGGGTTTATTTAAGAATAAACCCTCACGCAGGTAGACAGGCGTCACCGCTGTGAGGAAAAGACTTTGGATTCTGTTTGAAATTGCATGGTAGGCCTAGTAACTTACTTGCCATAAAGCCACCACAAGGTGGAAAAAATGAGAATAGTTGACGTCATACAGCCACCACAAGGTGGTGAAATGAGAATGGTTGACGTCAAGCAGTCACCACAAGGTGGTACAATGAGAATGGTTGATGTCATCAAAAGTGAAGCTTGATCTTCAAAGTGGAAAGCAATCCAAGCGGAGAACTGAACTGAACTGAACTGAACTGTCTAATCGATAAGCGTATTGCGTAATCGCGTCCGGCCGGCCGGTACTGTCGCATTTATATTACGGTTCGAAGGTCAAATAATTTAGGGGTCACAGTTCAAATAGCAAGTATGGGTCACTGGTCACAAGGCACAAACAACAGTGAAAATATACATGAAAGTTTTTAGCAAACCGCCAAGACAAATAGGAAAAAACTCGTCACATAAGGAAGTACCACATGTGCACCTGTGGTAATTCGAAATGCGAGAGTGCCAGTCCCTTATCCCAAAAATAAAAAAACCCATCAACTTAGCTATTTGTCCTCGTCCTTTTGGATCCTTCCGTTCATCTGTGATCCACTGCATAATGTTGTATCCTCTTCAATCCTCGCCGCAACTAAAAATAGTGATTCTATGTGGATCCTATCCGTTAATAGGAGAATATAACACGAATAACAGAAAATCATACCCACTCTCCCAGTGCCTTTGCAACTCCGGAGCACGCTCGAAGAAGCTCTCTTAATAATCAAAAAATGCAAAATCAATAAATCTACACCAAAATTTCATTTAGATTAAATATACAATTGAATATAGTAATACCTTCGCATCTTCTCGTGCTTAACATCAACCTATTGCGACTTCTTTCTTCGGAGAGCGCATCGGATATCCAGAACTGGATTTAAAAATAATAAATATAATTGAAATTTAATGATAATTTAAAATCAAATTTTAAATAAACAAACTCTTCGTCTTAGTGTACTTAGCGTCTCCTACGTCTCCTCTACGCGCTCTGCTTTGTCACCTCTTCCATCCTCGTCCAGCTCCCGTGTCCCGTCTCGTTGGCGAGGTCTCCACTCGGCTCGTTTCTTCCCTGTGACGAGCAGCTCCTGTAATAGAGAATCATTAATGTTGACAGATTTATTTGTAAATATTTTTCACCGTCTAGCATGTAATCCTGTTTAATAGCTTAGTGTCAACAATTTTCTACCAGTAAAAATACATCACGGGCATCAACTTTAATTACTAATAATGGCATATCTTACCGTTGGAGTCAACGTCCTCGCCCTTAGAAGCAAGCTTTTGCGAATTCTCCCCGTCGAACGCAAGAGCTGCTCTGTTATAGGAATGCACGATTGATTTTAAATTTGTATCAGAGAAGTATTAATGGTAATAACATTGTAGCAGAAAATACCTTAATCGCCATGTTATCTTCATTCGGTCCGAGGTTGCATCATATCGTCTCTCATCTCTCAAGTTGTTGATCCCATTCTGAAACAGAAACAGCTACGCCTACACTACTACTACACTACTTTAAAATCAGGCCTAATTTTAGCCTAGAAAATGAAAATACCGTTATCTGCCATGGTCTTCTATCTGTGCTGTCTCTTCATCTCTTCACCGGTGTCTTCCTCCAGCCCGTTTATTCCTTCTGGTGCGGGCTTCTACAAGCAAACGAGAAATATTCTTGATCAACCAATTATGTTCGTAACTAACTGAAATATGGACGTCGTACCCCCAAGTTCCTCGTGCAGCTTCATGCTCCTGTGACTCCTTCTCCGCGCACATCCTGATCAAGAGAAAAACACCTAGTTAAAGGTATTTGAAAGAATAATATAATACGGTAATAACATTGTAGCAGAAAATACCTTAATCGCCGTGTTATCTTCATTCGGTCCGAGGTTGCATCATATCGTCTCTCAAGTTGTTGACACCATTCTGAAACAGAGACAGCTACGCCTACACTACGACTACACTACTTTAAGCCTAGAAAATGAAAATACCGTTATCTGCCATGGTCTTCTATCTGTGCTGTCTCTTCATCCCTTCACCGGTGTCTTCCTCCAGCCCGTTTATTCCTTCTGGTGCGGGCTCTCCTACAAGCAAGCAAACGAGAAATATTCTGATTAACTAATTATGTTCGTAACTAATTGAAATATGGACGTCCTACCCCCAAGTTCCTCTTAAAGCTTCAAGCTCCTGTGACTCCTCCTTCTCCGCGCACATCCTGATCAAGAGAAAAACACATAGTTTAAGGCATTTGACAGAATAATGTAATATGGTAATAACATTGTAGCAGAAAATACCTTAATCGCCGTGTTATCTTCATTCAGTCCGAGGTTGTATCATATCGTCTCTCATCTCTCAAGTTGTTGATCCAATTCTGAAACAGAGACAGCTACGCCTACACTACTTTAAATCAGGCCTAATTTTTTAGCCTAGAAAATGAAAATACCGTTATCTGTCATGGTCTTCTATCTGTGCTGTCTCTTCATCTCTTCGCCGGTGTCTTCTTCCAGCCCGTTTATTCCTTCTGGTGCGGGCTCCTACAAGCAAACGAGAAATTTCCTTGAATATTTTCCCGCAATTATGTTCGTAACTAACTTAAATATGGACGTCGTACTCCCAGTTCTTCTTGCAGCTTCAAGCTCCTGTGACTCCTTCTCCGCGCACATCCTGATCAAGAGAAAAACACCTAGTTAAAAGGTATTTGAAAAAATACTAAAAACGCAGCAGAAAACGTCAGGTTTACCGTCGCATGTCCATGCTATGGTTTCACGGATCGCTGCTCCATCTCTTCTCCGGTGGTTGATCTCAATCTAAGAACGACGACGTCTACTTTAAATTAGGCTTAAATAAAAAATTACCCTAATATATGAAAAGCGTTATCTGTATGATCCGGATGTTGTAGCTCACCGTCACTGATGTCCCCTTCTTCGTCCAACTCGTTTCTTCTTTGGTACGAGCTGCTGCTCCTGTTAAAGAGACTTGAATGTCAACAATTCTAAACCAGGCGCCTTTCATTACCTGAAGTTAAGCATGTGAAGTAGCATTTAACTTACCTTCTGCATACCCGCATATTGTTTTGTAGCCCACTCGCTTCAGTACCCTAGATGTACATGGAATGCTGTAGAACCTGCAAAACAGCATTTAAAACAAAAAAGCAACAAAAGAAAAAGCCGGGCCCGGCAACACAACGAAATCATAGGAAAAAAGCAAAATATGTAGAACAGCACAACATCAAAATACAATATATAAGGTAAAATAATGTTAAGACCTGAATAATGTTGGCCAACGCGGTAGCTTTCTAACCTTTCTAAACCAAACTGACTCCTGTAAAGCATTCTATCTACTTACGACGAGCAGTTCCATATATAATATATAGTGACGTGTTTTTTTCATCTCAGGATAATGAAGAGAAGAGGGATAAGGTTGAAGATGAATGCGATGAACAATCAACTTTTCATCTTAGGATAATGAAGAGAAGAGGGATACGGTTGAGGATGGAGGCGATGAACAATCAATACAAGTTAATTCTCTATTAGAAGGCTGATAACGTTTTTAACCAAAATTGAGAGCTCGAAAAGAAAATAAGGAGATTGCGTAACAACATCATGTCGAATATAATTTACAGCTGAAGCTAAACTGGAAATTTGTTTGCGTAGTAATGAAAAGACAGGCTCACCTCTCCAAATGAAGTGCAAAACGAATTTATTCATAAAATGGATCACAAGTGCAAAATAGAATCAATTATTCTTGAACGTATTACAGTATCTTGTAGCACCACCGTTCTCCTGTGTTTACCGGTCAGGTTCTATCCTTAGCTTCCTATTCCTAAGCTTGACTGTATTATCAGTCTGAGTCGCTATCGGATGGTGGGGCAGGCAGTGGATCTCTCCGCTTTTTACCTAAAATATTCCAAGATCATCAAGTAGCGTACTGTTGTTATTTATCTACCAGCTAACCTATGCATTATAAACTAATGCCCGTGGTGCTTAAATTTACATCCCAAGCCCCGCAAGACCAATCTCACGGAAACACCTCAGTTCATAGTCACTTAGACGCATGCGTACCTGGAACACCTGGTAAAATATCTTGTGGGTTTCTTCTAGCCGCTAGTGGAGCCCCTATCTTCCAGCTTCCCCCAGCTTCGTTGGAGGGCACCCTTGGCAAAGGATCACTCTTAAGTCGTGATACTCTAAAGATATAAATATTTTTGTTTTGTTACTCTGATATTGAACTTCGCTATACTGATGCTTCGATCAAACTATACACGATAACAGGGGCGGCAGTTGCCCTGGGCGCCGAAGGACAGGGTTTGCCGGAATTACATCTGAAGTTTAGTTGATTCAATATTTTATACATGTCAGAATCCTTTTTCAGTACATATACTGTATTGTGCTCTAGAGTCTATAGACAATAGTAATAGTTTGTGCAACAGTTGATGAATTATATGTAGGGTAATGCATTCAGGCCCATTCTGCCCTCAGCGCAATAAAAGGTTGCTACGACCCTGCTATCTTAAATTAAGAGAGTCACCTTTTCCATCTTCCCTCTCGTAAACCTTCTAAGCTTGTCTTTTCCATAAATCCGACACAACCGTTTGACATCAATGGGAATTTTTGGGCGTTGAAACCAATGGGCATTCGCCGGTCGTGCGCAAATTTGCGATTTGTTGTGTCCAGGTATCCACTACCAGGTTGCTGTTCGCCTGTATTTTTTTCAGTCTTTAGTACCTTACTAAGTATGGTTGAAATTATTCATATTAATCTCCTATAAATGCTGTTTTCTATGGCAGGATCTGTTTCCAGATTTCTCTATCAAATCTATCCTGACTGCTTCCAGAATGACAACATTAACCGTAATAAAACCTTATTACATCTTTACTTCATTAGGTTCCTTTTTTCTGATTTAAAGTGAACGCTGAGGTTTTCTAATTGTGAAAAGTTTGCGGCCCTTCGCGTTCTAACTTACCTAATGTAACACTGATGCTGATAGACTGAGCATAGAAAACTTCGAAGATTATGAAAACTTTCTTTACGTCCTGCAGTTCTGGTAACCTTTTATCAAGCACTAGTTTTCCCAGCTCCAGACTCAGCGACACGTCAAAACATTCAGTACGATTTATTTTTATCTTTATAGCTTTCTTCACGCCGTTTTTCATTCCAGAAACTCGGTAAACAAACCTACATTAAAAAAATGATTACTATCACTAATTTATTTGGTGTAAAGTTTCCTTACTTACTTGTCATTGAAATTATAGTCCTGTACTTTTTCTGCTTTCTGTTTAAACGGCGATTTATCCACGTGTTTCGCTGATATGTTGGCTAATGATCCTATTACAGAGTAAGAGGATCGTGAGCTACCCCTTCCAAAGCTAGTCCCAATGCCAGTGCCCTGTTATACAAAACAGCACTGAAGTAATAGACCTGCTAATATATTCATAGTTAAACATGATTATTCTATATGCTAGTTAGGCCAGAACTTTACCGAACGTTTTGATTTCTTTACGATGACGCCAAATGGAACGAAATGATATGCTTCATCTACAAACGGCACTGTCACTGCTTCTCGTCCCAAAAGTTGATAACCGATATAGTTTCTGTGAAGATAATTTGTTATGTTTATGAGTAAAAAATGCTCTAGGTCGGGGTGGTTCAACTGCATTGATTTAGTGGTCGTCTCAAATCGTCAATTAGCGTGAAAACAGGCACGAATGCCTCTTTCTTGGAAACTATTTCTCAAACTTGCGAAACGACTTCTTTTCCCCACTGAATATCAGCAAGTACACTTTTGCAATGCACTTTCCCACTTCTCCTCAGAAATCAAGTATTACGTGAGTTTACCTGCAAAGTTCCCATGCCAATCCCGGGTCGCACGATGTCAATTTGTCATAAATTTGCGGTGCCATCGGCTCATCGACCGCCATAGTAAATTTTATCTTCTATGATTCAATCTGACTACCTAATATGCGAATTTGGGCGCTTCACTAGGTGGCGTTTCACTTGCACACGGAGTTTCATAGCTTTACAGCTAAGTGACTTCCGTCATTGCTCGATCGTTTGCAAATTTCACTTTCGCTGATTGAATAAAACTCAAGTTCTTTGTCAAACTGCCTTAATGCAGTGAATTAGTCGGTACTTTATTTCGACTATGATGTAATAGGATATTCAATAGTTCAAATTATTACGTCAGTGGACAATTGTATTGGTAATTGCAGATTTTTTTTAGAGTCTTGTATTTTATAATCCAATAATTTAGTTTCCGAGTATTTTTAGCTTCTGTTTGCGATGATATTTGTGTAAACGCTTGCCAACAATGAGTCATACTCAAAATAACTGATATCTCTGACTTTTAGGGAAATAGCAAGTACAAATACAGATTTTTTTTACAAAACATGTTGTCAAAAGTATAACTCCACCTCAAGTTGTCAAACAACAGACTCTAACATTGAAAAACTCAAAAAGAAAGTTTCAAATAAATTATAAAACAAAACAAATCAACACCTTGCATGCACGTTGCAGAAGAAAGCGATGCTCCTTCCTGGTTCTTCTCTGGAACAGTATGTTAGTAGCATTAGCGTTGTTAGTTACTCAAGCAGCAGTGTTATTTGCAAGCATCAGGGTTAGTGCGCAGCAAATCCAATGCGGTTTTCGTCGTTTAAAACTTTAAATAACTGTTATCTAATTACTGTTGTATATGGTGTTTGTAACATTTGAAACAAATAATATTGAAGTCTTCACGGAATCAGGTCAGTTCAGCAGACCTTACAAATTGATATCGCTTCCAGTTTCGCGCCCTTTCGGCACATCTCGGAATCTTTGACACAAGTTCTATGGAAAGAGTTAAGTAAACGTTACAGTAAGAAGGCTTAGAATTAGATAGATTTGGCAATCGATTTTCATAGAACAAAAAGACTGCTATAGTAGGGCTACTCAACTATTATCAGCAAAGGTCCGGTTAGACAAGTTTAAAAAATGCAAAGGTCCGGTGAAATATATTTACATGCAACCATGACCAATATTTGGCGAAGACAAGTACGTATTATACGTGGGTGAATACGGTAATATTTATCTAATCCCGGAGCCTGAGGTCCAGCTTCAACATTGTGAGGTCCGGATTCGGAACACAGTCCGCCGGTTGAGTAACCCTGGTCTATAGGCTATGACTACTGTCTATGTATATAGCTTTACTGTAATTTCAAAAAGCAAACTGGATTTTTTTTCTTACTTGTATCGTTTTCTTTCTCCCTCCTCATTACAACGGGTTGCAGAACACGGAGACCATGCTCCCCATTCACCATCCTCATTGTCACGCGGGGATGGCGGTGGTGGAGTTGGGTACACAGTGTGGTCTGGTTGGTGTGATACATGTTCAGGTGATGCTTGCTCGTGATGGTCTGGCTTTGCTGGATGCGGCATGTGTGGTGCAGGTTTGGGTTGTTTAAAGTTATGTACGTTATTCGGATGGGAAGGCATTTTTTCATTTTCTAACAATTCCTTCATAAATTTATCGACGTCCATTCCTGCAACTTCTGGATAGCAGACTGTCATGCAGGTTTCTTTCTGTCTTATGTTTTTACGGCCGCATTTTCCTTGTGGTTGAACCTAGAAAGGAACAATGTGTATATTAAGACTAGGTCGCAATCGGCATTACCAGTCCTGTCCCTGCTAAACCAGACAGGACATTAACATACTTCGAGATGTGAAAAAGAAATGCCGGTATTTTTTATCAATTCATTGATTCCTACTAAAACCAGAGGTTAGTAGGAATTTACTTATAATGGGAAAGATTCATGGTGCCTTCCCTCTGTGCCCTCTTTGTTGGTGCTTATTTGCCTAATAGTTTATCAAAAGCTGCTGTGTTGCTATCCTATTAGGATAAATTTGCCTTACCAATTCATAGTCACCACCATCCATTGCTTGGTAGCATGTTCTTTCACGATTCTTGGTTCCTTTACCAGTGCATTCGCCCTGGGGTGCAGAACATTCAGTCCATTCTGTCCAGGCGGTGTAGGCATACCTTTTCGGAGCATTGGTTGTTGCCGGAGTTGGCTCTTGTGTCGTAATAGGAGGCAAAGTAGGTGCAGGGTATTGGTGATCGCTCGGGAATGGTTTGATATTCGGTAAACTAGGGTAGTGAAAGCCATATCCCATATTCTTTTGGCCAGGAAGATTATTGAATTGGTCAAATGGCCCCGGCGGAAGTTGAGTTGGGTCTTCGTTAGTACCGTGCAAGTTAGCTTGATCGGTTGGATGATGATGAATGGACACCTCGGCATTGTTGTCGCTCATCCAAGGGTCAGAGTCCAGTCCACCTTGATTATATGCACTTTGCTGATTCCTTAATGCAGCTTGTGCATCTAGTATTTCGCCAATTGAATCGATAGCTCCTGGAAATAAGGTCAAATAAGGTTATTCATCAAGGTCTGCATAACAATCACACTTCCCAATACAGAATAAACCCAAGATTTTCCACTAATTATATTCCTACCCATGTCACATGGTTGTACATTGCACTCTTTTGTCTTCATGTCTGGAGCGTCACATCGAGTATAATCAAGACACGCACGAGCTTTATACTGTAGGCCGCCTCCGCACGTTTGATCACATTGGGTCCAAAGGCTCCATTTAGCATAAGCAGGAGAAGAAGAAGGATTTGAATGTGAAGGTGACAAATGCTCTACATGGTGTTTAGCTGGTTCAGGTTTCGATTGCTTGCTAACATGTTGTGTTGTTGAATGCCCAGTTTGTGCATAATGTTGACCAGTTTGCTGATGGTGAGGCATTGGAGGTAGGGTGTTGGGTTCGGCTGTTTGGGGAATGGGCAAAGGGAAATTATTATAGGCATGATCCGGCTGCTGAGTGTCCACTGGTTGAGGGTTCCACGCTGATGGAGTGTGAGATGGTTGAGTGGATTCTGTAGATCGAATGAAAATATGTGTTACTGGTTGAGTGACATTTAAATACCTGAGGAAATACCTGTTTATTTTACCATGCATTATACCCCTGCTTGTGCAGTTCTAAATTTATTTTTTGTGATAGTACTAAAATATGAATAAAAACTTTAATGTCATATAAAGAAACAAGAAGTCAATGTATAACCCGGATCCTGAAAAGTAAAAGTATCTTTGTTTACTGTTTATATGATAAGACATATATTTTTAGTCTTATACCGTATATTCTGATTCTAACTTTAGTTTATATTTTGTGTTAAATATGGTAAACGATGATTCAGAGATTTATGCCGTTCTAAATTTTTCATATAATATTTCCTGCATTAATGTCAAACTGAAAATAGATAATTCACCTGGTAAGCAAGAAGAAGTGTAGCACTGTGTCAAATCCCTAGATTTGCCATGGCAAATGCTTGTACTCCGACCAACTGTCATGCACTCTCTCATTCTGTAACGCTTCCCCACGCCGCAAGTTTTATCACAGGGGCTCCACTGAGTCCAAGGTCCATGAGTTGCTGGTGCTTTAACAGCTTTCATCTTCTTGTGTTGGTACTGTAAAAAACGGAATGACAGTTACAGAAAGATATTCTGCGTTATTCACTTATCGTATTAAACTAGTTGCTTTGCGGCTTACCTGTTTCTTATGGTAGCAAGCATTAACTCTGCAGCATCCCCGCAATGAATGTTCTATATTTGGGAAGCTTGCGATTTTTTCCAATTGGTACGGACAGAAAAGACTCTTCAGGTGAAAATCTCCATCATCGCTTCCGCTGAGTAGACTCTCTAGAAATTCTCTGTCTGACAACAGTGTCTTGGAGGCTGATTTCAGAACTGGATTTCCAGATTGGAAATCAGAATTTAATGTATTGCTCGGTGATTTATTTTCGGTTGGCCTAGTTAATGTTGCAGGGGGTAATGATTTCGGGCCTGTTTGGTAACGATAAGAGTTTGTTCCTTGATTCCATTGGGAAGGATATCTCTGCCCGTTTGGATATCCGGGGCCGCTTTGATATCCGGGGCGGCTTTGATATCCAGGCCGGTTTTGGTATCCAGGCCGGTTTTGGTATCCAGGGCGATTTTGGTAATTAGAACCGCTTTGATAATATCCACCTTGAGCATGCTGCTGTTGAGACTGCTGTTTTGGTCTGTTTAGCATGGACATTAACAATATGTTCTTCATAGTGTCTGAAGATCCTGACGAATTCCCAGAGTTACCTAACAAACCACTGAACAACATAGAGGATAAACCACCTGAAAAACCTTGACCTCCTTGTCCTCCCAATCCTGGTATCAAACCGAACTGCATCAGCTGACCAATTCCGCTGTTTTTCATTCCGGGAGACTTGAAAAGTTGTTGCATAATTATTGACTGCATGCTGGGAGGTCCACTGCCTAGTCCTGGTATTAGACCCGATAACCCACTAGATCCACCATAACCGCCAAGTGCTGCAAGCATACCGGCTGGAAAAGGAGAACTACTCCCTCCCTGGCCACCCAATCCTGAAAGTGCACTAAGTGCTGAAAAAGGAGAACTGCCTCCCTGGCCACCCAATCCTGAAAGTGCACTGAGTGCTGAAAAGGGAGAGTTGCTTCCTCCCTGGCCACCCAATCCTGAAAGTGCACCAAGTGCCGAAAAAGGGGAGCTGCTTCCTCCCTGGCCACCTAGTCCAGAAAACATGGACATTAACGAACCAATGTCACCGATGCGTCCACTACGAGTTCTTGGCACATTACCGCCAGCGCCAGATTGAAGTAGTGCTTGCATCAGTTCGTTCGGAATACCACCACTTCCAGTACTTCCCATTTGAGGCATAGGGTATCGTGGTGGCATCAAACTCGGAAGTCCGGCCGGCATATTGGGAAACCCTGGTGGTGTAGGTGCTAGTCCAGATAAACTGGGAAATCCTGGGAAATTGTTCAAAGGCCTGTTCGGACCTGGTGTAAGTCCCGCACTTGGATATCCACCGTTGTGGACGAACGGATTCTGTGCTGAATCACCGATACCACCGTTAGGTTCGACTGGTAGTATAGTATGCATACCGGGATTGTTTTCTCCGTGGTTCATTTGCAAAATGCCCCATGATTCTAGGACGGGATGGAACGAGCTTTTGTCCAGGCAACATTCTTTGTGGCATTTCAGTATGGAATGAGGATCAGATGTATCAATAATCTGACAGGGCAGACGTTTGAAAATGCGAGCGTCTTTCAGAGGCTGTGAAGAAAACATGTGTTACTCATGTGATGTAATTTATTTGAAGTTCTTTAGGTGAAGATCATCAAGCGTAGCGACAAAATCTTGTAATCTAATCGAAATCATGAAATTAGAATACATAACAATATCGATGAAAGACTATGAAGTTTATGCATTTTCAATAAAATCCGGACCAATTCACTGTCTAACGGAACAAATTAGCAAACAAAACGGGACTGGGCAAAATCTGGCTCATTAGGAAGCCTACTTAGATCCAGTAGGTGTTTTACCTGTGCTCTACATTGTGTCTCCTCAGCATCAGAGGTTGAGAGCTCCGGGAAAACATCGTATGACATGAATTCGTTCATTGCTTCTGCAGTCGGATACACACAGTAACCAGAAGCAGTGAAACAACAGCCCTTTAGTTGGCATTGTGTTTCTGTTATATCTGACAAAGATAAAGGAAATTCATAAATGTACAATAAATATTAGTAAAAAGGAAACATTTTTTATTGATGAAAGTACAAGTTCGACTTACTTTGCCATGCGCATACGTATTTTGTATGATCGAGCTCATGTGCGCTGGAGCAAGCCTGTTGACCAGTTGCAGTTACGCTGGGAGCCGTCAAAGCACTTTGAAAAATGTCGAGAATGACTGAAGAGTACCAGGGATTCCATTGCACGATCATGGAAGTGACTTCTCTGAAATAAGATAAGTATTTTAATACAAATTATTAACCGAAAACCCATTTGCAAAAAATATATATATATAACAGGAATTTAGTATAAGTAGTATATCATGTAAAATTGTTTATTAATATATTTTGATAAGAATTGAATGGAGTTGCAGAGTGCATCTAAATTCGTGCGTTAAAATATTGAGGCATGGAATGCAAAGGCTACGTACTTGTATATTTTGGATGTTGCGCCGCGATAGCAAGTCGGAGCACCTCCCAATGCTGCTTCGCCAAAGGTGTGTCGGTAATAAAACAAATCCTTGTCGAAACAACAGCTCGAATCCATTAGACATTTAGTAGCATTGGTTTGTGAGCCGTGTCCACCACATGACGTCCTGTAACAGACATTTTATAATATCATTTCATTAATATAGTGTATCATATATTATTACGATGTGTTATGGTTATTCATTTATATTCCGGTTAATTCAGAAAAGGAAATTTACCTATGACACAAAGGTACATCAACGAGGCACTGTGGGAAATCAAAAACATCGTATGGACTGAAAGTAGCTGAAGAATAAAACTTCTTGCTGGATTCTGCCTTTTTTCCGACCTGGAGAAGGAAAGAAAAAATCTTTTTATTGAAATAGAATAGACGATATTGACTGTACAATATCTACTACGATATTCCTGCTTCATTCAACAAAATTTCTAAACATTTTTCAAGACAGTCATTCAAGATACCTTATCATCTCCTGTTGCCATTGAATACATCGCTCCAGCATCAAATATTGGATTTGAATTGACTGGTTTCTCCGGAATCCAAAGCTGGTTTTCTGCAGCACGCATCCGTGCCTCGGACGTCTGTGAATTCATTGGTCCTTTAAAAAAATCGGCCATTAACTGTATGAAATATCTAGCGCTGATAGCGCTGGTCGCCTATTGGTCCAGTGTGAATTTTCAACGGTAATATTTAAAAGGGATGAATTAGGAATATGTACTTACGGACACGGCACTTGGGAGTAGTTGAGGTATCATATACACATACATTTCCATTGAAGCTTTCACATCGGTTTCTATCATGAGCTGTGGTTTTGTCCCCACAAGCCATGAATGCAGCATCTTGAAAGGTAAAAAATATGATAAAGTCACTATTTGTACGAAAATGTCGAAAAATTTAAGTAATTGCAATTATGGAGCAAGTAGACTGTTACCTTGAGATAAATGTAACAAGATTTCTTACCTATTATTGAAGAAGTTGCTAGAAGTAGCAGAATAATGGCATGGTATGTAGCCATTATCGTTGTCAGACAAGAAAAATCTGTTTTATTTTAAAATACTTTGAGGAAAAAGAATAAAAATACGATGAGTATACACCATAAGTAGGCTGCCGTATTTCCTCTATTTTACTCTGTCACGCCATAGTAGAAATTTGAATTTAAAATCTTTATTTCCTATACCTATGGCCAGTTCCTTAATTTACCCGCTCGAGATGACTGACTGGATGATATATAACTTTCTCGTCGATTTCTGTCTGAATTTATAGCAAAAACCGAATGACTCCAGATACAAGGGTTTTTTAATCAAGCTCCTAATTCCATAAACGTTTCCTTGTATTTAATTTCTCTTCAATCCACCTCCAATTTGGAAATTATCAATATTTTTCTTTCATTTCTTGCAAAACTCTGACGACAGTCGTTCATTCGTTCGCAGATATTGAGTAAGGTTTTTAATTGAGATCTTTGATACACAGTTATTAGTCGATCATAGCCAGGGCGATTAGGACCTAATTGTCGCTTCTTGCGTCCGATTCCTGTCGCTGCGGTTAAATTCTACTGGAATTGAGCCTAATTTGTTTAATCATATTTTAATTCAAGTTAAACGACGAATCTTGGACAATTTCATGTTATCAGATGTCTATGATTGGGTTTCACACCATCCTTTGTTCCCAGACATCGATTTGCTAATAGTGGTGGCATTTTGATCGGATGTTTCCTAGTAGCAAAGAAGGAAACCTTAATGAACATTTTTAATTTTTCCTTTATCAACCTTCTTCACTATTTGGAAGATATTTTTTAATTTAAATTGATTACGTAGGTAACTAAATTCAGTCATTATATTCCTGGTTACGCAGTTACAACTTAAATAATGTAATTTAGAGATCATTACTAACTAAGTATGTATAATCTCAGTAATATTCCAAGAGTTCGCGGAGTATCACAGAGTATGTTGGCGTTAAGACAACATAAGCTTCAAAAGTCAAAACTCATTATTATCACAAGTCATCGTTCTGTAGAGCTGTAAATGAAGAAGGTTTCAAATCAAGGTAATCTAACAGTGTGAGGATTTAACATGAACTCTATCAATCCATATATCCCTTTTCACAGTTAGACCATGGTACATTTATGAACGTTGTTTCAGTGAGATGATACGACTTTACATTTTCGGAACCATCGTAAGGGATTATTTCGAGTATTCGAAGCCTTTTTTCTACAGTGACAACGAGCCTTGCTTGATTCCTGGTCATACTCGGAGGATCTTGTCAGTCAAATAAACGTTATTCTTTGTACCATAAGGAGAGGCGTTTGTTTCTTGTCATACCTAGAGGACATTCCCGCCAGACAGATGAATATATTCTAGTCGATACGAAAATGAAGGCAGGAAAAACGTTGGCACGAGGACGACAGCATGAATTTGTGGTACAGATTATTAGATAAAGCCATAAACCTAACACAGCAGGTCTGTTTTCGAATTTCGCATTCATTTAGTAACAGTTTATCCTTCCAATGTAATTACTATCACCGACTGACACACATATGTATATACCAACGTAGTATTAACCCATCTTACTTTGATTTGTTCACCGCAAAGGAATTCGGATAGCTGTATAATTAAGATAATTAAACTGAATTTCTTAGCTTGTAATTATCTATTAGATTAAAAGCTATTACGCACAAAAGCCGAGATAATTATTTTCTAAGTAAATCGTGAGACAAGGTGCCAGAAGAGACTAGCATTCAATATTAAATCCTCCTCTCCTGCTCTTCGGATATAATATTCCTTTACTTTACAGTTACGGGAGATGTAAAAGTGCCGCAAATTTGATGTTTAAAATCAATAATTGAAAGCAAGAAAACCGCAAAATCTGGCAGGCACTATTTTACTTAATGGTTTGTTTCCTTCCAGTTTCAGCAGAAGTGTTTATCAACTTCTGTAACAAGAATTAAGATGTTTTTGAAAACTTTGCATCACTAGAACTTTTACTGTCCTGTAAAGCTTCCGGCATTTAACTTTAAAGAATAATTGGTCATGCATATTATATTTATGTAAGTGGTTGAATTTCGTAACAATATGACATAAATCGACAGCTGCATAATTGATCAGAACAAACCTACCAACCGATCTAGGCCAGGGTATAATTAAGTTTGTCTTTGGTTTTACTTTCAAATGTTTATAATATTTTTAATTACAATAATAATAACTTCGAAACCCTTTGCGGACTTGCCTTAAGTTATATGATTGCCCTTACCTATATACTTTACCGCAATTTAACATTCAGCTACTACGAAACTCGCTATTTATATTCACTAATTGCTAAATCGACGACCATCTCAAGACAAACTGCTTCCTTCATCAGATCTCTCTATACGATCTATTGATGGATCAGTAAAGGTTTTTGATTGCTAAAAGCTCCGTCAATTTGACTAAAGGAAATTTTAGTTAAATCTGGAAGTGCTATAAGGCCTATACAACACAGTAAGAATATCAGGAGTATGGAAAATTCAACAGGAACAGGGTTTAACCTATCGACTGACCCAGAGAATAGAACTATTGGAGGGTATGAGTTTGACTTTAAATATCATATCGCTGAATAAGGTAGGTCAACAGGAAGTTATTGTTTTTTTTCACATTTTCAGGTATTACGATCCCAGCACCAACCTGTCCGTTGCGATTGTGTTTTCTGTAATATTCGGCATTTTGGCGATTATCGGATTAGTCGGGAATGGCGTCACTATTTTCGTCATATGCAAGATGCCGGAATTGAGAAAGTAGGCGATAGTACTTACTATATTGAATAGGTTCACAATATAGACAAGCTTAAGGCTGGTGGGTAAAAATAATAAGGATCAATTTGATCAATATGGAATTTTATAAAGTTATGATTTACTTTATACTCATTTCATTGAACTATATTTTTAAACTTCGGTATTTTCCAGATCTCCCTTCAACGTATTCATCCTGAGTCTCTGCGTCTCTGATTTCTTATCATCAGTGAACAGTCCTTTTTACGTGTATCGAACGATTTGGGGATTTGCTGAATACGGACTTCCTGATTTTTTTTGCAGGGTAATCGAATATGTAGCTATGTACCGTCCTATTTTGTGACGTGTTTAAGTATTGTTTAACCGTTTCATCTATTTGCGTTTCCATTACCCTCATATTTCATCATAAAGGCATCTGTAGCTCTTGCCAAGCGGAGCTCAGATGTAACCCTCCAACATATTTTTACATTTGCTTTGTTACGAATCCTCTGTCTGCAATTTCCATTTGTTATGAGGTTATTTCGAAAAAGAATAGCCCAGGTAAAACTAGACCTACTATAACTGTGCGATACTTTGTTATTTAGTTCAGATAATGGTTTATATCTATTAATGCATTGTGAATATTGTGTACAGGTCATTGTATGCGCAATTTGGTTAGAAACAGGTGGTTTCACGTTTGTGTTCTACTACCTTGTCAGATCGGTAAATTTCGACAGGGTCTTCCAAACTATGAGATGCACACCGACTCCATCATGGTAACTATCATCATATAACTTTTATGATCCTCATCTTACTAATTGATGACACTTCCCTGCGGTAATGTACAACTTATTCAATTCCCATCAATGAACCGTTAATAAAATGAATCGTTTTATCAGGAAACCCATCATGCGAACTTACGTTCGCTACAGCTTTCCGGTCTTCAGATACTTTCCAATGATTGCTATATTTGTTTTCACTCTTGTAATAGCATTTCATCTGATATCACATAAGCGGAAAACGGATGAAAACGGTAATTAAAAATTGTTGCAACTAGCTACATAAATATACATACAAACATACTGATATCTATTCTTTGTTTGAAAAGTTAGATCAAAACCCCACGCTAAAGTATCAGACACAAAACGAACTTACACTCTCTGCCTATTATTCTTTCATTTAGCCAGAACCAGTAAAAGGAAGAAACACAAGACAACCTCGGCTTTAGTCCAAATTTCGCTCATTCTTGGGGCTTTTTACTTGGGTTACATCCCAGAAACAGGTACTGCTACCTTGATGAGCTATTACCACCAAGGAAACCCTGCATTTTTTCACTGACAGTTACTTAAAAATATAAGTACAAAAATCTTATTGTACATTTTTCTACCTACATACAGCATATGTTATTATGACTGCAAGACGCGTGAGGATGACTGATGCCGCACGAGCAAATTGGTATCTTGTATTCTGTTTGTGTTTACGTGTTTCAGAATGCCTGAATCCTTTCCTGTACAATTTTGGATCCAGGTTAATTTTCAGCTACAAATTTTTATCTACAATATTATTAACTAGATATATATTATAACTTGAACCCCTTCTTTGTTATGTAGCATGCTAAAGGAAGCTACCCTGGAATGCCTCAAACTAAAATCAGTGGCGAGAAAAGTTTCATCAGGGATGGTGGAAAGACAACAATACCAGTTGAATAAAATGAAGCAACAAGCCACGCTAACCGAGTCTTCGTGTGTTAAAGCTGAAAAATAACCTTTTCTGGAACCCCTTTTATCACTATTTTTCTATGGATTTTATTTTGAATATATATCGACTTGCTTTTGAAGGTGTATAGGTGCTAACTAATCAAGTTCGTTCGTTCGTTCCTAAAATTCTTCCTAATTGAACTTGGACTCTGGGCGCCCGCTTGGGAAAAGGGGATAGGAAAGGGGGCAGTTGCTCCACTTTGTATCAGAAGCCATGTAGCATTCATTGTACTAATACTGATAGTTAATTCATACTTAGCTACTTAGCTTAGCTTAGATGCATAGCTAAAGTTAGTACACTACTGAAACTGATCCTAGTTGCTTGTTTTATTAATGCTACATTATTCTGTAATCTCGTCGCAAACAAGGAACCTGACGTATAATTTTTCATATACTATAGTGGAAGTATATTCCTTCGACCTCTGGAAAATTCGAAGCTGACGCCCATACCTTAAGGCAGTGGTCCCCAAACTGTGGGTCGCGACCCCAAGTGGGGTCGATTTTTTTTTCTGGGGTCGCCTGTTGTTTCAAAAACAAGAGAAATATGCCTGCTGCATTTTATGAAACAGCTATTTTTTGATTAACATGAACGTCTTTTTAACATGTAGTAACAACCCTGGCAGCAAAACATGGCAAAATCAATGGTAGCTGATTTTTGCTGTTAGGAAATTAGGTGATTCGGTAATAAACATTTTTCTCTGTAAACTATCTGCACATGTTATGGTCGTGAGTGCTCTAGTTTCGATTTTTTACGAAAATTGCAGTCGCTTAAAAAAAAAGTTTGCGCATCTGTACAACCGTGATCAAATAAAGTTTCCCTCATAAGTGAAAACCTCTAATAATAGTAATATATTGATTAGATTACCAAACTACCAAGAAATGTAATAAATTGTTAATTTTGTTCCGTGCAAAGTAAAATTGAAGTCATTCATTGGAATATTTCCTCTAATTAAATCACGTCAGCGTGATAGAAATCTGACTGTTCAACCGGAAAGCTTATTCATTGGCGAGATCATAAATCACCTCCCTCATTGAGTAAAGTTGATCAGATGCCAACCTTTGAATAAACAGTGGTATGATATAGCGCTATCATATCACGAGGAGCATTGGCCAGCTGAGCAGTGAGGACACAACATTATGTATTGGAACTGCGTACCTTGCATCGTCTTATTTATATTGGTTGTAACAGGAGCAAATGCATTTTCAGTGAGGAAAGGGTTTAATAAGCTCTCTAAAGATTCTGAAAAAAAAAATACTTTTCCAATTCAAACTCCTTTGTTGAAGCAGTCGGAATTTTATCAAGTATTTGAAAAGGAAAACTTCGAGAGTAGAAAAGATGTGGAATTTGATATGCATGAAGAAATCAGGTAGACCCTTTTCCATGCTGTGTAAACGTCATCACTGATATACAATTAGCTTTAAATTATATACATACAATTTTTGTATTAAAGGAAGTTAACTCCAGCTTTATTACGTCATTTGCTACGTCAAGGGGATATTCTTAGCCGTGAGAAGGTACATAAACTGGACCAGTTCGAGGAGAAGAACAAACTAACATGTATTGCATGCGAGGCTGCAACACTTGCTGTTAAAGGATTGATAAGGAAGCCTCCGGGACAATCTACTGTAGAGCTTGTAGTGTCAAAACTATGCTCATTGGTAAGAAGCAATCTACCAGATCAGATACGGAAAGAACCCGCGTAGTACTGGGAGAATATTTGAAAAATTAATTTAGACGTGTCATACTGCTGTTCACTGAATTAGTTGCATTAGTCACATTCAACATAGGCGGATTATCATAGTAGAAAGTGTTAACACTATCGCACTAACGCTAGTGTTGGAACTGTTAAAAAAGACTTCAGCAAATATCCTATTTATTGCATGCACATGCTGACGAGAGTAAACAATGTACAATTAATTATTAATATCCCGTGCAGCATAACAAATTGTTTGTTTTTGTGTACTGTATATTTCAACCTTGTTTATTTTGCGAATATTTTTATTATTTCAGCTGAAGATAGAGAGTGACCGAGTGTGTCAACTGGTTGTTAAAACATTTCATAATGAAATATTTTACATCTTACGAGATTTAAAACCCAAAGAGGTGAGAAAGACATGACCCATAATATTAAGAGAGCTCAATCCGTTAGTTGGCGATATTGAGACGTGAACAAATCGTAATCAATATTTTTGCTTTAATCATGGTCGTATACTGTTACCCAGCTGTGTTACTGGTTGCTTGGTGCTAGCTGCCCCAAACCAGCTGGATATCTGCCAGATTGGAACATTACATTGCCTAACACCCCTAAACCTCCCTTAAGTCCCAGAAGATCTCCAGCACCCGGATCCCCTGTCTCCAAGGTTTTATTCTTAACTGACACTCATATGGATGTGAGATACAAGGCAGGAGCGAGTGCTGTGTGCGGGGAGCCACTTTGCTGCAGGGATAATGACGTACAACCTGTAAACAGTTAAGTGACGATTTTGTGCAAATGAGTAGAGTAACCCGATCACTTAGTCACCATCTTGTCTAACCAACCATTGTCATGACGGCTAAACTACGACCTTTCCACTTATGTATGACCTTTATATAGTGTTTCTATTATACCCTTACGAATTGCCTTATTCAGATAATTCATTTCTAGAACTCTAATTAAAATATCCAATAACAGTTTCACCAGGTCGTTGGAACTGAATATGGTCGCTGAGTAAGGAAGCCTGTATTTACCTCCAATATAATATGTTGACTAATATTTTTTCTTGGTTGCAATGACAGATTCTCAAGCTGCTGGGAAATGGGGAGATTACAGAAACTGTGACATGTCACCAAGGACATTTGAAGGAATGTTGAAAAATTTGAGTCAATTTGATTTTGAATTCATACTTTTTACTGGTACTACCTCCATCCTTCAATTTTCTGTTTGCTTAGAAAGAATCTCCCCCCTATTTCCTTTATATAACACTAGAGGTCGAGTAATATGCCGAATATTAAGTTGTTGAGAAGAAAATCAGGCCATGACACTATCAGAAACCCAATATCCATATATAGTGTACTAATTCTACAATGTTAGAAAGATCCAAGTTTTATATACTACTTGCATGCTAAGCTGCTGGTTAACTCCTACAAAGTATTGATAGTTAGAGGGAATTGTTACTTCTAAAATACACAATAAGGGCTGGAATTATAAGCCATAATAAACACATCAGAGATTTAGGGTTTGTATTGTACGATCTTTATGAGATATGATAGCATTTGTTTTATTTTTGAGGGGACATTCCAGCTCATGATGTTTGGAATCAGTCTCAAGCTGACCAAGTCGATAAGAATAATCGGTTCACAGAGCTCCTGGTAAAATATTTCCCAGGTTTGTAATAATTTTCAAGCTGCTATACCGTTCAATTTTAGATCAAACTACATATCATGTCATTTCCTTTACGCATGTCTTAACATATATAGTATGTCGTGTAGCACTGTTAAAATCCCTTCTTACATTTACAAGAGAGCAATAAGTACTGATTTTTCAGTAATAGAAAATATTTAACTGCCGCTAGATGGCACTTCATTAGCTTCTATAATAAAATATGAAATCGAATCAGTTGTACAAATCTGGAATCGGATAGCGTAGGCACATTAACAGGCAACAATAATATTTTCATATTTATTACCTGTTACTACAAGCTCTTTGCTCAAACATAATTGAAACAGGGACTCCAGTATTTGCAGCATTTGGAAACCATGCTCCATCCCCTGTCAATTCTTATCCACTGCCACAGCTTGCAAATGAACCTGGTGGGAATATTTCTTGGCTTTATTCTGCCGTCTCTCACAACTGGCAATTCTGGTTGAAACCAGAGGCATTGGAAACAGTGATGAAAGGTTAAGTTACATTTTTATTGGATTGGAGAAATCACCAAGATTAACGGGAATGGATCTATTTACATTGGTGCCTATTTTGTTTCTCAAAAAGTAGTCTTTGACAATTATTTTGGTTTTGAAGATTTAACACTAACGTTGGTGCAGGGGGAATTCAGTTAATGATCGAAGAACTGCTTAAACATTAGTTTTGATTTATGCTAAACTTTGCTAAGATTCAACAAAATATTTGCAAGGGAAAATAGGCACAAATGTGTATAGTGGCCTCTGTGACACTGTGACCTGTATATTTGTTAATATAGGTGGATTTTATACTGATATAATTAGACCAGGCCTGCGTGTCGTTTCTCTCAATAATAATTACTGCAGCACTGATGACTGGTGGCTTCTCGTTGGCAACAATTCGGTTGATCCTGTCGGTCAGCTTTCGTGGTTTGCCAGCGTGATGCAAGAGGTATTATGACAGAATTTGTATTACAGAGAAAACAATTAATGTGCTGAAATGATTTCCAGGCTGAAGATAAAAATGAAATGGTATTGATCTTGTCACATCGTCCAACAGATGGATGTATGGAACCATGGAGTAAAAATTATTACAAGATCATTAACCGATATGAAAATAATATTGTCGCCCAATTTTTCGGACATGCTCACACTGTAAGATAATTCTATGATCTCATTTTTAATATATTCTGAAGTTAGTTCAGTTATGGATAGGGCTGTCATACGTCCCATTTTTACAGGGATTGTCCTGTTTTTAAGGCCGTGTCCCGGTCAGTCGGTCAAAATGGGCCGTAATTTGGTTACGATTTTCTTTCCAGACATTTACAAGTAAAACTTAGCCTCCGTCTAAACTAAGCTTTATGCCCAAAAGAGAATGCAAGTTCACAGAGCAAATCAAACGAGAATTTTCATATTCAAAAGAAACTGACAATATTAGTTTTGGACTGCCCAAAATGCATCTTATTAGTAGCTATATACTTCTAAATATGAATCAAACTTAAAATGCCGCTTTTTTAAAAAGTATCCCGGTTTTAGTTATGAAAATATGGTAGCCTTAGTCATGGATGACCTTTTTTTCAAAGTGATTTTAATCTATTTGATAACCTATGCAATACATACACTTGATCCATGTTTTACAAACCTACCAGGATGAACTGAGATTATATTACGACAATATCAACACAACTTGTGTCAACAGCATTGCTTTTATCGGACCTGGATACACGACATACTCATATTTAAATTCTGGATATAGAATCTACACAATCGATGGAAATTATAATGGTTCAAGTCATGCTATCCTTGATGGCCATACGTATTACTTGAACATAACAGGTGAGATCTGAAGCCATGTTAAAAATTTAAATGCCTGTCAGTTGTTTTGAATTATTGCTTCACAGATGCAAATCGTTCGGACAATCCAGTTTGGAAATTGGAATATTCTTTTCAAAATGACTATCGTATGAAATCATTATTCCCAAACGATTGGGGTAATCTTGTGGACAGGTAAATTGCCATTGTACGGTAGATGTTCCTATCATGTACAGTAATTTGAATTTCTGCAGGTTTGAATCTAATGATACATTGTTCCAACAATATCACCGACATGTATCTAAAAATGAAGATTTGACATATTGTGATAGTGGCTGCAGGCACTCAACTATATGTGGCATCAAACAAAGCACAAATGGAATGCTAACACCTTGTTAAATGTTCAAACAGCTGATATTATTCTAAAATTCTGAATCTGCCTAATCTCATATATCCTTTTATCTTATACAAGTCTTCCAAGTATTAAATGGAAATAATGATATGATGATATGATTTATTTTCATATCAATAATCACAAATTTGATGTTATTCATTAATTATCATTCAAAATAAACCTTAAAAAATATTAAATGTGAAAAAATAAGTCTTAAACTAGAAATGATAAAGATTAAAGAACACATTATTTTTAGTAACCTGACAACAATGCATCACTAATTGAATCTACAGTACTACTGTATTACGGAAATAATTAATTATTTTTTGACGTAGCATGAATTTAGAATTTTGAGTTTTTTGAGCACTAGTTTTAGTGCTAGCTTCAGTTTGTAATCAAGTTTTAGGAAGAGGAGGTCGTGGTGGCTAATATAAATACGCTATCGCAAAAGACAGAAAGTATAGAATAAAAGTAATATAGAAAATTGAAGCTAAATAACAGAGCTATATTATATATTACTTATACAATACAATATAGGGAATAGTTCAATACAGTGAGTTATTTCTAAGACATTGTATTGTTAGTTGCATTACTGCTAGCTTGATACAAATTCTTCATGCTATTATTTTCGCTGCAAATGCTGTTTTCCTCAAAGGCTTCGTTCACTTTGTATTTTGCTCCATTTTTCACTGACTGGAGACAGATAATATTTTGATAGAACTCGAGTTATCATAATTATTATAAATAAACAAATGTTTTACCTTCACACCGGTCGAA
This sequence comes from Halocynthia roretzi, assembly GCA_013436055.1. Lineage (NCBI taxonomy): Eukaryota > Metazoa > Chordata > Ascidiacea > Stolidobranchia > Pyuridae > Halocynthia > Halocynthia roretzi. The sequence goes on along the minus strand of QRAM01000194.1, from coordinate 31,925 downwards.
AATCCACGGGATACATTTGTTATCGGTTCAATAATACGAGAGCGGAGGGGCTCGAACAATTTAGCACGCAAGTCAGCTCTACGAAGAACGCTCAAGATGAACACTAGCAATCCCTATGTAAGATAAATTAACATGTATTATGTTTCATAATTGAGTAAATTACTATAGCACTTCTCACTTATCAACCACTTGTACTTATAAGTGACATGCTACGACCGTTAGATGGTGTTTTCATAAGACCTTTATTTCGGATAATTCATTTAATATAAAACTGATATACTCTCATGGAATGGAACATGGAAGAAATTTGTTTCAAGACCCTGTCGTCAGAACGGAACCTAGTCGTCAAGTGAAGAGTATTTCTAATTTACCTGAAGGACATTGAAAATAGTGAAAATCCAAGCCATTATACTTTGATAGATCTCATCTTTGCTAATCAGCATCAGATATCCAAAAATCCAAGTCAGACCCAGGGTAGTAGCAATCAAGAAGGCCAATGAAACTTCTCTTCCCCAGCTGTGGCCTGTTGTGTGAGAGTTCATCTACGGTAAGATATAAGTTTCTGTGTTATATCATTTAATCATACTGATTGAAAATATTGAAAGCACGGTTTAGTCCGATTTCATCTAGATACCTTACTGCGTTTCCAAGTAAGTCTCCTCATAATGAGTATATAGAAAATGTAATTAATCAAAAGTAGAGTAGAGGCAGGTAAAAGAAATCCAAATGTAAGCGAATTCCCGGTGAGCCAGCAAGTATGATCAGCCCTGTATCCAAGTATTTCGGTTTTGTTGAATTTGTGTCCTGTATAAAAGAATTAAAATTTTAAGAAAAAATTCTTAGATCTTTAACAATAATTCAAATCATAGCACCTAACAACGAGTCATCATCACAGTATTTGCTCTTCATCGCATCAAATGGCCTATCACCCAAATATGTTCTTTGTCCGAGATGGGACAGAATGTTGGCGAGGACTGCTATCAGTGGTATTCCGTATGCGAATATGGTTGCTTTGGTCAAGAAATTGTTGCCAATATCCCAGGACACCTACATTATTGGAAGCAGTTCATAAAACACGAGGACAGATTTAAACAAGAGAAAGCAGTGCCAGTTCATCAAAAATCGGAAATATTTATATTGGGGAAAGTATGAGGTAAAAAATACTCGAAAGATATCAGATTTCTCACCGACGAAACAGATTTGTACAAAGTGTAGCTGTACAGCGTTATCCAGAGCCACAAAGCCAATACAACATAGTGAAGAATAGCAGCTACTGCAGTACATGCATGCTTGTTGTGTGTAGCCGATATGCCGAATACAAAAACGATGTACATAAAGAGCAGGTTCAAGCATACATGAAGGAAGATTTTGACAGTCGTGTGGGAACAGATTTTCCTGCAAAGCAATTTTATGAATTGCTACCCGCCAGAATTATGTTTACTTATAAAATGAGGTCATCTACTATCGGAGCATACTTATTTGTGACGTGGAGAACTATAGTAATGATCAGACCAAGAATGGAAACAATGCAGCCAATATCACTGAAGACAGACAAGGCGAAGTCTTCATCTACGGTTTCATTTTCCTTTTTTGAAGTAGAAATGAAGTTTATTATTTAGTGAATTTAAGAATAAGGATGGATTCAGCTGTAGTGTACATCAGCACGTAAAACTTACAATGAGAACAGCAAAGCTAGTCAAGTGATTGCATCTACAAGTCACCGGAAAAGTGTCCTTTGCCAAACAACATCCTGATGTTGAAAACGTAAAGTTGCTTTCAATGTAATAGGCACATGAAGGATATCCCCTTATCGCCTAGAAGATACAAAAATACATAACATTGAAGTAACAGCAGTCTTCATCCCCCAATGGATGTTTTATCAGAGCATCTTCATCTCTAAGGAATTGCTCTCTAAATCCCAGAAAATCACTAACTAACTTGAGTTGTTCCATTGATATGCTTCAGTCTCAGAGTTTGATTGGTAATTGTCTTAGACGATATTTCAACCGGTTGTCTCAAACCAATGATCTGAACATCTCGACCGACATTTACAGTGATGACCTTTGTTTAGGGAAAAAAACACATTGAGAGAATTGCAATAGTTTGTATATGGAAGAAATTGCAAGCATCTTTCTCCTTATTCTCGAGGCTAACTACTACACTGTATCATAGTTCTGTTGAGACTTTTTACTTACACTGTCGGTGGAATCATTGTCCTTAGTCTGAAAGAGAATATTTTCTTTGTATTCAACAAAGACAATCCGGTCTGGGTAGGAATTACTACTTGCTCTTGCTTGTGCTCGTGCAACTCTGTTCACGTTGGACTCGCTCATTGCTCTTGCTTGGTCTAGTGCTTCCCTCGGTACAGATACATGAACCGACTCAGATGTGTATTCATAGTTCCTGCTGTCATTGTTCAGGTTTGTAGTAACCTGATTGAATACATCAAACCCATGAAGCATTCAACCTAAGTCTTTCTATTCTATTTTGATTTTCATCTTACTTTTGCATTTATATATGTCGTATTGACATTAACTTCTTGCGATGATAGGCTTACTTTTCCAGCAAAGACTTCCAAAGCATTGACAAGTTTCTGAGCCTCCAGTGCGACATCCTTTTCTTCAGTTTTAACTGTCATTTTGAAAGAGCCTGTCACTGTATTAGCAGCAGATACAACTTGTCTCAATGTTTCAGGAGAAATCTTGAAGGAAAAACAAGAGGGAGTAGAGTGATAACTAGCAATGAACCAAGACCAACACTGGTCAATAGTATTGAAGTAAACCTCTTGCTCAGTCTCTTGTAAAGAACTAGAAGAAGAATCAATGACATCAACAAATATGGTTCGGTCTTCCGTTGAAATTTGAGGACCTGACGAGACTACAACGTTAATTTGAGCCAGCTGCTCTTCATATTCTTCCTTTGTTGCATTTGTCCACTCGACTTGAGCGAATGAAGAGATAGCTTTGCTGCACTCAACATAGGACAAAGTAGAACTGTCGTATTCGTTTTTCCCGTTTGTGGTGGTGCATGTAATTGACGCAAGAGATCGGCCTGGGATATAAAGGTATGTTCTACCGTATCATCTCTATTATTGTACTTAATAGAAATGTTAGTGTCTTACCAGATTCACATTTTTCATCTGAAAATTTGACCTCACTGATCCAACCATCATCAAACGTCAATGTTATATTTCCAGAATATGTTACATTTTTTCCAGGACAATAGGCTGTAGAAATTTGAAAGTCAGTCAGCAAATGGACAAGACGAAAAGCTTGTCAGCCCCAGTTTCACTTTTTAGCAGGCTTTCGGTCATTCCTTTTCTGATTTAATAATTTTCTATATGTATATTAGGCGAGAGAGTTTGTTTGTCTTAAAACAATGTTGCCTAACGCATTATTATATTTGATACAGAGCTCAGAATGCTGCATGAACTTAGAAAACCCGTGTCCGAGTCCATAGGAGATGAAATTCTACTTGGGACCCTTTTGATGCCACCTCACAATGGAAATAAAAATTTGAGAGCTTTTCCTTTAAAGACCTACCCAGGCAAAGCAAGGCTGCTCTGCTAGTATTTTTATATTTTGAATATAATTTTAAACATTTTTATTCAGCAGTGGAATTATACAATCTAACCTGTACACTGTTCTTCATCTTTTTTGAACCCTCCATCACACAGGCATTTTCTCTCGTCAGTTGAGAGCAACCCACATACTTCATTGCTTCCACATATTGGGTCGCATTTCGGCTCGTCGTTGCACTGAGAGCCATCTCCTGAATAGCCTGGGTTGCAGATGCATGTAAAGGATCCATCTGTGTTAGTGCATGTTGCGTTGACGTGACATCCTCCGTGGTTAGAAGAGCACTCGTCGATATCTTTAAAAAGATGTAGATATCTTTAAAAAAATGTAGATACAGTATGCTATTCAGATTTACATTCGCAGGAAAAAGAAGAGGAATCTGTTTGTGCACATTTTCATGTGTAAAATATCGTACCATCACAAAAAAGGCCATTTCCAGAAAATCCTGATTTGCAGGCGCATGAAAAACTTGATATGCCACGAGAACAGACCGCATTCTCGGCACAGGGCTTGGTGTTCTCGCATGTCATTTCTGTGTCACAGATATAATATTATGTTACGTATGCTACGGTATAACCAGTATTGTTGACTTTTAAAATTCATTTGTACGAATAATAAACAGCATAGCAATAAGGACAACGTGGGTTGTTTTTAACCTTCGCAAAAGGTTCCATTTCCTCTGTAAAGCGCGTTGCAGGTGCAGTAATAGGATGCATCTGTGTTGACGCACTTTGCATTCACATGACATCCACCATTACTCACTAAACATTCGTTGATATCTGAAGAAGAAGTCGAATTCAAAATACTGTACTTAATAAATGCCTTTATATAGGAAAGCAGAGATGTTGAGGTTTGGTCGAAGATTGGCTGACTGACCGTTGCACAGAAGACCACTCCCTGAATAGCCTGCGTTGCAGGTGCATGTAAAGGATCCATCTGTGTTAGTGCATGTTGCATTGACGTGACATCCTCCGTGGTTAGAAGAGCACTCGTCGATATCTTCAAAAATATTAGATACAGTATGCTATTCATTCTTGGAAATTCATTATCATTTAGTTACCATCGCAAAATAACCCGTTGCCTTCATATCCAGTTTTACATTCGCAGGAGAAAGAAGAGGAATCTGTTAGTGCACAGTTGGCATTTTCGTTGCATGGTTGAGTGTTTTCACAAGTCTGGGCTACAATAACAACAGTGAGTATTGATAAATCTATTATATTTTTAAGATTGGATTTGATTCACTGTAACCTTCACAAAAAGTTCCATTCCCACGATACGAAGCTTTGCAAGAGCAAGTAAAATGGCCGAAAGTGTTGCTACACGTAGCATTGTTATGGCAGTTGTCCTGGCCTGTTGCGCATTCATCAATGTCTGAGAACAAGTGTACCTGTTTATGTATAGTCTATGGCAGGGCCGGATTAAGACCCTTGCAGGCCCTAAGCACTAAAAAGTTTTGGTGCCCTCATACATTTGTAATTCAAAATATAAACATGATTAAACCACAAAATAAAATTGCAGGATAAACATGATGACACAGAACTTATAAACAGAACTTGTTCATTTTTCAGTAAATTTTGAATGGCTATAAATTTAATTAATTTAATAATTTAAATGGTAAATTCGGCTATAAAAAATGTTTGAGGTGCCCCTCCTTCCCTTGATGCCCTGAGCACGTGCTCATTTTGCTTATAGGGTTAATCTACCACTGGTCTATGGGCACACGGTATGTAAAATATCGTACCGTCACAGAAAAGGCCATTCCCAGAGAATCCCGATTTGCAGGTGCATGAAAAACTTGTACTGCCACGAGAACAGTCTGCGTTCTCTGCGCAAGGCTTGGTATTTTCGCATGTCATTTCTGTGTAACAGATCAAATATTCTGTTACGTATATATGTTGCAATAAGCTCTTTTGTTCAGGTATTTCTTGTAATTCATAAAATTTTAGGATTAGGTTTTCATGAAATTATTAATATTTTACAATCTTACTTTATCATATATACGTGATGTTACGGTATAACTGGTATTTGTTGACTTTTAAAATTCATTTGCAAGAATAATACACATCATAGCAATAAGGACAACAGGGTTTTTTAACCTTCGCAAAAAGTTCCGTTTCCGCTGTAAAGCGCGTTGCAGGTGCAGTAATAGGATCCATTTGTGTTGAAGCAGTTTGCATTCGCATGGCATCCACCGTTATCCACTAGACATTCGTTGATATCTGAAAAAAAGGAAAGTTCGAATTGCTGGAGAAATGATTGTACCTAATAAATGCCTTTATTTAGGAAAGGACAGAGATGTTGAGGTTTGGTCGAAGACTGACTGACTGACCGTTGCATAGAACACCATCTCCCGAGTAGCCCGGATTGCAGGTACATGTAAAGGATCCATCTGTGTTAGTGCATGTTGCGTTGACATGACATCCTCCGTGGTTAGTAGAGCACTCGTCCATATCTTAAAGCGAACGGAGATACAGGCTGCTATTCAGATATTCGATAGATTCACTATCATTGGCATTAGTAATTTTGAGGAAAAACTTTCGAATAGAGAAAAGTAGTAGTAAATCCTTGATATACAACTTTTCGAGTTCAAAAGTCACCAACTTAGTCTTTGAAAGAATGAGTAGGCTGAAAATTAGTTCAGTACCTACAGTACACTGATAACAGTTCACAAAGCATATGAGTTTCTTAGTTCTAACGGAAGGTCGTTAGGTTAAAGAACCATGTGAAATTACCATCGCAGTACAATCCTGTTCCAGTATAGCCCGTAGGACAAGCACAGCGGAAAACAGTACCCGCTTCGTTTAATCCGCATTCCGCTTTTTCATCGCAAGGTTTAGAGTTTTCACATGTGGCAACTGTATCGAGTATTGAAGTACATAGAAGAGTTCAACGAATACAGATTATCTACATCTGGTAGCAGAGACAAACCTTCGCAATATGTGCCATTTCCAATAAACATGTGGTTACATCTACAAACATTGTCAAAAGTATCGCAAGTTGCATTGGCGTGGCAGATCAGGACAGAGCAGTCTGCAGTATCATAACAGTCTTATTTCCTTGCGCTCGAACAATGAGTTTTAAGAATGAAGAATGCTTTGTTAGAGATGAGGAAAAAGATGATCGAATAGCATGATGCATGGTGGTTGATAGTTTAGTAATGAAATATGTTTGATGAAGGATGAAGAGAAGTCTTCAGAGTAAATGATGACAACTGAGAGATGAGGTGAAGGAGCATGGGTGGATGAATATTCCGAAGACGTCAAGATTGATCATGCCATAGTACTGATGAATGTAGACTGTCGAATCATAACTAAATATGCCGGTGTATGAGTCGAAATTTTGAGCAGAAAAAACTTCCAAAAACTAGGATCGACTAATGCGTCAAGCATATTAGCATTAAAAACATGCACTGCTCACTTAACGACCCCTCAGACTTAAGTCTGGAAAATCGCAACGACCTTCAAATATCTGCGCCCCATTCGTCGTCAGAAAGTCAGTGTTCACTGTAACGATCGCAGGCGTTCCCAAATTATAAAACCATACAAGGTTGTTGGAATGAAATCTGGTCGTTAAGTGAGGAGGATAGGCGAATATAGGCATTAGCCTGATAAACGCATAAGAATAAGTAATAATTACAGTACAAAAAATAATAAATCAGGAATGTCTGTCGTATAAGTAACACGAGAATAAAAGAAATGAGAACAGTCATTAGGTGCGGCTATACGGATAAATATGATGAATATATTATATTAGTGATTTACTTTGATTCCATGCGACCAAATGGGAAACGTACCTTCTGCCGCTACAATGATTCCAATGATGGCAGCTGACAGATTACCTATCAGGCATACCAGAGGAAAATAATATTCCAGCTTCATCCACGTCTTATTATTGTGGTAGGAAACCCGCTGCAATCAGTAAACCAGTTAAAATTCCCTTTCAACAAAAAATTTGCTTTTGTCTAAAACGTTTATGCAGGGCTTTATATATTATTTTGTAAATATGTGGGTAGGTGTTTTGCGTTTTTTGTACACAATTCGTCATAGATTTATAAGCTCTGACAACACAAATTGCTTCCTTGTTCCTCTAACAGCAACCTATTGCATCGTATGTCATATTAATTACTTTGCTATATAAGGTTCTAAGCCATTTTATGATGGATTAAAAATAATACCCGTGACGTTTTCTAGGAGATATATTCACAACGAAAATCGATTTCTTGCTTCCCACGTAAACATGCAAACCAACGTGTGGTCTTTATTATTTTTGCAAAATATCGTTGTTATTAGTTTTGAGTATACGCATCAGAGTACATATACGTAGGCTGTTTGCGAATTATGCTTACTCAGTATTTCTGTTATCATGCACAGTACTATATTTTTTGTTTTGTAACGAATCTTAGTCATTGTATATTTGAGAGATTTCCATTTAATTAACATATAAATCGAAAGAACACTATTGTTAAGACAGTATATTTAGAAATATGTTTGCGAATATCAATTTGAAAATTCTCTGATTAAGAATATGATCATTAATAGGAATATTTCCGATCATACAGTTTTTTATTGTCATCTGCTTCTATGATACTCCATACGTCTATTGAAATATGATAGCGTCGTGCAACATTGGTAACAAATGTCGCACATCCTGTTCACAAGATTTTTTTTTTCCAGATCCTAACTAATAGAGCAGTAGTTCAAAACCTTGCCTCATTCTCCCTTTTCACTAAATGTAAAAATGTCTTTCCCCTTCTTTTCGGAAATGTTCAACTCAAAAAGTATGTTCTAATAATACGCGTATAATTATACAACGGTTTGAATCTACAAATCTGTGATCCTCGTCTGAAATTCCTTACTTGGGATGGACTCCGCTCTGGTTGAGCACCCCTGTACTTAAGCCATCAACCTAATTTTATTAGTGCATGGAAAATAGTATACATTGAAGAAATCCATACAATTTATACCTTTCTCACTTAATTTATTTGAGGTATTTGATTGAAATTAAAGAATGACAGCAAATCATATGATTTTCATTGACAAATTGCTATAACCTTGCACTTTGCACTTCATATATATTTAATGGTGATATCCTTTATTTTCAAGCACATTGAAGTGATGAAATTCAACACGGTTTGGTTCACTTTTCCCTGCCTCTTCAGCTGTCAGTGGACGACAAATCATCAAGCCAACCGTTACCGATCCTGCAATGAAATCCTGAAATTCATTCCTATTCAAAAAAGTTGAAAAATTCCAAGGCATTTTCTGATGCCCGTAAGTTTCTACCTTTTGTTGGCAGATGGGCAATGCGAACAAAGTCATATGTCTTTCCATCATCCTCACTCACTTCCACAACATAGCTACATCCTTGTCTTTAGAAATAGAAGAAGAATACTGGTGATAATTAATTACTAAATAGACAGTTATGTCTTACCACAACTAATATTAACATAAGGTTATTTGTCTCCTTTTCCAGCTTTGACAAATCATTATACACCATTACCTGTATACTTTTAAACATACGTCCATTCCTTCTGGCCATGGTTGTTTTGCTTTTGACCAATCTGAATAATCACCTCTAGTCACCACCACACTCTGCCAGGCTTTACCATCGACATATTCTACGCCGGCTTTAAGCCAGGTGTCCTGTCCACATCCAAGATATATTCCAGCTTGGTCATATTTCACCTTAAACGCAATGCCGAGTTATTAGGACAAAGGAGTAAGTATACATCACAAATGTGTTATAAGATTGCACAAGCAATTACCGATGGACGGAAAGTAAATCGAGTTTCAGCCACGAACATTTGCTCTTCCATTTCTAGTCCCAATACGTGGCCATTATAGTTCTGTAGCACCGGGTCATGATAGTACGTGTTTCGCCAAAAATCTGTTTCGAAGTTTGGTTCTACTATCAACCTGATATACAAAATGTGAACGAGTACATTGCATGTGAAACAATATTTAAACTAAAAAAAGGCGTGTGAGGGGTAGCCTGCTCACTTTTTATTGATTGCTTCAAATTTGTCAGGTTTGGGGCCGACTTTCCACGACAAAAAAGATGGAATAACATTGTTTTCAAAATTCGTTTGGAAGAACGACATTTTGACAACCGGAATTGTTTATTTACCTTTTGACCCTTGAACCAATGAACTGTCATGAGTAATTTCCTTCGTTCTTATATATATCGAACATATATCTTTATACAAGATTATCCAATACCAAACTATTACTACATCTTTTATAAGTGGATATTTCTAATATTTATTTGATGTACGTAATGAATTATTCCAGTTTTTATTCAAAAAATGATTTTCAAAATTAACCTGATCAATGACCGCTGAGGTCGCCAATTTCTTTTTCTTCTTCTTTAGTTATTAAAACATACTTTTTAAATACAAATGAAATTCGGCGAATTTCTTTAATTTGTACCATTGCATTTTTTAAGTAAGATGGATAAGGTGGATCTTAAGCGATTTCCAGGAAACTTTAGCGTAGACCATTGCTATGACGTAACATATGTCACAACACATGAAAAGTGTCAGGGACGTGACTTTTCAACAACCTTCTTGCAGCCTGCGTTGTTTGACAACTTGTTCTGCTATTTACTAACTGTATATGCATTGTGTTTAGTTAGGTTTGATGTTTAGCCATTCACTCCCGAAGTAGAAATGACCACTTCAGTTTTGAAATTCTCACCGAGATCATTATCAGCGTGTAAATACGTGGTAAGGTTACTTTAATAGCAAACTTGTTGACGTCCAGTGAATGGTTTAGACTTCTCTATGAAGTATGTGCATTGACAATACTAAAAGCCGAAGTACCACATGTACTAGAAATACCACCTGTGTGTGGACAAGATGTCAGCTACAGCATCATTTAGTATGGTACCGCGGTATTTAGTATTTAGCTGGTAGAGGTGGTAATTCGGGTTTTAATATTGTCCATGTGTACCAATTAATTGTAATATAGTGCACATGTAACTTTTGTAGGTATAAATTGTAAGGTTTCATCCATTTATATGCAACTGATTACATGATATTATATTCCAGCCCTTCCTGAGGAAAACCTCATCGGTATCATCACACAGAAATCTGCACTTTTCCATCAAACGAGACCGAGCTTCCAATGCAAAAAGATCAAAGATATCCAGTGAATATCCGGTAGTCGATCATACTTATGATGCGGTAGTCGTTGGTGCAGGCGGCGCCGGTCTCCGTGCAGCTTTCGGCCTTTCCGAAGCCGGTTTCAATGTGGCTTGCGTGACAAAATTATTCCCTACACGATCTCATACTGTTGCTGCTCAGGTGAATGATTAGAAATCATTGTATTATAATGTTGTTGGAACAAGTTTAGTAGTACGGTCCCTCCGAAATTACATTTAGATGGGGTACGACTTGCGGTATCCGGCCCGCCAGGCTTTGATGTTTTTTTGAAAATGTCTTAGGGATATTTGAATATTTCGTTCGCATCCACCTATACCGTTTTGTAGTCTGCGTAGTCACTTCTCGTATTTCATTACATGAAAGAGTTAGGTTTGTGACGTGATTGAGCGAGAATATAGTCTCGTTAGCGCCTGTGTAGTAAGTAGCAAATGTGTTTCTTTTTTTCTTTGGCCCACGAAACTGAAATTATTCATAATCCGGCCCGTCTATAAAAAGTTAGGAGACCCCTGGGTTAGGTAAGTGTAAGTTAGGCTGGGAACCGGCCAATTTCCTATGGCAAATTCTCACTGTGGCATTTTTATGCTGGTCCACAAAGGTATTACTAATTGACTGAAATGTATGTCATCATTTTGAATGGCTATTTTGTTTATAATAGACCTTTCTAAATCACTGATAAAACACAATCTTTGTTGTAGGGAGGAATCAATGCATCTCTTGGTAACATGGAGAAAGATGACTGGAAATGGCACATGTAATCGAGAATCAATTAAACGAGATGATTTTATTTTTATGCTCATCAGTTGAATATTTCAGGTATGACACTGTCAAAGGCTCCGATTGGCTCGGAGATCAAGATGCAATTCATTATATGACGAAGGAAGCTCCAGCCGCTGTGATAGAGGCAAGTTACTAATGAATTTCCTCCCGGAAGTGTTATTTTTTCTTCCACAAGCTTTGCTTGTTCAATTGGTATTAGTTTAGCCCGCTCATGCTTGGGTTTTAGTGAGGTGGGAATAGTGTTAAATATATATAATAATAATAATATGATTTTAATAATAGTTGGAGAACTACGGCATGCCTTTCAGTCGGACAACTGAGGGAAAAATCTATCAACGCGCATTTGGTGGACAAAGTTTGAATTTCGGGAAAGGAGGACAAGCACATCGTTGTTGCTGTGTTGCAGACAGGACTGGTCACTCACTTTTGCATACACTTTACGGCCGGGTAAAAAAGAAATCAAAATAATAGGTACAATGGAAAATTTGTATGGTCAATATTCAACTGTTACTTGCAGTCACTGGCATATGATACTGACTATTTTGTCGAGTATTTTGCTCTTGATCTCATTATGGAAGATGGTGAATGTAGAGGTGTCATAGCCCTCAGTCTTGAAGATGGAACTATTCACAGAATTCGTGCAAAAAACACAGTACTTGCGACAGGGTATGTATTTCTAGATTGCAAGTTACCATCACTATTAAAGCACTGAGGCTAAGTAGGAAGATTGTTACATAGTATTCATAGCAGTTTTACTCTTGCATGGAAGCAGTGTATCCTCTAAATGTTGTAGCAAGTGTGTAAAATGCAAGTATAATTATGACTTGCAACATTATTTTTATGGAAGCAATGTTCCTACTAATTGTTGTAGTAAATGTATGAAAAGGTGTATGTACGCACTCAATGCAATGCAAGTATATATTTTTTACTCGTAACATTATTTTTGGTATCTAACCTTTCATGGCCACATTGATTTTCTTTGTGCACTGGTTGCAAAACCAGGAACACGGCATGGAATTTGTATAAGTGTTCTCTTGTATTACTTCCAGTGATTTTCTCCTTGATAGACTGGCTTAGGAAATAACCAGATGTTTAGTTTTTTACAAACACATTTATTTTATTTACATAACAAATTATAATTTTGTATGAATATAGAGGATATGGTCGAGCTTACTTTAGTTGCACCTCGGCACACACATGTACCGGTGATGGAACGGCAATGGTGAACCGTGCCGGTCTCGCCAACGAGGATATGGAATTCGTGCAGTTTCACCCAACTGGAATCTACGGCGCCGGCTGCCTGATTACGGAGGGTTGCAGAGGCGAAGGAGGATATTTACTTAATGCTGAAGGAGAAAGGTTTATGGAAAGGTGAAGAATCAATTAATTTTTTACAGCAGGAGGTGGTTCCTTCCCGAAATGATCTACCATCGATTGGTTTTCTTTTATCTGAATGCAGATATGCTCCAACAGCAAAGGATTTAGCTTCTCGCGACGTTGTTTCTCGCTCCATGACCCTGGAAATCCGCGAAGGACGAGGCTGTGGACCAAATAAGGTCACTTGATTTTATTCCAATATATGCTCGCTTATAACACAACCCCTAAATTAGTGGATTTTCAGACTATATTCGTTGGTTAAATCAACCTCCAAAATAAGGCAGCACCACTTCTGTCTAACTGTCGAGAATTTGTATGTGTTGAGCAGCAGCTCAGCATGCAAGAAGTTGTTAAAACTTGGATACGAGTTGTGGTGCAATGACTAACATGAAAGAATAAGTTGCTACTGATATCGCGGGATTATTCTCATCTCGTCTGTGTCCACTCTTGCTTGGCGTATTGGCTCTATTTTTTTATGCTTCAAGACTTGACTTATATGCATATACATAGGTTGATGTATTGCCAGTTAATGATTTTGTGTACATTCGTTAAGTACTAAAATTCAATAATGGTTTGAATTTAAGTTAAGGTTAGTAATTAAACTTGTGGGATACGTACTGCATACGCTCCTACACATATTATTTTATTCATAGGACCATGTGTACCTTCAACTTCATCACCTTCCCCCACAGCAACTCGCTACTCGTTTACCAGGTATATCCGAAACTGCACAGATATTCGCTGGAGTAGACGTTACCAGAGAACCAATACCCGTGTTGCCAACGGTTCATTACAATATGGGTGGAGTGCCAACGAATTACAAGGGCCAAGTATGTATTTCTGAAACCAACTGATATCATTGATATTGAGCTGATTTATAAAGTTTCGACAGCTCTTTTTCCATTGTATTTTTACTGCCGTTACTATTTCACTGTCAAGCTGATATTTCGATGAAGTTCATAGTGTTGTGTCTTCAGGTGTATGGAATTGTTTTAATACAGGTTATACGTTACGACGAATCTAAAAAAGCAGACGCTGTAGTGTCCGGCTTATATGCTTGTGGTGAATCCGGTTGCGCTAGCGTCCATGGTGCAAACCGCCTTGGTGCAAATTCCCTTCTCGACCTTGTCGTTTTTGGACGAGCATGTGCGCTTACCATTGCGGACCAACATAAGCCTGGAGAGGAGATTGGACCAGTCAGTCCAGTGAGTTAATTCTAGCGACAATCTTATTTTGTTATTTCAACAGTTACTGTCATATAAATTATTGTTTCATATCACGTAAGGATGCTGGCGAACAGTCGGTTGCAAACATCGATACCTTACGATATGCCGATGGCTCAACTTCAACAGCAGACTTGAGATTAGAAATGCAGAAAATTATGCAGAACCATGCTGCAGTGTTCAGAACCGGCGATGTTTTGCAAGAGGGAATCAAAAAATTGACGGAAACTTACGGAAAAATGTCTGATCTTAAGGTAGTGTTAATTGTTATTTACAGATATTGTACATACTGCACGATATGCTGATATTAGGGGACATATTTATGATAAATGGTATACCAGCATTCAAATTATATCTTTTCAGATAACTTGACCATAAACCGGTGGTAGTGGCACTGTGAGCTCCCAGCACAGTATTTTTTACCTGATAAATTATTATTTTTTGATGTCTCTTTTCACTATTCAAAGATGGCTTCTATCTTTGGTAGAAACGGCTCACTAGGTATTTACCATTCCCTAGATCAGGGGTGCGCAAACTTTCTAATCTTATAGGTCGAATCGATTTAACTGTCACTACAGCCGCACATATTTCCTCGTGATTAAGAAAATGTGAATGCGTGGTCATGTATGATTTTGCATAATTTCCTTACAATGAACCTCTGTGAATTAAAATGTTGCAGATAAATTATGGGTAAGTTTCATGGTGAATGGGTAACATTTATGAGGAGTAACGATTCTATTATTCATTCACACACATCATAGTTATTCGACCGAGGTATGATTTGGAACACAGATTTGATTGAAACCTTGGAGCTTCAAAATCTTATGATAAATGCCATGCAAACCATAGTTTCTGCCGAAGCAAGGAAAGAAAGTAGAGGTGCTCATGCTCGGGAAGATTTCAAGGTGAATATACCATATGAATAATATTTCTGCAGTAAATCAAATATACTAGCATGGTGATTTTTATATAAATTTGCTATATTTAGTTCAAGAATAACAAAACAGTGGAAAATAAACATGAAATAGATATTTCATATTTTAAATAAACATTACACAGAATAGAGTGGATGAATATGACTACGCTAAGTCGACTGAAACCCAAAAGAAACTTCCTATGGAGGAACATTGGCGAAAGCACACACTCTCCTTTGTTGATGCCAACTCTGGCAAGGTACTGCTTATATTTTTCTATTTATTGCATCTTGTACTAGCTTTGAGAGATATTTGAAGTTGGTAATTTTGTTCAGATTTGAATATTCATGACCATGTTCTGAATTTTCATGATTGAAATTTTTTCAGGTCACATTATCATACAGGCCTGTTATTGATGATACAATGGATCAAAAGGAGTGCAGCCATGTGCCTCCTGCGATCAGATCCTATTAAATGCTCACTACAGGATTGTATGAAGTGCTAGTGAAGGATTTTAGTTGTGTCTGGACATCAACAATCTGAACAATCCAGTTCAGAATCACAATGCATTACTTTACTAAATATAAAATACATTCATTTGAAGTCTTTCAAGTTTTGTGTTCCGTTGTACTTGATTTGACAAAGAATTATGAATACAATATTAATATGTGATATGTGGAGTTGCATAACAATCAAGAAAACCTCGGGTTTGTATTTTGGACTATTGCTGTGTCAAGTCACAAGAAGTTGGTGCATTTGCACATTCACTGAAGGGATACTACAGGCATATGATCTTTACATCATTGCAATTATCGCTGCGTCAAGCACTCTGGTTCGTTATCGCCGTAAAACCATTCGCTGAGTGATACTACTGTTCTTCGTGCTGTCCCGTTTGTAAACAGCGGCCTTTCTTTCTTAGATGGATCATAGTTCGATTTGAAAATGTCATCCAAATTAATTCCGTGAACAACTCGACAAATCTGACAAAGGTTATTGGTACTTTTATAGAAAGAGAGTTTTTCTGGCTTGAGTTTGTACCATCTGTAAAGTAAAATGTTTTTGTATTATTGTATTATAAATGAGTAACAAGGCAAGATGTAAAGGTATAGGGAATAGAACTAGATGAATAACAAATAATTATTAAGTGGAAAACACCTACGATAACAGTTGAACTATTAAGTGGAAAATATGTGAGAACCGAAGTATCACTCCCAAAAACTAACGGTGAAAAATATTGTTTAGAGTTTCCATATCGAATATAGAGATAAGCTAGGTGGGAAAGCTATAGAGAAAAATGTGTAGAGTCTCGTTACGTATGGAGAGACGAAAACTGTAGAGGGACTGAATAACGTTTCATGTAATTAGAGTGGAGAATTGAATGCTTGTAAGCAGCATCGTAATAAATAGTCTTGGTGATTAAATGATCGTTGATCGTTTGTGATAATTCAATTGTGAAGTCAATACTTGTGGAGATTTGAGTTGCATATGTCAAAGATTGTGTTTGGCAGTACCAATTTTTAATCAATACTGTATATGAGAAATCAAATAGTTATTGATTCGGACGGACGAGTCGTCCTCTCTGTAAGCGATAGTGTATTTGTTAGCGTATAACCCAAAAAACAATTAACCACATAAGCAACAAAGGTACTCCGGTATCGCACAAGAACTGAAAGCATAATACAGTAAAAGCCGCTTAATATGACCACCTTGGGGCCGGACTAATATGGTCATAATATCCGAAGGGTTACAAAAACCGAAGCTGCTATAAACAAACCTAGATCGACAGTTAGCCAAAAAAGGACCAAAAAAAACATCACATTCATCGTTTAATTCAAGTTATATTGAGTAGTTTTGAGTAAAACAAACTTGAAATGTCATAAGTTATGTAGGTTAGATAGTTCCGGGTGCAAAAACTCGGTAATGTCTCGATGCACAGGATCTTTTCACAAAAAAACGCAAATTTCTCCGGCGAGGCTACCGAAAAAGTGGTCATAATATCCAAAGTTTAAACGGTGAATTTTGTATGGCAAAAATTCAGGACCGTACCAATATGGTCATGACAAGCGACTGGTCATATTAAGCGGCTTACACTGTACTATCATACTAACATTCCGATTAATTAAGTTTATCTTGATTCGTCAACTTACTCAAAGTATTCCAAATAAGCAGTATCATTCTTGTCTAAGTAATTCAAGTATTCAACTAATTCCTTCGTACTACTGAAATCGTCGTAGTGAATGAAAGATCCCGGAGGTGCAATCGCTTCATAGTCTTCTTTTGTTGCCCCCCTCACTACAGGAACTGCGGATACATCCAGAGCGTTGGAGAAAAACTTTTCTGTGATATAGTTCTTGCAGTGATACGAGTTTTCGAAGGAGAAAAAAAATTTGTATTTCCTTTTGGCTTCCTGCCCCTTCTCCCCTCTAGGAAAAGGACTATTCCCAGGAAAACATGCTCCGTGACAATCCAGATCAAATCCCAAATTGACGACTTCTTTCAGGATTTGCAAGCGGCGGGCAGTTGAAACGGTGGCACCGCAGTTTGAGACGACAGCTAGAGCGACTTTGGATTTAAAATTGAGTAAATTTTCAAGGTTGCTGTGTAGTTTATCTATGTAATATGGTTCCTTGGAAGTAGGTAGTCCGTACGGCGATAATATGTCTGAATCTAACCTGCATTAATGAATGTCAAATGTGAATAACAGAAAAATTCGCTTCTGTGTTATGGATTCGCCTGCAAATAATACGAATATTTATTAATTACATTGTCTAATAGGTTTGAGCTTTTAGGAGCTGAATTATTACTTCCTGAAGGAACCCCGGCCCCCTTTCCCTTTTCATTGTGCAAGTATATACACACACTACTATTTTTGTAAAATTTCCAGTGTCTCATTGACTTGTTGAGTGTGTGTTCTTGTGGACATGCATAATAATTTATTTGCTCATTTTGATACAACTCTTACCTGTAGGTCATGGTCGCGTTAAAATGATATTCGTTCTCAAATTGAAGCGTCCTGCCGCGTAAAATACGGAGAGATGGAGGTGCCTCCATCGACCAGAAAATGTGAAGTTGGTCAAAGTTGCTGAAAAAAAACACAACATGTTATAGCGCTGTTGTAAATAGTTTCCACAGCTCAGTCAACATTACCGTGAACTTTGCGATGGCATAGTGCTGCTCGTGATTTCATTAAAATGGAAAACCACAGCGGCAGTAAAAGGATCGCTTATCTAGAAAAAAATGACGTTGATTTTATTTAACTCTTGTGATCTCTAACTGTCATATGGGTTTCTTCCTCCAATACCTTTGCTCTGTCATATGTTGCCTGACAGTTACCGCAATTTGCAGCATCAATATTATTCGCCTGTTTTGTTCCGAATGGAGGATACCATATTAAAATGATCTGTGAATGCAAAAGTACTTCATGAGCTTAAAAGCTTCACATCCGGTGTTACGGCTGAAATTACATAGGCACTGATTTAGTTGCCTATGATATGACGGCGTTATTTATTGGCTTGATTGGTTTTGTCTGCCTCGCACCGCGTGTGTTCTCTCTTCCACCTTCGGTAGAGGTTATTATGTCCGTTGTTATCGCCTAAACCGGGCCTTTCTTAACGTTAGTTACGTTGTTATATTTGTGGTGCAATATCTCGTATTATTGTTATATTTCAGTGTAACGATAACCTATTAATCGCGCCACTTGCTACTATCCGTTATACCACAGTATATTACGCTATCACTCGCAAGGTCGG
Organism: Halocynthia roretzi; assembly: GCA_013436055.1. Taxonomy (NCBI): domain Eukaryota; kingdom Metazoa; phylum Chordata; class Ascidiacea; order Stolidobranchia; family Pyuridae; genus Halocynthia; species Halocynthia roretzi. Next base: position 13,145 of record QRAM01000194.1, on the reverse strand, counting down.
CGTTGATTGATAGTACGTATACGATTAATACTCCGAGAGCCTTACGAGTAGTCCAATCATAAGGATCCATAGATTGGGCTCGAACCAGTTACTAGAACAACAAAATCTTGCAGAACCAGTTCGTGAATCGTTTTGAAACTTTTAAAGTTTTCCCTTATCAACGCATTATCAGCTGCATCTTTTTATTGGTCAATTCCATCGCCAAAAAAATAGTGATTAAAAGTGCGAGATATTCTCAAAGCGCATGAATATTCGTTGTGGCCTTCCCAAATTTCCAAATACTTTCCTAATGTTCTGTTTAACCTCCTACCTTTTTGTCGGTAGCATTGTTTAGTCTCCTCTGTAGTTCTGCCGCATTGTCATCATATTCTTTATTTGTTACCATCTTGTCGTAATTTCTAGTTCGGGGTACAGGTTTTGATACAAAAAATCTGGGAGATTGAAGGCGATCGAGAGTGAAGAAAGTAATGGTAGTTACCGTACAGATAAGAATGAGGATAAATGGCATGCTCTTCTGGCCTGCTAAAATCGTAGGATGTATTTTCTTCACATGGTCCACCATATTCACGTTATTACGATATTACTATTATGACACTGGCATTAGAATAACAAAAATTGAATTAGGAATACCTGAACCCGTTGCGTACAGGACGTTCAGTTATAGAATATTTACATAACTAAAAACCATGACCCTTTAAAAAAACGGCATCATAAGTTTGGTTCATATCTAGAAATATTTAGCTATTAATTAGATGTCATTGGGCAGTCCAAAGCTAATATGCAGAATTGGAAGGTAATCAAGAATTACGAAATAAAAATATCGGATTGAATTATAATTTATGCTTTGACATGTCTGTACTTTTCTGTACATAGCACACTATCTTAAAAACGGGAGAATCCCGTTTAAAATGGGACGTATGGTAGCCCTACTTATAACAAAATAATCATTTCCGCTCTTTCCTTGGTGCTTTGAGCATATGGTTATATTTGTTCAAAGTTTATTCAATACAGACTTTCAGTACATAATCTTATCGTGTTAATCACTCAGCCTGATAAATTAACATTGCTCTCTGGTATAACTCTTACTGAATGAGTGGTCAGCCTGACAGTGTTGAAAATTACCGAATTACGGAATTGTTCGTGCGATCATTTCGAATCCCTAGTAGTGTCGTAAAGTAAAATCAGAATGCGTGACTACTCGATCTACTCTTACAAAGTACAGTACAAATATATTCAGAGACTTGTCTGACTAAGCTAGGATCGACTGAACAGAGCTCAATATGTTTATGATAGTATAAGCAGTAGAATTGTACAGGCAACCAATGCGAGAATATCAGGACTCGAATATAATAGGTACGAGGTACAAATATATTAAGAGACTCATCTGACTGAGCTAGACTAAACTGTTCTGTTTTATCTGTCTCCAGGAATATGTACATCGCCCATTGTTTGATTTCGCGTTCAGTTCAACACAACGTTCGAAATCGAATGGTGCTATTAATATTACTATCTACCCGTTCATACTTCTACTAAACGATTGGCTCCCAAACCTTCCATGACTATTTTTTTGTATCCAATCTATATATTATCAACTTGCTAACATTCTCTACGAATTTGCTTCTGATTAACAAATATTCAAATTCGAATATTTTCTCTGTTTCATTGACCGGTACTAGAAGCGTTTCAGACAATCTTCTCTCTAAGCTGCGCGTCTACGTTACACACAATTTTTGATATTGTATTGGTTCCGCACACACCAACGTTTCCTCTAATATTTGAAATTCGAAGCTACTCCAGCAAGCTTTGGGAAGTGACCGAAGCGGAACCCTGTAACGTAATTCACCGTAATCCGCATCACATTACCACCAGAACAATGCATGAACAATCCGAGCCCGGATAAAATCCTACTTAGGGTCGTTCTAGCAGCCAAAATTAGAATCTACATATTCCGTTTTGCTTGATCCGGGGCTCAGGCATGTCCGCTAAAATTCACTTAAAAAATCGTTTGGTAATCCGACCACCCAATCTTCCTATCCCTGATATTAATGGACGTACATCGCGGACGAATAGACATAAAAACACTCTGTTAAATGCTACTGCGGTCCAGATGCATACCAAATTAATGCATGAGCAAAGAAAACTGCTGGCTAATGTATATCTGTGTAAATGCTATCTACTTCTTTCTTTGAATTCATTACATAGCACCGATATAAGTGTGATTTCGGGGTGCAAGAAATTAGACTGCGCTGTTTATGGGGGTGTTAACTCCTACAAACTTTCCATAAATTTGAATACACAAGGAAAGGCCGGGTCACATTAACGTCAGCTGAATCCAAAAATAATGCATGAACAATGAAAACCCGGGTCCGCAGTGAATAAATTCCTACTTAGGATCGTTCCAGCGGTTCTTAGTCCGGGGGAAATAACCCTTTTTTATGCTATACCTTGTACCGTATAACACAAAACTCAGGGACGCAGAGTGTAACTTAATTTGCTAATATTTGACGGAAAGAGATTAAAAATATTGAAGGAAAATTGAAATTCTCTGCGACACGCTACGCACTAGTTGTTCTCTCGCTCTTCTGGCTCTCGTACGAGAGAATTATCGAAACGGTTAACGTCCATCTCGCGTATTTTACGGTAACGATTACAATAGAACAAAGAAAACTCGGGTTTCATTTCATATTGCATAGTTTTTCATTACTAATTACATTAATTTAATGAATATTTTAATATTGATTTAAACATTCTGGCTCATTGTCACCATGGAACCAATTGCTTAAAGAAGTGACCGCTTTCTTCAATGTTCCATTCGTGAAGAGAGGTGCCTTGTAGATATTTTTAATGAAGTTCGGTTTGAATACGTCATCAATATATATCCCGTGAAGTGCCCTGCACACTTGACATAACCCTGTATTCCGTTTGTGAAATGGAAGCTGGTCATCTTCAAGTTCATACCATCTACAAAGATATACAAACCATTTTACATTAATAATAACTATCCTAATCATTTGAATGGGTTTTAGGATATAGAGGTGATGCGCAAAACGCCAAGGTCCGGGAGGCTGAGGTCCTGAAAAAAAGGAGGGTAGAATCCATTGATTACTTACTTGAAATATTCCAAATAAGCTGTATCGTTCTTGTCCAAATAGTTTAGATATTTCACTAATCCTTCAGTGCTATTGAAATCGTCGTAGTGAATGAAAGATCCTGGGGGTGCAATCGCTTCATAGTCTTCTTTTGTCGCCCCCCTCACTACTGGAACTGCGGATACATCCAGCGCATTGAAGAAAAACTTCTCAGTTATGTAATCTCTACAGTGATATGAATTTTCGAACGAAAAATAGAATTTGTATTTTCTCGTGGCTTCTTGTTGTTCCTTTCCTCTAGGAAAGGGAGCACTCCAAAAAAAACATGCTCCACGCGCATCCAGATCAAATCCTAAATCGATGACTTCCTGGAGGATTTGTAGTCGGCGGGATGTCGCGGGAGTGGAAGCACAGTTTGAAACGACACTTAAAGCCGTTTTGGATTTGAATTTGAGAATATTTTCAAGATTATTCTGGAGCTTTTCTTTGTAATATAATTTCTTTGACCGTTGTTGACCATACGGACTTATGAAGTCTGAATCAAGCCTGAATCACAAAAAGACAGTGGGGGATTAACCCTATAAGCAAAATAAGCACGTGCTTAGGGCATCAAGGGAATGAAGGGGTATAGGGAGTAGAATTGTACAGAGATTTAGTGATGGTAATAAATGTGACCAAATAGTAGTGGAGAATACACCCCCCCCCCGTGATATTATGGCGTGATGATAAACGGACGCATCATGCTGGGAAACATGTGAAGCCCTAAAATCATTTCCTGAACATGAGTTTTAACTGTGAAAAATGTTACTGTATGGAAACACACAGGTAATATAGAGCTGACTAGCGTGGCGACAGAGTAGAAATAAGTCTCGTGATATTGGTTGAGACGTGGAGTGTAAGATATACTGGATAAAACAGTTCTAAATAATACGATTGTGATTTTAGCCTGTGAATAGAGTTGAAGTGTATATACAAAAACGTGTATTGATTTATAGCTGATTTATATCTTCTGAGTATCGGACGACGATTGCGGAGTTCCTCCTAGTAATCAGGAGTATATTTGTAGCGGTTTACACGACAGAGTACGAAACTAGACTATCAATAAACTCTACAACAAAGCTGAACCGCAACAGGGGCACCTCAGAAATTTTTCATAGCCGAAATTACGAAATTACCATTTATTAGTAAATTAATTGAATTTATAGCCATTTTCAAAATTTATTGAAAAATGAATAAGTTTTATGGTTTATTATTGTTTATATTTTGAATTGCAAACGTATGGGAAACCAATATTTTTCAGTTCTCAGGGCCTGGCCTCTAAGGGTCTTAATCCGGTCCTGCATAGAGACATTGTATTCGTAATGATTATGATATTAACGAACGAATCTACAGGAAAAAGGTATAAAGCTCACATAGATTTATATCACAGACGGCACAGAAAATCAATACAATACAGGTACTTCTCACTGAACGACCACTCCGCTCACACTCACGACCGTTGTCACGACTACCTACCTCATCGTTATTGTCATCTCATGAAGACAATTAATGTCGTTTGAACCGAATGTAAGGAATTCTTTTATCGACCGATCTGTTTTTCGAGCTGGTAGTAGGAACGAAACCTGATCGATAAGTGAGGAATACCTGTACATTTGTATAAAGTATACCTGTAACTCATTGTTGCATTGAATTTATAGTAATTTTCAAATTGGAGAGTCCTACCACGCAATAATCGTAGAGATGGTGGGGATTCCATTGTCCAGAATATGTATAGTTGGTTTGGGTTCCTTGGTGAATGAAATAATTAATGATTAATTTTAAGTAGTATAAACAAATAAGCGTATACTATCTTTATTATAAACTAACCTTGATTCCGGAGGTGGAATATCATGCTCAGCAATTTCGTGGAAATGAAATATAACAGCGGTAGTGAGTGGATCGTTTATCTGTAGAAATTACTCCGTATAAATTATTTACAATATTTGCATTACGGCCCTATGGTAAATTTTACGCCCGCTTGCGACTTTACCAGTATAGTTCTTTCAGTAATAACATATTTTCACTATCAGATACTGTCATATACAGTATATATATATGAGCTACATTGTTGATTATACTGTTGGACGCCCTTGGCTGGTACTACAATAAGTATCTGACTTACCATTTCTCTTTCATATGTGAATTCACAATTTCCACATTCTGTACCATTGATATACTGTGGTGTCTTCACTCCGAACATTGGAAACCATGATAATATTATCTACAGAATAAGGTAAAAACTTTATTACGGAGAAGCAAATGCTTACATGTGATTTTATAGAAACTATAATTGTGCTTTCGTCAATATGGAACCTCCCATTCACATCGTTGTGACTCCTTCACTTTACATTATATATGATAATTATTCTGTACAGTATTGATCTACAGCTAAGCAGGAACCCTAACAGGAACATAAATATTGATTTCTCCCGAACAGTTTTTGTTTTGAGTAACATTTCCTTATAAACGGCTTTTTAGCATGTAGTAACATCCCTGTCAGCAAAACATGGCGAATTCAATACTAGCTGATTTTGCTGTCAGGAAATTAAGTAATAAAGTAATGCGTGATTAAATATTTTTATTTGTAAACTATCTGCACATGTTGGGGTTGTGAGTTTAAAAAAAGTTTGGCGACCACTGCCCTAGGCTAGGCTAGGTCTGTCCAAGATCTGCCATTCGTGTCAGCAGTAATGCCTACGGTCAAAGATCCTTTTGAATTAAGTGTGTCCCTTTAGCTTTTAGTATTTTTACAATCATATTTGTTATAGTAATATCATTCAGTCCACCTTCTTTTCTGTTGCATTTAGAAGCCTTTTCTGTAGTTCGACTGCATTTTCGTTATAGAGTTCGTTGGCTTTTAGCAGTTCTTTATAAGTAACGGCGTTTCCTGGATCACGACGGCGTCCCACCGGGTCCAAAAACGTTGGCCTCCGCTTCAAATTCCAGTTATTCGAATTCAAATTGAAAAAATAAAGGCCGAATAGAATTGAAAAAAAACTAAGCAGGAATACTGCTTTTCTCGTAGACTGAATTGATATGTATTCCATATTCAAGGCAACAGGCAACATTACATTGCCAGTCAAAAGCCAATTACCTACTATCATTTGCCAACTACCTAAGGGCAGAGAAAAATATTCGGAAGTTATTTGCAATATTCGTATTCATAAACTACGTCCCTATGTTGAAACTACATTTCACAATCGTCGCAAATTGAGAAATCATTACTACCGCAGAACTACTCGACCGTTCGATAATTTTCTATTGAGCAAAGTATTTACTGAGTACTGAGTACTCTGACTGTTTTCAATTCAATTCAATTCAAGCAATTGAAATCGTTCCGCTTGAATCAAGAAAGGAAGGACTTCGCTCCTGATTTGATCTCCAACAACAACGCAAAGCAGTAAATAGTTTTTGATCCATTTCTATTTGTTGGTCACCTTTTAAGGAAAGAAGGACTGCTGAAATTTACTTAAAAATCGCCCAGAATTCAGATCCCGCAATCTGCCTTCCCAGCTATCAATGAACATACATCGAGAGCAGATAGACTTTTAAAAACGCTCTGCTAAACGCCAGAGATATTTACGAAATTTCGCACGAAGGTCCAGATGCATACCAGAATATTCCATGAACAGAGAAAACTCAAGTCTAAACAGTCTGGGCCAAGTTACTAAAAAATTTCTGCTGGAAACTAGATATCTGTGTGACTGCTATTTACCTCCACTGTTTTTCTTTCTCATTGTTACAATATGTTACTAGATTGTGACATGTTACATTAACGACAAATAGATAATACAATAGCAGGCGAAGTAGTATTATACTGTATTATGTAGCTCAGTATCATAGACAAAATTTGAATGGGCGAAAACACGCCTCATTAGGTCAGGTTATTTATGATTTGTTGCTGGCTAATGTATATCTCTGTGAATGCTATCTACTTCCACTTCTTATATGTGATTGGTATGAATTTTATAATTGCATAGACCCAATACAAATATTATTTCGGGGTCCAAGAAATTTGACTGCGTTGTTTCTGGGGATTAAACTCCTACAAATTCCCCATAAATTTATACTAATTAAAAAAGACTTGGTAACATAAACGCCAGATAAATTCCAGAACAACGCATGAACAGAGAAAATTCTGCTCTGTTCAAATTCAGTATAAAGCTGGAATACAATACGCGTGCACTGTTTGTGACGTCAGTTTTAATAAACAATTCCATATTAGTTTTCTTATCGCCACGTCTAACCATTCTCTGAGACATTCATATTACATATCCTTGCTCTAGCTTAATCTCATCTGTCTGCCAGTTCCATATCTCGTTACTGCCTACAGGGAATATCTTTGTATCGTGTTAATTATTACTTTATATCGTACTCTGCCGTCTACGACCATCACTAGTTTTCTATAGTTGTCAGCAGTGACCTGCGGCAACCTGAGGCAATTTGTGCGGCCCACGAGAAGCTGCAGTTTTTGAATAGAGTACGGCCGGAAACCGGTATTCAGTGCTACTGTTTTTGCTCTTATATGAATAGCGAAGCGAACCGTCCCTAAAGTTGATTTATTGATTTGCAAGAAAACCAAATCGAGTTCTTTTATGCCAGTCACTAGTAGATAGTCGATGTGAAATGCAAGTGCGGTCGGCCGGCCGGCCGAAAAGTTATTCGTTCAAGAATCAAGCTGCTCTCACCAAACTTTTCCTCTAGTACAGTGGTTCCCAATCTTTTTTACTCGCGTACCATTAAGTCGTTTCATACAGTGTTCTCGTACCACCTACATTCGGAATGTCATTCAAAATGTTCTGCTAAACGCCAGGGATATTTATGAAATTTCGCACGGAGGTCCAGATGCAGGTCGGGTTACTGATTTCTGCTGGCGACTGTATATCTGTGTGAATGCTATTTACCTCTGCTTCTTTAACAGTGTTACAATCGTTTATGGAATTTTTACATAACTACATTAACGACACAATACAATAGCAGGCAAAGTAGTACGATATGATGTAATTCAGTATTATAGACGAGATTGTAAATAGGCGTAAACGTATTCTTTCATATAGATGAGATTTGAATATTTTGAACCTAGGCAAGCTATTTACCACTATTCCTTCAGGCTTTAGATTGCTGTTGAAATAGCTTTTAATTTTGGGGCCCAAGAAATTTGACTTGCTTCTGTCGGGTTTATACCTAAATTTAAATTACCAAAGAAAGGCCAGGCCGCATAAACGCCAGTTGAATCCCAAAATAATGCATGAACAAAGATAACCAGGGTACGGAAGTTGCTCGCGTACCACCTGAAAGACCTTCGCGTACCATAGTTAGGGAATCACTGCTCTAGTGAATATAGAACTTTCTCTCCTTATAAATTTCCTCTTTAGTGGTAATAGACTCGAAGGATTTGTATTTCACGCCAGCATGACGAAGGCGGATGATTTTCAGACAAAATGGATGTTGAGAAAAAGATCCGACTTCGATTGGGATACAGGCCTGAGACAGCTTCTGTCCTCTTAGTTGGAGATATAGGTGATTGTATTATCGACTTCGCTCAACTGTTGGTAAAAACATCGGATTATTTCAAGATGGAAGTGCACACGTCTGACAAACTTCCTTTACGATATCAACAACCAGAGGAAAGTGATATTTGCGAAGTTGACCTTGTAATCATGATAATCGACTCAATAAACAGAAAAACATTGAATACCATCAAACAATCGTTAAAGTACTTGCCCGCAGAGGTCTACGTAGGACGTTTGATTTTTATTGCCACGAACTGCAGTAAGATTGCCGAATGTATCGTTGAACCGGAAGAAATAAATGAATTGGCTGAAAACTGTTCAGCTCCTGTGCTGTGGGATTCTATAGACAGTGATAATAAATATCTTGCTTATCAAATATTACAAAAGCTAAAAATTGTAACACATACACTGCCAAACGTTTGCCCCGCAGTGTATACCGTTTTGTAGTTATTGTGTTTGAATAAGGATATTAAGGTGTACTAGTCTAGTATTCATTTACGCCGGTGGCTTAAGCTAGGTTTCGTGAGGGTTAATTATCATGGATCCCTAACCAAACGTAACCGGGTTTTCGGAGGTACAGAGGGCACCGCTTATTGCAGATAATATTATCAATTGTATTCACATCCTTCCTTCACTCTTATAAGCCAGTTATTGTTATTGAAAAGAGGCGATCACAACAAGGAGCATCCAGTGTAATGTTTTGTTCTCTACACACCAGAGCTCACATTCCTCTTCCAACCATGACCCCAGGTCATGTATTGTAAATGCACATGACTGGATGGGACTCGTACTGCACCCCTTTCGTTAGTTTGCGTAGTTGATATAAGGTAATATATTTCTGGGATGGACTCGAAATCAAGGGTCAATATACTACTGTTCCAGTTTGGTTTCTAATAATTGTAATCTTTTCAAGTCATAAATTATTTGATTGTTGCAGTGCTATCATTTTGATAGAAATTTTACATAATGCTTTTATGAAAGGGAAAACTTTTATAATTAGTCCTGTTTTAGATATAGATTTTAATATGCGTTGTATAACATGTCATCATTTAGCTTTTTTATTTCATACCCTGTGGGATTACTTATTTTCTAAGCCTTCTTTCCAAATTACAACTTATGAAGTACAGGTTCTTATATTCAGATTATTGCTTGTAATCCCGATAGAAATAATTTTTTATGTATTTTATTTTTATAGCAGATTTATCTGTATAATTACCATTATGGCTCCCATTTCGCAAACCGCACAGAAATCTGTAGAAGATATTCGGGTAAGTTACCGACTCAACTCTTTTTTGATAATATCCAGAGCTGTAGAGTCGGAGCAACTTTCATGCTACTAGAGTCATTAAAAACAGTACCAACTCCGATGAAATTTGAATACTAGAATTGTGGTACAATTATACATAACTAATTTATTCAATTATCGAATTTTTAGGTCACCGGTGATGATGGTGCTCCTGTACAAGAGCAAGAGGATGCTTCCATTGCTCCGATCATAGGTTAGCCCTTTTTGTATTTGTTTGCACTGTCTGATTTTGTAAAGTTTCATTTAGTATTCTACCAACTTCAACTTGACTCCAAATCTTTTTTTTCCAGGGATAATATATCCACCACCTGAAGTTAGGAACATAGTCGATAAAACAGCAAGCTTTGTAGCCAGAAATGGACCGGAATTTGAGGCCAGGATCCGTCAAAACGAGGCAAAAAATGCCAAGTTCAACTTTTTAAGCTCAAGTAAAAATCTATTGCTTAAGTTGAGATGGATTTATTGGATTTTCTATCTCGTCTTATCAAGTATTTACTTTTCATAGCGGATCCATATCATGCATACTATCGTCACAAGGTAAAAGAGTTTCTGGAAGGTAAAGGCCATGAACCAGCTACCCCTAAACCAGTCGCAACTGTCAAGGTAATTACCTTGAATGAGTTGCTTATAGATTATTGAGAAGAACCTTCTGCTGTTCATGTAACTTAGTTCATTACGGTAGTGATTTAATTTCTTACGAAGGATTGACTCGGGAAACTTTGAAATTAAACTTCCATAATCGCGTTAAAAATTTCAGAAAACCTTTCTTACAAGCGTTTAAATATCATGTGAAAATTTTGGGTCATTGGATCACCCAACGCTGAGAAATCAGGGGTTATGATGGGGGAAATTCATCATATTTTATAGTACAATCATTTCCGCACTTAGGTCGATATATCACTGTTTATCTCGTGTATCAAGAAATAAATTCTTTAATTTTCTTGTAGTCCTCGGTCGCCATTATCCAGGAACAGTTTATTCCCAAGGATCCACCTGCACCTTTTGAATTTGTGGCAGAGCCTCCGTCTATCTCTGCGTATGACCTCGATGTTGTCAGATTGACAGCGCAATTCGTTGCTCGGAATGGACGGAACTTTTTGACTCAGCTCATGCAGAAAGAAACAAAAAATTACCAGTTTGATTTCTTGCGACCTCAACATTCGCTATTCCAATATTTCACGAAACTTGTTGAACAGTATACGAAGGTAGGTTGAATGGATAAACTTGAAGTTGATGGATTGCCATGCTTAGTTAACTCATCAAGAAATACTCGTATGTCCGGTTTGATATCACTCATTTATGCAAACTAATAGCTGTTACAGGTACGCATGGTCAGGAACCTCTAGAATTATTATTACTTATTTGCACTCTACATTGCTAATACAAATAACGTTCAACCCATTTTAATTTATAACTGAAGTTAATGAGATTACTTGTTGCTTCAACTATATTGTCATCTGACCTCTGTAAAAAACTGATAATTCAGAAAGTATTTGGAACCAAGGCTACCTGAAAATCGAAGGTATACTTATATACCGAACAACGAACAAAGTACATGAAATAATCATGTTACACTAGTTTCTATTTCTTTAGATTCTAATTCCACCCAAGAACTTGATGGCAAAACTTAAGAAGGAATCAGAGCAGCCGAAAGCTATTCTCGATGATGTGAGTTGGTTTTCATATACTGGGTAAATTGTAACACCAAGACTTTATACTGTATGGTGTGCTATTGCAGCATCAATATCAGTAATTATTTACAGGAGAAAAATTTCTTTACCACATAAGCAACAGCTAAAACCATAAGTACAGCTACTATCTATGTCATGGCCCAACTTATTTTGTTTCAGCAGCTAATCAGAATATGAGTAACTGTCACATAGTAGATATACCAAGTTATTGCAGCTCCAGTATATATATAGGATTCACACTGTGGTCAAAAGGATAATGAATGCAATAAACATATTTCTTCGATCTTACAGGTGAAGTATCGTGTCGAATGGACAAAGCATGAAGATAGAATAAGAGCCAGAGAGAAAGAAGCTATTGAGAAAGAACGTCTCGCTTATGCTCAAATTGACTGGCATGATTTTGTCGTTGTGGAAACGGTAGATTTTCTTCCGAATGAAATGGGTGAGCACATGTGATTCTTTTTCCAATTCTCCTTATGAGTAGGGTTACCATATTTCCATAACTAAAAACCGGGAAACGTTGAAAAAAATGGCATTTTCAATTTGGTTCATATTTAGATGTATATAGCTATTAATTAGCTTCATTTTGGGCAGTCCAAAACTAATATGCAGAATTAGAATATCACCAAGAATAAACGAAATAAAAATATAGCATTACTCTGTAGATGTTCTCAGTCTCAGGCTTGTAAGAATTTCCTATCACTAGCAATGATTCATCTTAATGCAAGGATGATATTACTATTTATATTTATTACATCCTCCTAATGTGTGTTCTCTACTACTAGGTAATTTTCCTGCTCCTGTACGCATTAATGATCTCGGAGCCCGGCTCCTGCAGCAAGAACGTTATGAGAAGTATGGGGACCAACCAGTCAATCCTGCAGGTGTGTTTTTGTTCTTGTAAAATATAAGATTACATCCTTGTAGGAGGAATCAGTTTCATCTTGAATGTGAATCACGATCGAGTCCATTATTAGTAATAATGAGTTTCTTCCATTCATCCGTCTGATCATGAAGAATCCCTGCCGACTTTTCTCCCTAAGTAGATAATAAAATTCATTCCTCGTTTGATGGAATGGTATTAGTTTAACTGTTAGACCCAACAGAAGCACCACTCTACACAGATAGGTCATAACTGGAAGTGAGATGTATCAGAATTTCAAATGTTGAGTGTGCCTCCTTCCCATGCCACCTGCAAAAATGTTAGATATTGTGAAAGCTTAATCTTATCATCAACAGTCCTCGAATTAACAATTTCTTTTGAATACAAAATATTTTCCAACAGAGATGGAACAAGAGAAAGCTGAAGAAAGTGGCAGCGAGGAAGAGAAAGAAGATGAAGTGAGACCGAGCGGCTTCAAGAGAAGAGTGGACCTGCCACATGAACAGCCACAATTGGTTGATATGGACATGGATGAAGTAAGCTTCGTTATAGATCGGTGTCCCAATACACGTCGAGGATCCTTTATCCCAAATCACTTGGATGGAAAGTGTTTCGGATTTGGGA
>QRAM01000193.1:153217-168257 GCA_013436055.1 Halocynthia roretzi | reverse complement strand
TTTTTTTAATTTTCTTTGACCCCTGCTGAAGACAAACACAGATATTCGGTGAAGAAGCTTTATTAACGCTAGCTTGACGCACTTCATTATTGCACAAATTAAAGATATTTTCGATTAATGATTAGTAATGATGAAAAATAAGTAAAACAGAATTTGTACCTGGTAGCAAATAGAATTTGAAAACCATAGAATCATATTCAGATGTCACTCATAATAACTTGTTAATTTAACACTAGGCAGAACTTCACAGTAATTTCAGAAGTCTCAATGGAAGAAGATTCCACCGAGTCAGACATGATGCTGTGTATGATGAAAAACACCCAACAATTAACGACAAACAAGCAACAATAACTGTGAACAACACGAGGAAGAATATAATTCTCGTTAAATTATTAAAGAGTTTTAAAGAGTATTCAGTTATTACGTTTGAAAGCACTAGCCCTAACCTTTTCAAGTCGCATAGGTAAAACAGAAACAGCCAAGGAATTACTCACAAAAAGCTGCAAAAAACAAAGCAAGTACATGCAGAAAAAATACACATCGAATTACATGCCTTTGTTTCGGTTTCTCGTTTTTTCAAACTTTTATTGTTATTTTTAATATATTTTCAAGGGAAATTGATTTATTTCACCTCATTTTATTATGTCACGGTGAGGCTGTGATATAGGGTCCGTAAAAATATTACTTGCTGAAATTATTTCCGAAAGTTGTGTGAAGAATTAGATTTGATCATATTAGACAGGAATCGTACTTCAATTTAGTTGGTTTACATTTCGCTCAAAATCTACATTTTAGCTTTAAGTTTCTTCATCTGTTCGCCTATTTCCATTTTAGCGATCATACTCAAATGAACTTCATCAGGACCATCCGCTATTTGCAAAGAACGGATGCCAGAGTACCTAAATTTTGAATACAGTGTGTCTTAAAAGTCGATGCCTAATATACTATCTAGATTTTGAGTAACAGCACATTCTAATCTCGATTCCTCAAATATTTCTGTCATTTTCGCTGGGACACTGGTCAGTTAAAGCAGTGGTCGTCAACCGGTGGTCCGCGGACCTGCGTCGGTCCGCAAGAAATAATTGTTGGTCCGCTAAAGCTTTCACTATGTTTTCACCCGACTATACCGCACTAACCAAAAATTTTAATCTCATAACATTTGATTTAATAAATAAAATTCTATTCTATTTTTAGTTGTGGCTGACGCTGGTCCGCGAAATATTTCCACTATGTTCACCAGGCTGCGGGTGTTAAAAGGTTGTCGAACACTGCGTTAAAGACTTACCCAGGCTCTGTCAGCATTGTATATTGTTTTCACATTATGTTTCTGCATTTATTACTGAGTTAATCTACTCACCAGCCAGAAAGTGGGAAATCCTGTGATACTCCGGCACCCCCATGAATCTGGATGGTCTGATCAATGATTTTTTTGCAAACTCTGGGGGCAGCAACCTTGATCATCGCAATCTACACAAAAAATGCAATTTGATACTCAGGAACCTCGCGTGACTTCATTTCGACCTACGTTACATTCGAACTTGTCTCAAGTAGGGTGGAAAATACACCTGAACCCTAGACCAGAGGTGTGCAACCTTGTAGCACTCCCGAGCAAAATAAAATTAACCGGATTAGACAGCGGGCCATACTTGCATTTCACATCGACTATCTACCAGTGACTGGCATAAAAACATCGATTTGGTTTTCTTGCAAATTAAATAAATCAACTTCAGGGACGCTTCGCTATTCATATAACATCAAAAACAGTGGCACTGAATTCCTGTTATTCTGGCCATGAAAATATAGTAAATGTATTAAAAAAAAAATTCAGCTTAAACAACATTTCACCTCTTTCCTTGCAGATTTCACTCCATGAATATCAATCATATGCGCGGTGTAAAGTACAAAAAGTCGTACTTGATTGAGAGCTATTCGATTTTTTGCCAATTTGTGTTGGTTCACTTGCTGTAAATAAAAACATGAATGAATCATTTGAAACATCATTATATTATCTCATCATAATTGAAATAGTTACATGCTCTATGATGCGTTTCCCAAATGCTTTTCTTTCTACTGCTCTAGTCATGAACAGTTCAAGACATCTCTCAGACGTTCCTAGTACAGGAGAAACAGAATATACAGATTGGACTATTCATCTATTTACTATAAGTCGTCCAGTTTCGAATTTGAACAGCCCAGACCCCACAGATCAAAAAGGTTAAGAAAAAAGTTAAGAAACATTGCTATATAGTCAGGGCTATTTCTAAGATTTGTGCTTATTTTGAAGAACAGTGTCTTGGAACATATTTTTGTGCTTATTTCTAAGATTTGTGCTTATGTTTGATTTGCGTGCTTAGTTTGTCTTATTAGAAGTAAAAAGTATCTAATCACATATGTTGGTTACGACTATCGATATGCCCCTTCCCGTTTCCCGAAATTTATAAGATGCACAAACTGTTTTCAAGGACTGAAGCAGATCGTTTNGTCGTCCAGTTTCGAATTTGAACAGCCCAGACTCCACAGATCAAAAAGGTTAAGAAAAGAAAAAGGTTAAAGGTTGAGAAAAAA
The DNA here is from genome assembly GCA_013436055.1 of Halocynthia roretzi. Classification (NCBI taxonomy): domain Eukaryota; kingdom Metazoa; phylum Chordata; class Ascidiacea; order Stolidobranchia; family Pyuridae; genus Halocynthia; species Halocynthia roretzi. The sequence goes on along the minus strand of QRAM01000193.1, from coordinate 165,692 downwards.
GTTAAGAAACATTGCTATATAGTCAGTGCTATTTCTAAGATTTGTGCTTATTTTGAAGAACAGTGTCTTAGAAAATATTATTGTGCTTATTTCTAAGGAACGTGCTTCTTGTTATTGGGGGTTAGTTTGTCTTATTAGACGCAGAAAGTATCTAATCACATATGTGGGTTACGACTATCGGTATGCCCTTTTCCGTTTCCCAAAATTTATGAGATGCACGAGCTGTTTTCAAGGACTGAAGCAGATCGTTTCTGACGAAAAATTTTATAAGTGATTTGATTTTTCTCACATAAATAAACTAAAAATGAAGATTTTTTTTTCAGATGTTTTTCGAATGTTCTTATTTTTCGGTCCAGACAGATGGTAGCCCTGTGTATATGGCAAACCTGGCCACCACTGCCATATAGAATAAGTAAACAAGAACTTACCGATACTCCTCATACAATGATGAATACGTCCAGGTCCTAAACGACCTTGTGCTATTTCAAACCCGCGACCTTCACCAAGTATCAAATTTTCTTTCGGAACGCGAACGTGATTGAAATGAACTTCCATGTGTCCAGCTGGAGCGTCTGATATATTGAAAAGGAAGAATGAGAGTACGGTGGTTGTTTTACAAGCATTTGTACACTAAGTTATACAAATATTGTACTGTACAGTACTAGCAAGTTAACATGGACACTCATTCCAAATTATGAATTGGCATTTATCAATTACCGTCGAATCCAAATACTTTCAGATTTCGAACTATACGAACTCCTGGCGTATCAAATGGAATGATGATCATGCTGTGTTGCAGATGACGACTGCTAACACCAGGTCTAACAGATTTCCCCATCACAATACCAAATTTACAGTTGGGATGACCAGCACCTGCATAAATATAAAGTTCTTTGGATATTCATTTAAATACTGCATATCATTCCATATATTAAAAGATAAGCCAGTTTGAGAAGAACGAGGGTAACTATATACTCGACCCTCATTAGAACAAACCCCAGTTAAGACTGATATCGGATAAACCGGACTTAATCTGTTAAGTTAAGAAAGTGACTGTCTGCATTGCAATTTATGGTATCAACCTTTCTCATTTTTATATACTGTATTTTTAAAAGATTTTTTTAAATATATATTATATGGTTTATGTACTTATATGATGTCTATTGTCCGAACTAACTGATGGTAGGGGGTAATGGTGTATATGTGTACGATATTGGAAATATATATACACTGAACAACATGATACACAGTAACAAAATGATAGAAAATACTGCATACATCAATTTTATGAAATCATTTATCACTACAATATATATTGAGTAAATATTGATTATAAATTGTTAATTTCATTTACGCAGACCCAGAATTAGTCCGGTTTCTTCAATATCCGGATAAACCAGGGTCCGCGTTAATGAGGGCAGTGCGAATAAATTAATTTCCATACAGGATTTGAATTCAGAATTCAGAATTGTTCAGATGTATCAAAATATTCTGTATGCAATAGATTCCTAGACATGGATTGCATTAGGCACAACCACTTACCACTACTCCACCATTTCTTTCCATTGACAATGTAATAATTTCCATCTGGAGTTATTGTCAGTTCCATGTTGGTTGCATCACTTGAAGCTACATCAGGTTCTGAAATGAAAATTGCTCTGAGTTTACAGAAATTCTTAGAATTTACTATTCAATGTAGCTATCTATAAGTGGTGAAGAGCCAGCCCCCCATACACTCACCAGGTGTATGAATACATCAACTTCGCAAGCGAATATTAAATAAGTCTTTACATTTTTTTTTCGATACATTCATAACTTGATATTAATTAAAACGAGGCAAAAATAGAAGTTTCTTTTTCCTAGTTACTATTCACTACTAACATGCTTTACAATATTTGTTGGCGGTTGGCGATAAATCGAGGAACGATAAGCTGCATTAGGTGCATTAAATACTTTAACTAAGTCTGATTACTGAAACAATGACAATGGAAAGTAGAGTGAACTCAGTGGAGTATTTACAAAGTATCAACTTTCTCCAACCGACAACAAAGGAAGAGCTAGGGCTTGCAGTTCCTTCATTCTATTTTCCACAAGCCACCACCACTGATATTAGAGAGAATTATTTATCTATGTACCAGTCATACAAAATGCCGATCTGATCTGTCCTTCGAGTAGAGGTTGGAGCCATTTCTTTTTCTGGTATTCATTCCCGTACATGTGGATCACTTCCATGTTGCCAGTATCTGGGAATATTTAAAAACAGACATATTGTTGGGGGCAGCAATGAACTCCTATCAATCCTGTTGACAGTCAACAGGGCAACCAAACATATGGAAAGGGGTCCTCTTAGTTATAATAAATAAAAATGTTCGGAAATCAAAAAAATAAGGAATTCTCAACTGTATAGATCTCAGTTCACTATTATGAGTTGAAAGCAAATGTTGAATATTCAAAGTCCATATTGGTCTATTATTTCGGAAAGTAACTTGTTCGAAAGTAAGGTAGTGACTGTACTATGTGGCATGGTAAAAATTATATTCTCTCAGATTTCACAAACAGATTTCAAATATGAATACAAAAAATGTTACCAGGAGCACTGCAGTTGAAGACCTCTGAAGCAAAACCATACTTTCCAAGTTGTTCAGCAATGTGAGCATAATCAACATTGCTTAAACCACTGATATCAGAAAGAAAGAGATTCCACAATCCTTGGGTTTTTGCAATGGCCTAGCAAAAACAAAATATTTAGATCTTGGAACCGAGTATCCAAACAATTTTTTTGTTATTTATTAACAAACTCCCTAGATGTAATTCGTGAGCTCTTGAGATGGTATTACCTATGGTCACTGACGAGATGATGATGGACCCAAAAGGTTAGTCTTACCTAGATGGCGGCCACCATCATCGCTGCAGTGACCATAGGTAATACCTTATTTAACAGCGGTGAGGCTCGAACCCGCAACCGCTTGATTGTGAGACGAGCTTGCTACCCAACAAAGTTTCGATTTTGAGAATAGGGTGTAGCGTTCAATTCTGGATCATGCGAATAGATCAAAGTACATATCATGTCATTCCCCGTTCAATGGATATAATATGTAACATAGCACTGTGTAGATTCCTTCTCACACTGACTACGTAGCAATAAGCACTGGTTATCTTAGTAGTAGAAAATATTTAACTGTAGTCGGGTTTAAATTATTAAATAATTAAGGATTTTAAACAGGCTAATGAGTGTTGGCTAATAAGCTGACCTAATAGATGAAAGAATGAATGGGCCAAGTCTCTTACCTTCAATTCTTCCATCAATGGAACGATGCAAAACTTATTCTCCGCCTTCTCCAAGTATTCATAGTAAGCCTGAAATAGGATGAATGTTTATTGCTTATTGTAGAGATTCAGAACAGTTTTTGATTAGACATTGAATGGACATTTTTTTAGAAAGTAATTTTGCAAACTCACTTTCTCATTTGGGGCAATATACTTTTCGATGAATTTCTTCACTCTAGTGAGAACTTCTTGACCCTTCAGGGTGGGTGAGAGTGTTACAGGTGTCGACATGGCTTTCAATGATGTTTCAGAACTAAAATTTATGACTACAGTTAATTTTTCTGGTAACAACAAAGAAATTAAAATTATTAGACGAGTGAGCAGAGGTTTTCGAGACTTCTTGGTGGTGGACTTCGTGAAATTTTTGGAATTATTTATTTTGGTAATTTTAAAGTGGCTGCATTTGAATAGTATCATAAGAAATTCCAAAATAGCCTCATGAACAGCCATGAAAGAGCTTCATGAACAGTCAAAAAGCTTATGAATTCTTTCCTCATACAAGGACCCATCAATTTATATTCAATATATGAAAATTCAAGTAAATACGAGCAACCATTCATGATTTATGAGGTGGTTTGATAACAAAACGCCTTTTCACAGCTTGGAAATTAATAGATAGATTGCCTGGCCTGCCGGAACCTTTCTCTAATCCTTTACATAGTCTCTGTCTATCTATTAATAGATCAAAGGGCTTTCTCAGTCAAGCAGATAGAATATGACGAGTTGTTGACACACCTCTCATTTCATGTATGAGATAAGTAGATGCATTAACAAATAATTTCTATTTTCCACACTTTGATATTCACTCCAGTGACACTCACACTGTCATGCTGACTTAACTTGAAGTGTTTGAAAGCTAAATTTCATATTTTTCAAGAACATTCTTCGACTGAGGTGAAAATTGTGGCGATCACTGCGACTTTGTGGAGTTTCAGCCTAAATTTTTACATAGTTTCCCACAATTAACAGCAAAACAGACAAGATAATTACAGGAGAGAATGCTAATAATTAGTTATTTTTCAAGTACCGTAAGTTCCGATATAAGATGCAACCTTTTTTACCGAATTCTGGCCGCAGCGAAAAATATTTAATAGCGTTTTATCTGCCCGTAAAATAGAGAAAAAATAGAATGGATGGACGAAGGGTCCTTCAGACTTTATAGATGTAAATATAAAATAGTCTGAAATCCTAGTCCTAGCTATTGGATCGAGGATTTTCAACCTGTTCTATTAAATATTACTTTACTATTAACTTTATCCATCTCCTTTGTCTTACTATCGTATCAGAAAATAGAATATGAAACACAATTTGAATGGACATGGGGCTAAAACCTATACACTAGACTCTAGAGGAATGAAGGGGAAAATACAAATAATTAGGTATTACTAAGTACTCTAAGCTCTGGTATAAGGTGTAACCTTTTTTACTGGATTCTAGCCCCCGCTCAAATAGGTTGATAGCATCTTAGTAGAAAGAAATAGGATATACGTAGCTAACCATAAAGAAAGAAGTGTATCATAATGTCCAAACATAAGATGGTAGTAGAGAGCAAGTGAGAGTATATCAACTCTACCTAGGGCTACCATACGTCCCATTTTAACGGGATTGTCCCGTTTTTAAGGCTGTGTACTATGTACAGTAAAGTATGATATGTCGAAGAGTAAATTATAATTCAATGCAATATTTTTATTTCGTTTATTCTTGGTGATATTTTAATTCTGCATATTAGTTTTGGACTGTTCAAAATGCATCTAATTAATACCTATATACTTCTAAATATGAACCAAACTTAAAATTTCTTTTCTTTGAAATGACCGGGTTTTTAGTTATGAAAATATGGTAGCTATACCCATACACTAACACTCTGATAATATTACTCTCAGAAGCTGTGTCCTCAGCACAAAAAGCGAGGGATCTTGCAAAGTCCTCCATTAACAGAAGGAGATATGAACATTGCCAAGTTCTATTCACCATGGAAATAATAATTTGAGTTAACAGTGATAATTCTTTGGTAATGATCGAGAGCGTTAAAGCATAGGAATGTGAAGGGTTTTTTTTACGTTACTGTTCTTTCATTCTCCTGTTTCTATGAATCAGAAGAACGGGCAAGGTAGAAATATCCTGAATCGTAATTCAATGAAAATAATCTAAAAAACAACAGTGACTTGTTTACGAGACTATCAATTTCAATGGAATAAGTCCCAGGCCACAAACAATCTTACTGAAATAATTTGAAGGGAAATATAGACCAGGAAGGATGAGGACGTCACGGTAATAGACGTTGAATGAACGGTAAAATTTTTTTTTTTTAACGAGGATTTAATCATAGATGACACGAGTTGTAAAAATAATGTGCGACTGGCCGTGACAGTTTCACAATGAAAGCTTGCGGTCGCCTTGGCAACATATAAATTTTACTGAGTAAATATTTGTCCACGACAAGGATGACAGGACGGCGAAAGATGAAGATAAGCATTTGGAAATGAATGAATGGACTGGAGAAATTGACATGGTCATATAATGGTTTATTTTGAGGCTGTGCAATGAACCATCGAGGTCAAGCCTTCGTTCGTGGGTAATGTAAACAAATTAGATGGACGAGAAAATTTCCTACCGTTGCTTTCGTATTTTCTCATATTTAAGCTAACATTACTGTCCATAGAAGATAAGACAAAACTTTTTAGATCATTGACCCCTTCATGGAATCATTAATCCCTCATCGACCCCCATCATGAGAAATTAAAAATATGCTATTAATAGTAAATTTCTCAATTAAAATATAATAATTCCTTCACCTATTTACTTAATTACTGCTTTAAGATAAGAAATTTTTAAAGGAACTTAAAAAGGATACTAAAGAAATGGATGAAGAACATTAAGCTTGATAAAATAGCACAATGTAGAAGACAGACAGTCGCTTATCAGTACACAAGTGCAATCCGAAACTTCATGGTGCAGTACTAGTGTTTAGTATTGTTTATTTAGTCTTACCATAATCGTTCAAAGTCAGAATTTTCAAAATATATCACGAATTAAGGGCCGATCGGAGTCGTACTGTCTATAAGTCATAAAGCTGTGAGTCCAAAGCAAAGGTTCACTTCATATAACTTTTTGAAAAGTTAATTGAACACAGAAAGCCACACACTTCTATCCCACAATTCACCAAGGACTTGACCTATCAGATCCATAGACGTCAGGAAACCGATAATTTTATTAAAGCTAGCATTAATTTTCTTAAGCGTGTCACGGCCCATTCACGGTAGTTCCTTTCAATGGGACTCTTAACTTATATTTATCACCAGTTAAGTGAAAATGTATAATTTACGGAGGAGAAACAAATTGTCGGGGATTTTCAGAGATTAAAAACTCGAATCGGGTTATTGAATGAGTAATGAAAATTGAAAGCGGATAAAGATAAGCCCTTGCGAACTAATCCGAAGGAACAATGTGGGAGTTTTGATTTCCTGTGCTATACAATTCGAGGCACTTATCGCCTTCATTGTGTGAATGTCAAACAAAGGAATATCGTGAAAAAGATCACCAGATTAATTTATTATTATCGTCGACAGACTCACAGGTAACGTTAAGTAATTTATGAGAGGTTGAACCGGGCACCTGGATCCTTTCGTTACAATAGAATTGGATAACCCTTAACAAATAGCTACCAATATCATAAATAAAGGAGAAATTGTGTGTATGTATGTTTGTGTTCACGTAACTCCTAGAGTTTTTCACTTGGTGCTCTGAAAATTTGGACACTGGTCATGGTCAACTTTTTTCCCAAATAAGGGTCCTCATCGCGGCCCAAGATTACTTTTTTGATCAATTTTAGTCTGATTTAGTAAAGATTCAGAGCATTGGCCATTATAACATCATAAATTTGATAAATTGGAGACTATATTGAATAAATCACCATGTTTATGAGAGTTTACTGATATGAATACCTAAGGGGTGAGCTTACATTTCACACCATTAACCCCTTAGGGAAAAGCTTGACCCCCCTAATTAACCCTCTGGCTTAATCTTAATACTAATCAATATATACCTAGTAGTTGTTATGTCATAGCTTGTGCTGGTGCGACCTCTCACCTATTCTATTGGATCATCTACATACTATTTTACTACAGTATTGTAGTCTTACATTATCCTTTGTAGTCGTAATAATTATTGTTTGAAGTCATAATGTTTTCGAAAATATAGTGGACTTGCACAGTGGTGGTTAGCTGATGCTGGTGCGACCTCTCACCTATTCTATTGGAGCATCTACATACTATTGTACTATAGAATTGTACTCCACATTATCCTTCGTAGTCTAAATATCATTGTTAAAAGCCGGAATTTTCTCTTTAATCTCTTATTCTTCTCTTTAATCTATTATAATCTCATATTTCCTTTTAAATTTAGATTATAAAAGTTTTGTACTTATTTTCAGAGGCAAAATATGAGATGGTATCAATGTTCCCAACTAGTGTTAGAAGTCAGTGAGCTCAAAGTACATATGTTGTCAAAAATGGTGTACCGCAAGATTTTCTCAATACAAAAAGTGTTCCGTGGCTTAAAAAAGGTTGAAAAACACTGATCTATATAATATAATACCTTAAAACTGCATTTAAGCCAGTTGATGCCAATGGTTCAATCAAATACTGCATCTGGCTTGCTGTGGGTGAGCTAGCGTTGCCGTTGAGATGTCGTGCATAAACTCCCTGTGCAATAATAATAGAAATGGTTGAAGTTCATAACAGGAAACTAAAAGACACTACCATAGAGCTGCGTTGTAAAGGTGATATATTCTAACGTAGGGTCGTTCTAATGCACTATAGCAAAATAAGAACTGGATGTATTCTCGATAGCTTTTACGCTATGGCAAGCATTTTCCCTTGCTGGAACCATTGAAATAATTTTCATGTCTGAAGGAACCGATACATAAAAATTATTAGTGGTGTCTCCTAGTTCGAATGTGTTTCGCAAAAGGAAATTGAATAAGTGTATTTTAATAGGGATTTTGCCAGGACCATTAAATCAGTTCAATCTAACAGACATCGAAGTAACGAGCTTTGATTGTATTCAGGGCATTGTGTTGTTGTCACCTCGAATTTGCTGTTCAAATTTATCGAGATAGGTTCAGGATTAGGGTCTGGGAACGGATTAATTCACTTTACTTCATTTCTAATCGGTGAAATTGATTCGTACCTCGAACAATTCAGAGTTCATACGGCCTCGTGAAACGGATTAAGTACAAAGTACTTATGAACTTGCAGTTCATAAATGAAACGTTTAAAACTTTGCTGATAAAGAAAAAGAAAAAAATGAAATATCACATTCACCTTTCTATAGTAATACCATATACTTTGCCTCCGTGGAAATAAAATCCTCAGACACTTATTTGAGATGATAATAGACTTTAAGATCTCGATGGTAACTGAAAAAAATGAACATACCTGAGCTATCGCAGCCAACTTGAAACAAGATAACGCTACAAAGAAACTCCAGTTTGGCGGAGGATACTGGATCCCACGAATCTTGCAATAATATGAGACGATCTCTTCAACAGGAGGTAGAAATTCCAACGATCTGGTGAAAAGATAAAAAGTATATATTCAGGTCAAGTTAGATCTCCCAGTGATAGCAATATGGTAAGTTAAGATTGAGACCTGGCCTATGGCCTGGCTAATATCAAGTGTAGTATCAGTTATTTTCACAATAATAAGTGGCTAATAACCCCTAGAGTCTCAAAGTGGTTTTTGTAATTTGATGAGGAAGTAGAGCTTGCTCTGTCTCACCCATGAGTCGTCTTAGTTTTGCAGTACATCTGAGTTTAACTCACTTAGCCCTCAATAGTGGGATTAAAAATAGAGAAAAAAGGTTGAGCGCTGATAGTGGGGAATGAAGTAACATGAGTACTAGAGGGGGAGGAAAAGTGATACTGAGGGCGTCTCCCAACCACTTTGTTGTGAATTCAAACCTCACCACTGGAACGAATTATACGCAGTATAGAAACCAATACTGGCTACCACAATCGGGAACGTTAAGAATAGATTTTTTGTTCATCAAATGAGCTTTTCAGTTTTTTTTAATAAAATGTTAATATATTGTTAAATTGAGGTCTTTTGAAAGCGGTTTAACGGGTGATTCGGATGGCAAGTCGGATTATCAGGTGTTTACTCTCTATATGTTTCCTAGGCAGACTGTTTATATGTTAAATTTTTTTCGGTAGGAACGTAGAGAAATCAGTAATCTCATAAATATGTATATTACGTGATTGCAGATAAAAATTATCACGAATGTACATATCCGGCTACCGGAAAAATACGACAACAATATGTTCGATGATGTCAAGATCGATCGATGATTGTGTTTATTTAAGAGTTGTTTCAGGACTCTGCAAATACAATGTGATATTAATTTGATGGCTAAGCGAGAGAGAAAAAGATAAAATTCAGTAGTGCAAACAGGGGGATATTGAAATGATCAATATATCAGGAATAAAAACGTCATTCCATTGATTTATGATTTGATATGGGAATCTAAAAAATAACATGAGTGAATGAGGGATATACAGTGGACACAGCCCTCTTGTGATCGCTTCAAAACAGTCTTTTTTTTGTAATAATAAATGGCTGTTAACATTAAGTGAGGGATATGAATATGATATACAGAGGACGGTGCTTATTGTGATCGTTCTGGGACAGTCTCTTTTTGATAACAATAACTGGCAGATAACATTAGGTAAGGAATATTAATTAATAACATTATCCACAATCATAATAAGCGATTTAAACTTTATTTATTTTTTCAGCGTTTTAAAACTGAGGGAGTCGTATATGGATGTCTAATATTTAGGTATTCAGGATACTATGACCTCATATTGGTAACCACCGAGAAAGACAATTGATTCTTAAAGAGAACGAAAGCGAACATAATTAATAGAAAAAAAAACTCTTGCGACAACAAATGGAAATGAACACGCGTGGACGAATATGGCACTTAATACTCTCCATATAACGGTTCAACTTGAATTTAAGTAATTTTTTTGAGAGTACTTGTACTTTTTTTTTTAAAGCGTGAAAGGATTTTCCGCTACCACTTTGGCTGAGAGCGTTGCGCTGCCGTCAATATAAACCGAGATATTGTCTCCACACTCCTGAAGCTCTCGAGGCAAATGCTCACAAGTGCATCATTAAGAGCACTTGGAAATGATCCATTAAATGAGTAATATCTTTCATGCATCCATGTATGTGATTAAAAATTTCTGACAGAATTTTTAAAGGTCTGGTATATCATGTGCTTTAAAATGAATTCGCATTTGGGTCATTGGATTTTTTTCTTAAAGTTTAACACCAGAAGCCCGGCCTTTTTCTCATTTTATGGACCTCAATGATAGTCCACTGCAAGGGTTTCCAAATTTTTTTATAGACGGGCCGCATGATAAATTATTTCAGTTTCGCGGGCCAAAGAAAAAATGTAATACACTTGCTACTCACTACACAGCCGCTCACGAGACAATAATCTCTCTTGATTACGTCACAAACCTAACTCTTACATCCAATGAAACACAAGAAGTAACTACACAGACTGCAAAACGGCATAGGTGAATGCAAACCAAATATTCAAATCTCCCTAACACATTTTCAAAGAGAACACCACCTCCTTGCGGGATGGATAAAACTGCTTTACTGTATAGCAGTGAAGCGCGACGTGGTCTAGGTGGACCACATAGACTTTGCGGTGATCACAGGTTGCTGTGAAATTGATAGCACATACACGATCTATTTGCACCTGGTGAATACTAATATTCTATTCTATTAATAAATAACTAGGAGGTAAAGTATGTCACCCTTGAAAGCACCTAAAAATGAATTGATTAGTCTGTTAGCTTAGGTAAATCAAGGTGTAAACAATTTGAATTTGATTTTAATTTTGAATTTCCCCTGTAAAATTGATCACATATAGATATTTTGTTTTTTTGAAGTAGCAACGACATGTTGAAAGGGAGAAGATATTTCTTACAACGTTAATGAAACTTACAGATCAAATATTTATCAAAATTAGAGTTTGTTAAGCTTTCCTTGCATCTGGTGGATACTATTACTGAATTCTAATAATGAATAAATAGAAGGTATGTCAGCCAGTGGTGAATTAACCCTATGAGCAAAATAAGCACGTGTTTCGGGCATCAAGGGAAGGAGGGGGCACCTCACCTCACCTCATAAAATGGAAGCATACAAAAATAAATATTATTTTCCTTTTTACTGTAAGTTTTGTTTAATTTCAAATTTTCAAAAAATTAAATTTTATTTTATGGTTTATTATTGTTTATATTTTGAATTACAAATGTATGGGGGCATCTAAATTTTTTAGTGCTTAGGGCCTCTAAGGGTCTTAATACAGCACTGATGTCACATTTGAAAACAGAATTATGACTCCTATAAATAAATTGATTGGTCTGTTAGAAGATTAGGTGAATGAGGATTTGACGAATTTGAATTCCCTTATTTCTGATACTTCATTCTTAATCGTTTCCTACGAATACCGCATTACTATACGTACGTCATCCAGACATTAAGAATGAAAAATTATAAGTTTAATTATAATCAAACAATTCAAAAACCTTTCAACAATTTTAATTCATTGTCAGGGTTTGTAAGACACCGACATTATGACCCGCTTTCCAGACCGTCTTTCGTAATGTTTCATCTTTATTAACAGTTTAAAACTTTAAATCATCGGCTTTCAATGTTCAATTATATAACCTTACATTCCTCACCACACGAGAGCATTATCTCAGGACTTGGCTTAGTCTAATAGTAATTATTTGATGTAATTATGATCTTGTGTAGATCTGAGGCTCGTTTTCAGCTTCATAATTGAATTTTGAATTATAGTAATTAACCTAGGAAGCTTCACCGAGGTATTATTGTTAAATTTATCTACCGACGACCTGATTGGTTACTGACCTTTTGATTTAAGAGGTCGTATATTTTAAATTTTAACAACTGTGACATCCTGTCCATATTACTGAAGTCCTTACTACTTATTTTTACGTGAGATCTGAATTTCACCTCCATGTATGAGTGTAACATGACTAGCACCATTACTTAAAAGATAAAATGTTAATGTTGACATTTACATTTCAAAAAAAGTCTCAACT
>QRAM01000193.1:91194-151707 GCA_013436055.1 Halocynthia roretzi | reverse complement strand
TGCGACAATAGTTTCTATGCTCCGATGCATTCACTGGCCTGAAATCATTAGGAATGATAATTCACACTTACAACACAATTAGTTCCAGCTATACACGAATCGTTTGCAAGCCAGCAATCAGGGCTTCCCAACGAGGATCAATTTATGGAATATACAAAGATATATTTGTATAGATTTTATTGAGGGGTGTCAGTATTTGTACACTGAAAATATTCGTTGCATTGTATTTTGTCTGCACTTGAAAAGACTTGTGGTTTTCAATTTCAAATAAGGGCTGACCAAAATCAGGCATTACCATTATTCACAGCAAATATCTTTTCTGTATCCCAACTACTGAGTCGAACAATGAATTATTTACATTGAGTGATACACATCTTGGCAAATTAACTTTATCACCGCTCAGAGACAAGAGTTCTCAAGATTCAGAACTTTAACGATCACAACATTACAACACTATAATTTATTGGCTACTTATCGCATTGTAATCTTTACCAACAGTGTCTGATCCCGAGTAGGATCTTGTGTGTGTATTAAAATATCGTCTGAACTATCATTATCATGCGATTGTTATCAGGAATGTGGCGCCAACATAATAATACCCGCTAAGTCAATAAACCTCGCTGTCGAGAATCAAAATTCAAACAGCAGTGATCCCCTTAAGAGTTTAAATATTGATATTTACTGTCTACATACACTTCGTTACATCAAACATAAACATCTTACATAAAAAAAATTAATTCAAAGAGTTTAATTTTAATTATCAAAATTTTGTAGCAATTTTTGAAGTCGAGAGGGGCCCATGGCGGGATTTATAAGGGGGCAATTGGGCCTACCCAGATTCGTGACTTCCTATATACAAAAAATTTTATTTTAAAAAGTTAAGATTTATTTTTAGCATAAAAAAAGTTTTGTAGCGCTTTTTTAAGTCAAGATGGGCTCAGGGAAGGATTTATAAGGGAAGAAGGGGGCAATTGGCCCGGCATCAGTAATTTATATCTCTATGTCCTATATTACAAACTGAAAATTTATGTTTATTATTATTCAGATTGTAGCATCTAAAGCGATTCTGATAAATGCATTTTACTGTGATGATAAATATTTATTTGTCTGCGATCAAAACAATTGTACAAACAATTATATCAACAACAATATGACCCTGAATATCCGCTTTACAAATTGTAAACTTAGCGGTGTAAGCTATCGCGTGACGAAGTGTTTAGTTTCTCTCAAGGTGAAATAATAACATTTATAATAATCGATAATTATCAAGGTTACTAACAGTAGTCAGATGAGTGTTTCGTTTACTTTGCTGTCGAATTAGGTGAAGGCTATTTGTTACACTCAAATATGTATGTATGACGCACAGGTTAGTTTACTATAGAACCGCAGAGAATAGGTTTATGAGTGAGATTCAAGCATGATAAAGTTCTCAAATCCATTATTATTTTTAGGAAGTCCTTATAAGATATCAAACACAGAGAATAGGTATTCTTCATCTTTCAATGCTCCCTGTAATTTCTATAGTCGGCGTGCACGAAAAAATCATATATGACAAATTTATATGTATGTATTGTACATCTTTGATCTACATCGGGATCTCCAAAGTACAACCCAAGGGCAGGATCAGGCCCGACGAGCGGGTCTAATCCAGCCCGCAAGGCGGTGATGTTTTCTTTAAAAATATCTCAGGGAGATTTGAATATTTGGTTTGCATTCACCTATGCAGTTTTGTAGTCTGTGTTGCTACTTCTTGCGTTTTATTGCTTGTAACTTTTCTATTTCAACTAGATGCTTACATCCTTTGAAGGCTTACCCAGCCAGCACCGGGATTCTCTGCTAGACACTTGAAACTTTATTTTTGCTAACTAACCTTTCATGTGCACTAGTTGCAAGATCTGTATGTGAGTGCACATGTGCGCGGCTTAAAAGGATCGTAGGTCATGGGTAAATGATGTGAGGGTCTCATCAGGATCGAAAATTAATAAAAATTCAATGAAGGATTCAGAAAATACACTCACTCTGTACTGTACAAGACTTGTCGGAGTGAATCAGGCATGATGAAGATAATTGTGAGATAAGCGAGGTCAGTGAGAGGATGACCGAGAGTTGATAGTTCCCAATCAAGCAGACATTCTACACGATTCTTGGAAGGAAAAAAATTGACGTGAATTTTCTATCAGCAAGGATGCTCTGGTAGCCTTGATGTATACACTGCACTACATACATACCAAACCCTAATGAATTTGTATACATGGCCCAGATAAAAGGTATTTTAAATTTCAATACAGTAATACCCATTCAAAGATGCTTTACGCAGTTTCGCTATAGCATTAGTCGGCAACTAGAGTTCCGAAGTGGGAAATATTACAAATTCTGAGTCAATATCAAACAAGATAACCAATCCGAGAGTTCTGACTGCGCATTTGATACGTTCAGTTGGTAATTCTAAGTACTTTATGTGGAGCACATGTGCTCGGTTATCTTTACATATACATTTATCTAGTTCATTAATCCGTCGTTCGGGAAGAAAGTATATGCTCATATCTCGAGTGAACAGAAAAATGTTTGTGGTGGATTTTAACTGATTGTTGAAATTGTTACTGATGTAAAACTGATTGTTACAGATGTAATCAAAAATGGAAAAACAACATTTGTTCCTTGGACTAATGTTTCCCAATTGTTGGGCCACCACCCAATCAATGACAATAAATTAAGCAAGTATTTGCTTATACCACCAAGAATCCCAGGCTTGAAGAACTTATCTCATATACACTAATGTTATGACCCATATGTTTAGTCATCCTCAGTAATTTATGTGGACTGCATGTGCTTAGATAGCTTTCCATATACATATATATAGTTCATTATTCCATCATGTTACGAAGAATGTATATGCTCATATCAACAAACGAGAGTTCTAAAGTAGAAAAATGTTTTTAGGGGATTTTAACTGTTCTTCAGACCAGTTTTTTCCAATTGTTGGCCCTGCACCCTATCAATGACAATAAATTTCAATCACCTCTTTCGGATTGAACATGATGTTGCTGAATGAATAATCTCCGTGAATGATAGAAGGACGATTTGCTTCAGGGGGTAGATTGTTTTTCAACCATTCAGCTAATTTTTCCATCTCAGGAATGTTTCTGTTTTCGGAGGCTTTGTATTGTCTCCACCAAGTGTTGACCTAGAAAAATGAATTCACATGTCAGAATAAAATACCGCAGCTACCAGTATCTACAAGTGCAAGTACTGTACAGTACTAGCAAGTTGACATTGGCAAATTAGAAGGAGACAAAATTTGAAAAATGCTTATAGCTACAAGGCTAGAGCTAAAAGCTCTGCGAGTTTTACAATAAGATGATTGGATTTTTTTGGAAAAAGTGAGGTCATTAGACAACTATTTTTCTCTTACCACAAGTGTGCAACATACACAGTACTGTCTATACATAAGTGTCATCCACAAATGTCTAAGGAGGAAGATTTAAGCCGAAATTGGAAGATTAAATTACCCACTTTGTCATCACAAACAAAGTCTTGTTGTTCGTCGCACATACTGTTACAAACCTCACTGATCTGGGAAAATCTTTTCTCTGGAAATGGGATTAAATTTGTATCGTGTAAACAAACCTTACGCCAACGAG
Organism: Halocynthia roretzi; assembly: GCA_013436055.1. Lineage (NCBI taxonomy): Eukaryota > Metazoa > Chordata > Ascidiacea > Stolidobranchia > Pyuridae > Halocynthia > Halocynthia roretzi. The sequence goes on along the minus strand of QRAM01000193.1, from coordinate 148,066 downwards.
AAGATGATGTACATTTTGTAAACATGGTCGAACTAATCATGAATTATAACGCAAGATACAAACGCGTATAGTACTAGTTGAAGAAGAAATGATAGACTTGTTGTAATAGGTAAGTACCCATGTCACTCAAAATGCCATGCTTGTAATTCAACACATGATGTATATAGGAGACCCTCGGGATATGGTCTATTCCGGGAAACACCTACTTCAAAAAATCTCATTTTAAACGACATTGCTTGAATTGAGAGAAATTTAAACGAACACCTTATGATCAGTGATGACAATTTCATTACAATTATAGTCCAAGTCGAGTTTTAAACCCCAAAAAATCATACGAAAACAAAGGGTCGCTCGTGGAAACTATTAAATTATGAGATGTGGTTGATATTACCACAATGCAACAACATCCTTGCACCTTTTCAAACAGTAAAAATAAGGGATTTAAGATCAGAGTACATAGCGAATATTATTACGCAATATCAATCATATAACGTCATTAATATTTATACAAGGGTGTGCGGTTGATTTTCGCTAGACTTTCAATACAATACGTTCATTGCCATCCAAGAGAACAATGTCAAACCGAGAGAAATTATTACATAAACAATGCTTGTAGAAAATCTATTCTGATACAACAATGATTCATATAACAACGTTGAATTATCTACGTCACAATCGAGTCATAACAACCTTTCATAAAAAATCACCATGAGGATCATGGGGGAGGATGAAAAACCAACAAGACTGCGTTGCTAACATTACAATGGAATGAATTATAAACAGGAGCAATGCCAACAAATGTGACATTTCTAAACAATCGAAGCTAGTCTGTGGGGCTTGTTCAAACTCCTGCAGAGAAAGGTGATTGGTGCTGTTTACTATGTGAGAAATTGGGAGAAATTACTATTGGGAGAAATTGCCCTCTAGTAGAATCGCAAGGTCAAAGTTAATTTGTTCTGTGCTTATTTCTAAGAAACATGCTCATTCGGCGTGCTTAGTTTGTCTTATTAGAAGTTAAGTTAATTACATATATTGGATACGACTATCGGTATGCCCCTTTCTGTTCTCCGAAATTTATGAGATGCACAAGCTGATTTCCAAGGACAAAAGGACAGCTGAAGCTGATCATGTCTGATGAAAAATATGATAAGTGATTTGTTTTTTTCGATTAAATAAAACGATTTTCCAAAGGTTTTCGTTTATTTTTTTGTAGTAAGTTTTGTTTATTTTTTGGTCCAAGCAGTTGGAAGCCCTCATTATAAGGGTCATTTTTAATACTTATATGGTTACTGTCATTTGGCATTTTGATACACAAACCTTAATGGCAGTTGATGAATAAAGTGGATGATTTCAATGCACATGCATTTCTATCTGCAAGACACTCTCTAACGAAGGATGACTAAACTGCAATTGCTATTCCTTCTTCTATCCGCACACCCTACACATAATGTTAATGTTTTCTTACCAAACGTTCGCAGAATTTCACTGGTTTTCCATAATCTTGCAAACCAATTTCTTCAGGCGAGATTGAATGAAGTTTCGCGAGAGTCTCGACGGCTGATAAAACGCATTCTTTGATCGACCTTTTCGACTTTGTTGTATCAAGGTCAACATGACCCTGAAAAATAAAATCAATGTCAAGCACATATAAAAATCATATTTTAGTTGATAAAGAAGACGTACAGTACTTGTATTGAAGTTAGGAAGTACAGCTCTCACAAAATGTAATATGTAATGCAGTGACAATAGACGTAAAACTTCGATATGACCAGGGTAGGTGAAGGAAAAATAATAGGTCTAGAAATCGCATGCTTGTTATCTTAGTCAGCAAATTGAATACTATCAATAATAGACAAAAATCTCAAGGTACCCCACCAAACCATGCCTATGGACGGGACATTCCTTGATGTGTAACATGTGTAACATTAAAAGATGGATAAAAGACTGGATAGGAAAAATGCAATGGAAACTATACGATCACACTCCTCCACTTGTAACAGTTATTTTTTATCAGCGAATATTCCTTACTTTTCGAAATTCCATGATAAAAAACTCAGTACCGAGGATGCCGGTGTCCGTGCAGTGAAAATAAACTTTGGGAACTGGAAATCGTTTGGCGTGGAGTGCTTTCATTACCCTATATTCTCTTGAAACCTTGAAATATAAAATCATTTCAGAAATACAGGAAAGTGGAAAAGCAGGAGGCTAATCTGTGCGATTGAGGGATACTGCAAGTTTTCGCTTCCCTATTATTCAGTGAATCATCATACTTGATGAGCTCCGGGTAAAAGTTTTCCCGGTGGTTTCTTTCTTAAAACAAGTTCTCTTCGTCCAAATTTAAGATAGAACGTCGGGTTTGATTGTCCTTCGCTAAAAACGTAAAATAAAAACAGTAAAACCCAGAATAAAATACGAAATCAGTATCTATGGAATTTCTTAAACGCCAACTTTAAACCCAACTTTATGTACAGACCTACGAGTGCAAGTCGCCTCGATATTGAATGAACGGAAATAACCAATATAATGAAATATCCTAGTTCAGCTAACCAAATTTGAAGGGAGTTCCAGTGTATGAAGTTGAATGAAATTTGCACAGAATCCTCAAGTCAGTCAAGCAAAACGATTTACGTCGGAAAATTACTCAACAGTGACACCGCTAAGCATGCAATATTACAATTCGCATTACTTTACCCTTTTTCACGACTAAACAATATATACTCACTGCATGTTGTGTTATTCTATGTCTGCATTTCAGTAAATCCTCAGGAAAATAACTCTTAAGATAAAATTGAATACTTACTCGAATTTTTTGACAAACAGATCTTCATCCTCATTGAACTGAGTTCTGAGATATCTCCTCAAATTTCCCTCGTTAATATTTTGTGTCATTATTAACCGGAGGTATCACGTACTTAATTAAGACCTCTATAAATATAAAAATACATTTTTATCATGCGTAGGATCTTCTAAAACCATCCTTTAATATGAAATGACAACTACATTGACGTTTATATTAGAATTAAAGATAACCCTGAATCCATACCAGCAAAAATCAAAAAAAATGAACCCAGCGAACTAGGTCGCATGTCAAACCGGTTGAATACCTTAACAACTAACATAGATACCGATACCAACTTAAATACCATACGCCAAGCAATTTTAAACGCAAATAAACCTCCACCATACAGGGATGAGAAATAATATTCAGCATGGCGGTTGGAATTTCAAGATCGTTCCCTATATTAGCTGTAAAAGTGAACATCGCTGCAAAACTTCAGCTGTTGCAACCATGTGTGAACGTTGAACCTAACCACTGGAAAGATTCTTTTAAGCAATGATTAACCAGCGTTCAGTCTTAATTAACTTGTTTCGCAACGCAAGAACTTAAAAAATTCCTACCTGCAACTCTGTCTGCGTGTTTCCAAACACGTGAAGTTACCCAGGGGTGTGTAGGGGAGTGATGTACCGCAAAAACATTAACCAATATGCATGCTTATTACCCAGTGCTGCAATAAACAATTTACGAATGCGTATAATTATTATATGCTATTATTAATGAATGATTCAGCTGCTGAATTTGATAACCACTGAGGTCTAGACTGTTATGTGGAGTCAATACGGGTCGTTGTCAGGGCCGTCGTTAGGCAAATTGTGTCCTGCGCAGTGGTATTGTAGCGTTCAGTTCTAGGCAAAGGGAATGAAATAAAGAGCATATCTCGTCATTTCCGATACACATGTAACCACAGATATAATATGTCATGCTATTTAGATCCCGTCTTACACCGACTATGGAGCAATAAGCACCGGTGATCTTAATAGAAAATGTTCAACTGCAGTTGAGTTTCGACCCTAATTGGCTTCCCAAATTAAACTACTAAATTCAAGATGGAGTCCAATCATATATACACGAATATGGAGTCAGACTGTGTAGGTGCGTAAAGAGGCAATTAAGGGCACGCCACAATAATTCCATACCACCTAACAAAGATTATACAGTGTTATACGGTTCGCCTCAGTGCGATTCATTTTTTAGGATCTGGTTCCCGTGATTCCGAATTAATGGGAAAATTTACAAGTTTACATCATGGAAGAATGAGTTGGATAAGGGAAAACTTTAATTTTAAAACAATTCACTTGTATTTTCGTAACCGGCTCGTGGGAACCAGTTGAATCTCACTACTGGTCCTGCGCTGGATTAATGAATAATTTCAAAACGGATAATAAAGGATTTATCTAACGTTTATGAGAGTTAATGTTTTATAAATATTATTATATCAGCTCGAGAGGGAAAGCCAAGTTCGCAGTCTGACACCAATGACCCCGTGAAGAGTTAGGGAAACAATCTGCTGTATTATTTTTGTAACTAAACCAAACGTACAATAACAAAGCCATTCGCCGTTCCCATCATAAATCTAAAGAACAAGATCAACAGCATAGTCGACGTCCGCCCTTTGTCGATTTCGAGTGGACGTGAATGAATTCGTTGTAACAATAACGTGTTTTTATAAATATACAGTACATGGTTCTTGAAGTTTTGATAACGCAATGTAATTAATCATGCCGTGTAAACAAGGGTATGAAAGATCAAACTTTACCTAACGACCAGGACCTCCAAGTAAAGCTGAATTTACCTACTTGTGTGCCCAAGGTCAAACTCATCACTGGACCTCAACTTTATAGAAATGTTTGCATGTTCAATTATTCAATATATATATATTTCAGTAATTTTTTCTTCAAGATGAAATGTCATACCTCACTTAGATTCATCACTCAATATTAGACGCTATCGAAAGTGCAGCATTTCATATGACATTGGCTGTAGCGTTCAGTTCTATGTCGTGGGAATGAATTAAACTACATATACCATCATTTCCTATACACATGTAACAACAGATATATCATGTCGCGTAGCGCTGTTTGGATCCCGTCTCACACTGACTATGTAGCAATTATGACGGGATATCTTAGTAGTAGAAAATGTTTAACTGCAGTTGGGTTTCGACCATAATTGCTTTGCATAATAAACTACCAAATTCAAGATGAAGTCTGATCAGTTCTACAGATGTGCAGGCGGATAAACAGTCAGGAGAGGTCATATTCATTTATACACATATCAGATACAAATTCCTAATGTTCGCCACAAACTTTTTGGGGAGACGCGTGAGTTGTTTATATATCGTAACTATGGACGACAAAAAAAGAATAACGCTTGGAAACATAGCATAAACTATGCGGCTTCATACACTACCGTTCCGGGTTTTGAAGTGAATAAAAAAGGTATATTGTTGGCAGGCTATCACGCTAAAGTAAATATTTAAACTCGACTCGCATTTAACAGCACTCGTTCTTATGAGAGTAGTGGAGACCATTGTCATAAGAAGCGAATCGTTTGTATATCAATTATAGAAGATTTTCTGATGTATATGTTTGTTCAATACGAGTTGTTCTATCGACTTGTGAACCGTCCAATACACACAGTAAGCGAAATTTCATTATGGTGGTTGTGTGGCGGAATAAGCTAATATTGGACCGCAGGTGACAATCTTAGAAATCGCCAATCCTAAATTCCCTGGTAAATTGTAGAAGGGAATTTATTATATATGTCTACACGTTTACCTTACGGGTTCAAATATAGTTTAAACTTCAGTATTGGAATGGTTAGGGCAGTCGAAATTGTAATGATGCTATTTATCGTATATTCCAGCGTATAAATCTAGTCTCAAATATGCTGGCCAGACGTCCTGCTCTTGACCACTCTTAAATTTCAGAAAAAACACAAAATAGCCTTCCATATTTGAAAAATCAGCCCTTCTAAGTATATTTCACGCAACTTTCATATTTCAACTCATAAACATGTTTAGTTTAGGTTAAAAGTAAGTGTTTGCAAAGTTTTAAAAAATGTTGTCCTGTTTGGATATATGCGTTCATGGATCAGGTTGTTCGTAAATCCAACACAATAAAATTAAATACACAGGTAATACCTATACAGCCACATCGGTTCTTAGATACACTCGTTTCACCTCCACTACCTTTTTCTTTTGTTTCCTGCCATTTTGGGTTCGAAAAATCTCTGAATTATAATTATTAAATACAAACGCGATAACAATCACTTAATACACAGTACTTCGTGAGATAGACCACACGTGACTGAGAAAGACGCTGGAAGATGTGTGTTGTTGTTGACAATCACGCGCCAAGCGATGGATTTGCAAAGTACACCATTCCCGCAAATTTTTAATTTTCGCGGCTTTATGATAACTTTATCTGACTATTGCGACCAGGATCGCGTGGAAATCACATGAATTCAACAAGAAAAAACTACAAATGGTGTTCTACAAATTATCCGTTTAATTGCTCATTCAAACGCATTTCAATTAGGAAATATGTACATTGGCTTTAACAGTACCAGTTCATTATTTTGCAGCGTCACTGTTTTTGCCCTTTGGGGCTATTATCATATTGTCGCTTGGCGCGTAGTTTGCTACTTACATATCACCAGTACACTTTCTTTATTGAATCTGATATTCCGATACAAAAAATATCATACAATAATACTGCGTAGATCTTATCTCAGTCGTTTCATAGATAGTTACATAGTATGATCATTAAACCAATACATACATAATTTTACAGGTGCCAGTGCAATAAACCAGTGCTTTCCAAACTGTGTGTCGCCTACAGCGCGTAGGTGTGTCGCGGACGTAAGGTGTTATCAAAATATTTTAATCCTTGCAAATATTTACAGATTATTACCCATAAATAATAACAATTATTTGTCTTGGAAATGTATCTTATTATGCTTACATATTCAAAGGTTTTCTCGAGATGTTTTGTTATCAAAATCTCTCATGAGGGATTGAATTAGCCTCTGGTTTGTTATTAAAACTGAATTGGCGTGTCGCGAAATTACGTATGTTTAAAAATTGTGTTGCCAACTGGAAAAGTTTGGAAAGCTCTGGTCTAAACTCGAAAGCAAAAATGTATATCTAACTTAAAATGAAAGTAATAGCTTGTTTTTCAAGTCAATTCCATGCCTGAATGCGCATATGAGAATATCGCTTATGAATCATAAACGCTGATCATATTCAAACAACCCCGCGGGGAACATAACAGCAAAAACTGTAAATAAACAATCGCAAATTCCGCTGTGTTAACGTAATCTTCATTTCTTGTTTAATCAGTTCTGCACAGGGCTACCATCGATCTGGAACCAAAAATAAGAACGACAGGGAAAAAAATAAGAATTCCCTACCCAAATACACTGCGGTACACCTAGCATCGTCTCACGGCGCACCAGTGTGCACGCGGAGTACTGATTAGGCTAAAATAACTTGTTAGTCGAGATGATTTGCATTTAAAATTGTTGCATTGCTGAAAATAAGCCAAAAAAAAGACAAATCTTAGAAATAAGGACGGTATGGCAGTCCTGGTTATACATTATACAGAGGGTGGAAGCGAGCCTTCAACCAGTGCCGGATTAACCATTAGGCAGATAAGACATTTGAAAATCCATTTGAAGATATTAATTCCTTCAACCTTTACATACGTACATACATCTGATTACAGCCGTCATACGAGTGGTTGTGTGACATTAAAACCAAGAAACGATGAAGCAAAAAAACTTATCGTAACAAACAAATACACAAACTTACTGTGTGTTAGCTGGCTTTACGCTATACAACACCAAACTGCTGATGTAGATATGACTTCTGATCTAAAGTGGGATAACTGATGGACTACAGAACTATATCATACAACCACATGTAATATATTAACTACTGAATTTACTCGATTATAAGCCGCTCGAAATGAAGAAAAAAACAAAAAACAGTAGAATCTCGTACTACTATTGTCGAGCAACTTGCTTTTCGTGAGTATTTTTGTAAGGCGCGCGAATTGATGAAAATAAACAATATAAACCGCGGTAATACAACCAAGTAATACAATAAAGTAGCTGCATGGCTTCTGATCCACAGTGAGCCAACTGCCCCATTGGCCACACCCAGTGGACCCCTATACCCATCACTACTCATGTGCTGTCATATACTACAATAGAAAACATTGGTCTTTACCACTTTATTTACGCAATAGAATGAATCAGAAAAAAATTTGGTCCATTGATAGTAACAGGTAAGAAGGGCTACACTGAAATGTGGGAAGAACGTGAAAGTCACTAAAATTGAGCATAGAAGGGGAACTGTGTAGAGGGGGAAGAGGCTCCGGTCATTCCCGTATTTTAACGAGTTTCCCGCAAGTTAGGGACGCCCGGTAAGAACGAAGGGCGTAAAGCAAATACAAGTAGAAATAAGTAGAACAACTTGATATTTCAATAGATTCAGTTTGAGAAATAAATTAAATAAAAATATTGGCAATAAATCTTAAAATAAGTAACAAGGAAAAGTAATTTTAAGTGCCGCGAGCAAAAAACAGTACCAAGAGCGTTAGAGCGTTTTCTTTTACAGCTTTAATGAAAGGAATGCAAAAGTAAACAAGATACGAGAGAAATTTATGTACAAAGGGAATTATGGAAGAGAAATTTCCATAAATAAATGGATTGGATTGTCTGAAGGCAAAGTGCTGACATGTACTGACAATATGAAAGAAGGACACAGGTGTCAAAATGTCAGTATAAATCATGATCAGGTGTAGAATCTATGGATCAATTGAATGAATATAATATGAGTGATGCGGTAAGGTCAGACAGGGTCATGACTTATTTGAATAATTCTTAGTTCTTTCAAATTTGAATTACAACCGTAACCTTCACTCAACCTGAACCACACAAAAACATTGTAGTCTGTATTCTATATTAGCACCAAAACTTAAAAATACACTATATTTGGGTAAGTTGAATTTGAGACAAAAATCAAAGTGAAAAGTAGTGTTCTGTGTTTTTTTATAATTCAATACTTGACTGATAGTCGAGTTGGAGTTTGGAGTCAAGTCAAGGGCGTTAATAATATATACCTGACCCAAACTGAAATAAACATGGGAATTTGAGACAGGAACGAAGTGAATCAAATGATACAATTTTAGGTCAGGCCAAAAATCATATTAGGGATTTTGTATCTCAATAAGGCAGGAGCAGCTCATGGTCCAGGGTCTGAAGTTAGAGCAGTGTAATTTTCACACAGGTTAGTTTTGTACGTCATATGCAAATAATTGTGAGATTTGGCAACATTTGGAGCATGGGGGTGACCTATTGCGCAATGGATGATTAGAATTAGCCCATTGCAGTGTGAAAATACATAAAGTAACTCATGCAAAAAGTATTCATCAAGAACCGATTTGCAGAGAAATATCTATATTAGGATTTCAAGTAGCGAGAAATAGGTTTCAATATATCATGCAAAATGCTGACTATGTGTCGAGACATAGTTTTAAGAATTGAAAGGGTGTATAAGAGATGGCACTTCTGAATTTGTATATGAAAATTGGATACATGGAATGGAAAGGGCTGGCCACCCCTTGAGTTTCACAACATTTGTTTGAAGGAATATAGCGATGTTATATCAGCAAATTTAAGGAATTTTTGGAAAGTTTAGATGCTTGTAATGAAATATTTCCAAAGCCTCAGACAGGTTATTAAATAAAGATTTCACTTTTTACTGTTGTGGCTGACTACAGTCAAGGCCGACTTCAAGTCAAGTCTGCTCTAAGCAGTGACTGTAATCTGGTCAAATAGACAACAATACATTGCAACATAGACCCATTACAAAGAACAGCAACATTTTAAATCATTTTTTTTACACTGTTTGGAATAGTTTGGAATTTTAAATTTATTTGAATTATTGGTTAACGATATGTTAATTATAGAACAGCGTTGGAGCCCCGAAAAATGGTTTCGGAATGACCCCGCAGCACGCATTCGATGTTGATCAAAATCCTTAATCCCGGGATAAGCCGTAGTGAGGAAGCATAAACTAGAGGGATATGATACCAGAGCACAATGACATTGCGATATATCCCACTTAATTATATAAACTATTTGGCTGTTAAGAACAACAATATTCAACCTCATCCTGTTGAACACATTACAAACAAATACAACCAGGATTCAGGTAATAAAATTATATAATACCCTGCCTACTGATGACAATTGACCATGTCCATAATCCATAATGACCAGTGGTGGGATACAACTTACAAAATTATCGGTTCTTGAATCGTTTAAAGTTTTTCAGGGTGCAAGTTTGTAAAGTTTTTCATCAATTTGTATTCAAGTGAACCTGTCACTAATAACCAGTTTTCGAATTTCTTAAATCAGCTAAACCACTGTGGTTAAAATTAAAGTTTCCTCAATGCATTTTTCATGGAGAAGGGGTGAAAAATTGTATTTTTTCTCTTAATCAAGAGAACCTGTTACTCATAAGAATCTGAGTCCCTCCACTGCCCATTCGTTACCCTGCTGGAGTAAACAACTTGCATAGGTTTATGATAATATTAAATTTTCTTTTTTGTTTTTAAAAAGTTTCAAGTGTAAGTATGTTGAATTCATTTCCTAAAATTGGGTAAAATTCACTCATAGTTTTAAGGTAAATTGTAGATGTTTGGCATTGTCGGGTTAAATGTTGGGAAATATATCTAACCAAAATGAAGATTTTATGAATCACTGAAATAATTTCAGGCCTACTGTAACGTATACACCACAGGAATGTTCCATGACTTCACAAACCAGTTGTAACTTTTACACAAATACCGTCACACTAGTTATAAGCTCCGCCGTTTTGTAAATTTAATACATACCCTAGGAGAGGATTAAACTTATGCTATTCATACAGTACAAGCGAATAAAAGGAGTCTACACAAGTATTCTAGTGCAAAAATTGATAATATATAAGATAAGGTAGCGTAGAACGAATTAAAATTCATACAAATGCAGTACACATACATAATTCAGTAAGGCCTCAAAGTTTTTGAATGATATCAGAGGCAGTTCTGGTTTTATAAATTGTCAAGCATCATAAAACGTAGGTAAAAATTAAACAATTTTCTCAACAATTTGATGGGAGGAGATGGATTCAAACTGTTGAAAAACTGCACTTCCCCACATCAGCAGGGATATGTGATGCTGGTATTTCTAAGCATACTTTAGTGCTCCGCACAACTTAGAGGGGGCGAATGTAACTCGAATTTCGGAAAGAAGGGAATGAAATTTGGTGACATTGGTGACGAAGGGAAAATAAGATTGTGAACCACTGCTTTATAGTGTGTGTTAAAAGGCAGGCTCAAAACACACACAATGTCCCACAGGGTGTGTATAAAAATTAATAAATGAAATCAAATCATTGAGTTCATAATAAGGTGTGCTAGTCCAGCGCTATATTTAATTACAGAGGATGGGCGAGGGTGCAGAATAACAGCTTTTAAATTCACTATGAGAGCGTTGCTGGCAATGAGATTTACAAATGATATGGAACAGTATGCGTGCAAGTACAACCTGCCTCTATTCATATGCAATGATTTTGTGTAAATTGTCAATCTGCTGTATGCCAAAAAATATTCCAATCATGAAGTATAACCTCCCTCACAATGAAAGTTATAATTCCTCGTATTTAAGGTAAAGGTAAGGTTAAGTTACCAGCGGTTACTTCTACTTATGCTGCTCCTTGAATTTTGCCAAAATCTACCGGTATTTCTTGCGCGATTCTCAGGGCCGATGTTCGGATGGGGGTTCTCGTCGTGAAACACTCCCCTGTCGATCGCGTTCGGGACCTCTAAGCGGGTCGGTGAATGGTGAGATGGAGATGAGAAAATTCCTCGCGATGGTGAGAGCAGAGAGTGAGAATCGTGTGTTTGTGGGTTATCTCTCTGCTGTTGGATTTGCAATCTCTGTAACTGCAACATATGGTCGCTTGGGTTTTCATGCTGCCTGCTAACAATATCGCTGTGGGTTCCGAACACATCTCTGTTCTTATTCAAGTCTTGTATGGCCATAAGGATCTTTTTTCTCGGCCCGAACATAGAGATACCGAGCTCCTTCAAGTCTGAATCTGTGAGAGTCAAAAATGTCTGGAAATCTACCTCTTGCTGCTGAAAAACATGAGAATATTTCGAAAGGTCGAGTCTCAACAATATATCGCTGATATCAGGCACGACTTTGCTGCTCCCGGCGGTGACATTTAACCCCAGACTGTCCTGGATCGTCGGTGTACCGGAAATCGTTTTCCCCGCATCGGGAACCCCGTGTTTTTCCTGCCTGGCGTAGTGCAACGTCCTTTCATTACCGCTGTTACTGAACGGTGAACTCACGGTCTTTCTACTCATGGTATCCTTGATCGGACTTGTTTTGGGACTACCGGGGGACCTGCTCGATCTCTCATTCGCATGGATCGGAGTGAACGCAGAATGATTTTGCTGTCTACGTTGCATACCGCCAACAAAATCGCTCAGTGATACGTTGCCACCTAGTGATAGGTTCATGTTGTTACGCAGTCGCCAAGCACTGAGACTGGAAGCACCCTTGCTGGAGCTGGCTGCTTGCGCAGACGTTTGAAGACGAGGATTTGAATTGGAATCTATACCTTCCTCATCTTCTTCGTGTACAGGTGACGGTGGGCTTCTTTGGGGGTTATCATCCCCGTTTTCATAAGTTGTGATCAGATTATTCCGGAACTGTCCTCTGGAGGCCGCTAGTTTTTGCAATTTTTTCACCATAGCGTCGGGCATGGATTTAGAAAAGCCCCATCCGGCCCAGATGTCGGTCGGGGTCCTTACTTCCGAAGTCACAGGTTTGTTCTCCATTGCTTTTTCAGCCATACGCCTTTTGCTCTCATAGTCGGTTTTCTGATTAGGGGGTTGAGCGGGGAACCCTTCGAACCCAGGTGGGGGCCCGGTGGCAGATATATCGTTTACTCCAAGTGGATACATACCCTGTATTTCATTATCTCCACCAAGATTGGCTTCAGATGAATTATTTTCGTTTCTACCTTGCTGGTTGAGAACGATTTGCGGAGCTGTGTGATGGTGGGGCAAACTGCTGCCACTAGCTGGAGATAGAGAGCTCAAGTCGTTGTTAACGAGAGAATGAAACACATTAGTTGAAGGAGACGGGCTCTGTTGTATCGATCTGTTTTGGTTGTCATAGATACCAAGTCGGGGGCCATCTCCATAGCGAGGCTCAGATAACATCGATATGGGGCTGTTTCTTTCGCTGCTGAGTGAATTTCGGGACGACGATGAATGTAACGAGCTTATGCTTGGGTGAATCGGGGTACGGCTAGCCGGGCTGCCGTCGACGATATTAATTTGACCCCCGATGTTGAAACAATTCCGCATATCTTCTTTACGATCGGCAACGTCATCGGGGTACTGGTTTTCGAGAAGAGGGTGACTGTCGTGATCTTGATAATCATCGGTTTTATTTGCAAGCAAAGGAGAGTAAGGGCTCGGTATCTGTTGTATTCCGTAACTCGTCTGATAAGGCAAACTATTACTTCGAAATTGCTTCTGGATCTGGCTATCGTAATGACTACCTTGATTAACCAAAACCCGGCTATCGTTACTGGGTCTCCTTTCGTCTTGCTGCCTGTTATGGGGCAGGTTGGGATACACCCCATGCCCATTCATTTCGGGTCGGATCGGGTAGTTTCTTTGCCCGGCATTCCAATTCATCACGGCGACGTCGCGCTTATACTGAGCCATGTTTTGGGAAATTTCCGTCCTCGGTACAGAGTGTTGTTCGTAATCCATCGACCGCTGCTGAATATGTCCTGCCGTCGGCGAATAACTTTGGAGGTCGTAGCTCTGGGGTGAGGTCACGATATGCTGTGGGGTCTGGGACAACTGCACTGTCTGTGGGGAGGTCAGATTGCTTCCTGGCATTATATAACCAGGATCTTCATTACGTGACAAAGATCTTGGACCTCTGACAATCATATCTTGCCTATGGTGAGTCCTGTTTCCCAGATCCTGCATTACCCCGCCAGCTTGAGCAAGGGCCGGAAAGGGGCTTTGCGAAGGGGTATGGGTGGCCGAAAGAGCAGACAATGGTCGTGGGGTAGTATTGTTTGAAGCCACGCTATGAGTTATTACATAGCTGGGGCCGTTAAGAACAGCACAGGAAAGCGGGTTGAGTGTCTTTGGATCAGTAATGCCTATCACCCTTGTTGGTACCCCAGATGAGGCGCCTACGTGCGATGGTGCCAACAGAATCATGGGGCTCATGGTCACACTGGTAGGTGCCATAGACGCCGTTGGCAAGTTGGGGGACACAGACGGTGGCGGTCGATTTAGCCCGTTTGTTTCTAGTTTCAATAATTGTTTTCTTGCATCAAACATATTATAAATATTATACTCCATGCTCTTGATGATCACCGTCTTGCTCGGCTGCTTTGGTTTAGGTTTCACGTTGATAAACACGTCGTGTTTCTCCACCAGTCGTGCTATCGTGACAGTATCCATCACCATGCAGTTGGAGTCCTCTTTCACGTCGAACATTAACAGCAACGGCAAGCATCCCATTATTTTACGACGAGCTTTCAATACAGAATCAATAGTTCCAGTAACATAAACAGTGCTCTTCTTCGGCAAGGCTCCAGGGTCAGGAAATATAACTCTGACTCCTGTGCTCTGTATAATTGTGTTCACGTTGGTACCTGATTTACTCAGCATATATGAATGATGTTGTGGGGCAATCTCGATCTGGGTAGTCACAGGGAGCTGACCCCCGGCTAAATGAGACATCAGGGTCTGTATCCCCGATTTCAGACCCTCCGTATTGTCCGAGGACCCGCGTACAGTGCAACTTGTGGAGTATTTCGTAGAGTAACGTTGTTTGAATTGGATGCTTATGCCGTACAGTTGTACTAAATGCTGAATCATGGGTGAATTCGGGTCGGGCATAGGTAATACTGCGTTAGTGAGGGGTATTTCAAACATCAAAACAACCGGAAGAAGGTTTCTGATTTTCAGCCGCGCGTCTTCGACTCCTTCTGGGTGACCGGTGATAGAAACTTGGTTGCTTTTCTCCGCAGTGTTGTTGCGATTGGAGTCGGGGAAGTGTATGTGACACCCTGTCTCCTGCATGACCCTCTTTATGTTATTCCCCCCTTTTCCTATAACGTGAGAATGTTCTGTGTGAGAAACGTCCATTTTAATTGTCACCCTGTTGCTTTTAGTATCGAGCGACATCATGATTCTCTGCCGGGAAAGTTTTACGTTGTCCGGTTTACCGCATATCCTTATATGAGGGTCTTTCTTTGATTTTGCCCCGATTTTAAGTTTGGAAGGCCAAGTGATATGGGTGTTTGTGTCATCCATGATATTTTGAAAGAATTCTTCTCCGCCCTGACCCCGGCCTTCCACTGCCGCCTGCAGCATTTGTTCTAGTTTTTTCCGGTCGACTCGAAATCTTTCTTCAATACATTCCGGATCAGACAGCATCGAATTTCTCAATTCGTTTCTATTGTCCATATCATTGTCCTTATTAACACCTGACAAATTGTCTTTGTTTGACATCGTATCACTTCCATTCGAACATCCCTCCTTAACTGTTGTTCCCAGAAGATCTATTTCCGTTTGATCTCGCTTAATATTACTCTTCTCAATGTTATTTTCGATGTTCTCATCGCTTGCTACGAAATTCTTGACTTCTTCATAGTTCTTGGGCAGTACTTCGCCACCATTTTGTGGCATAGCCTGATTGGCATTGTTATTATTGGCGTTGTTACTAGTACTTCGAAATTCAATTGCACTTTCGCTATTCTTTTTATCACAGTATGTATTTTTCATTGCAACACTTTCTAATTCAACACTCGGTGAATTAGCATTGTCGTCAGTACTGACGCTGTCATTATTTGGAATGGATTCTTTTCGCTCGGTGACCATCGTTACTTTGGCCGAGTCGGGTAGCTTCATATTGCCGTGGATTTGCTTTCCGCCGTCGGGCGCTGTTTCCATATCACCCGAAATATCCCAGTAATGAGTTACTTTCTTCGCCCTTTCTATATCTTCTTCCTTGGATAAAATACCTGTGATAATAACGTTAACTGCAGTTGCTTCTTTCTCAACCATTTTGTCTAACCCAAAACGGGCAAAACTCCAAGCTAACACCCTGAACAGAGGGGCGTAGCGTCGAAAATCAAGTTAGCCAACGAAAAACTTAACAAGCGCATTCGAAGACAAGTAAAACCTGAAAATATGGAGGAAAATTCAATGTCAAATGACTGAAATACGATCATGAGAGATAAGGGTATCATCAACTAATATATTATATCAGTAAATCTGGATGTATCATCGATAACCTCCTCAAGATGGCATAGGTAGAATGTTGTACTTGGAAAGTCACCATAAAATGACTCATACTAGTAGCAATACTGAATATAACTTTCTATATTTCGCGAGATATTATTTCAGAAATAGATACTACATGCTGAAGATATTTGTAGAGCTGATTAGGTTACTATCAGTTCGCCACTATCAGTAACTAATAACATAACAATCTGAGATAAGATTGTGTTCTCGAAACCGAACCACAGTCACACGAAACCACAAATAAAAAGAGTATTAGATATTCTCTTACAACTAGAAAGTTAATTTTAAAAAGTTACAAAAGATGGGCTCAAATATTATCACCAGCTTCGCCCTGAATCGTACGTTTACTCCCATTTATTAATAGTGTTGTATTACAGCTACTTCATATACTGCCTTTCAAGTATTCTCAGTTTATCTGGCTGTGTTCAAACTATGTCTAACATCATTGCTAAAATAACTAAATCGACACAGCATTACCATCTGAATACAACTACCTTATTTATACAGTGGACTACATCACTCTGCGCCTAACTACAGGCAATAAAAACACGAATTTCTCTGGCCAGCATCCTTGTTTTCGTTCATTATGTCCGATAGCCGTAAGTGGAATACGTCATACATTACAGCTACACCTGAGACGGAAGGTTTTGTTTCGAGGGCTCAGCTTACATTGATCCTTTATCCTTCCCTGTTTCTCTAATATTCAAACCCTTCAGGCGATAATTTATTGTGAGCTAAACGTTGCTTTCTTTCCTATCTCTACACTACGATGAACAGCACGAAGGCTACTGATTTCTGAAGCCCGACTCGTATTTTCTATTCTTTTGCCTCACGCCAGATACTTGCTCTCAAAATAAGTACTAAGTTAACCCTTTAACACGCCTATAACTACACTCAGAATTCTTTAACGGTACAATACAGTGTAGCGCGTTGCAGCGCAACGCAGTCCATGTACTTTTCAGGGTACTGACAATATTTGTCATTTTGTATCTTTATAGACCTAGAAGGCTTTAGATTTTTGCAGAGTAGTTTGCCTAGGAACCCGGCGTTGTGGGCACGCCAACACACATACACACATACACACATACACACACATAGTTTCTTCTTTATTTACGAGATAAAATTGTCGAATTTACTTTATAATTAAGAAATGATTATCAATTTCCATAATATTGACGATAGACCCGTTGTTCTCACATCTACAGTAACTTTGGGAATCTATTTCGGATCAATTTGTTTACGGAGCTTTCAACCAGCTGGACGTAAAGGGTTTATATTTCACAATTCCTAAAAAAAGAACTCGTTAAGGTGACGCTCTTCAAAAACAAAGCGCCATTCGAGACCATAGAAGCGACTCATGAGCAGCAAGAACTATGTTCATAACATTTGTATAATCGCTATCTGTCTGTTTGTGTTATCGCGTAAAGCTAATTATTACCTACTACATCGAACGATGTAATTATAAAACAATATGACAACCTTGTTGCTATTTAAATGTGATTAATCATGGAGATTGTTATCAAAAACCAACCGATAATTTACACTGCACCATACAATGAGTTGGAAACAACTGCTGTTATTGCTTATTACGCAACAATTGTAACTTTTACGCTTGATTACGCTTGTTACATTCTTTAAACCCCGATAATTAAATTTACTCGTGATTAAAAATATATAGATATATAATTCCATGTCGTTTGCTATGATACAAAGGCGTGCATGAGGTATTGTAGGCATTACACCTGTCCTAGACTCAATTCACACCAAGTTTCTGTTAATGTGGAACAAGCCTTCAGATTGCCTTCAAGCCTTCATATATTAACAGTTCAAATCCAAGAATTAATTCATTTATTTTGGAAATAAGACTCAAAAAAATACCCATTACTAACTGACCGATCTCCATTTCCGTAACACAGCACCGCGTACATAAGAATACCATTACTGTTCTTTAGCGCCATCTTGAGGATACTCGTAAAGTATGTTTAGAACATGAATTCTGCAAGACTGAAACGGTACAATGGTAGCGCAGCAAATTAGTTCATCATAATTGCTCTCTGGCTCCATCTCGCGTAAAACTATTTTCCTCCTCCTTTCCCTCACTAGGGAAATCAATTGTGTTGTGATTTATCTCCTTTAATTAGATCCAAACTCTTTTTCCGCATCAACTCTGCTTCCTTGAACATCCTCCTCCTAGCTAGGAGTTTTCCATATTTTCTTAATACAGAAGAAAGATATTGAATCCCGTTGATGCAGGATTCTTTATTGTTGGTCAACAACTGTTTTCCGCTAAGCGATTGAAGGGCTTCCATGATGTCAGAATCGTTAACGATGACGCAATAATGGAAAAGTATGCGACTATATATCCGTTCAGCAAATGAGGTCATATTATACTCTGTGAACATGTCGCCCAAGTCCATAACTGTTTTAACGCTACTTCCTCCGACTTCCAGCAACTTCATATACACGTCAACTGCGGCATTGTGACGTTTTTCACGCATGAATAAATCTGCGAGACTCTTGTACGCGGTAGTTCGCCACGGTTCAACGCGTATTAGTCTTGCATACACCTCTTCAGCACGTCGCCTGGTGGACGGGTCTTTCTCTAGTAATATTGCAAGATTATTCAGCGCTCCTGCATAGGTAGGATGAAGTTTAATGGTCTCTTCATACTCATTCAGAGCTTCTTCAGACCTTCTTGAATCTCTCAAATAGTTGGCCCAATTGTACCTAATTTTTGCATTGTGGGGGCCAACTTTAACACCAGAATAAAACAAGGATTCTTTGGAAATCCAATCGTAATTTCTAATCCAAGTTTCCCGCGCATAAAAGCAAGCTAGGAGAACAATGACTAGCGTGAGATGACGACTGAATCGCGGGAATTTAGTGTGAAATTCGTCCCACGCTATCACAAGAAAGAGGAGATAGCCAATGCTTGGTAAATAAAGTACGCGTTCTGCAACCACAAAGCCAACAGGGATGAATAAATTGGATGCAGGGACGTAGGGTAATACTAAAAGTAATATGCTATAAGTGAGTGGGAGGATATGATCGCTATAAGCCTGGATGCATATTACACAAACGAATATACAACCGACAGTAACAAAGAATGCAAATGTTATAACGTTCCTTGGATCTTCCCAAGATGTTATCAATGGTATCGTCCCATACGACCAATCATAGAGCAAATTTACAGGGTAGACCAATAACTTGAAATTCACCCACGTTATGTAGGTGTACGTCAAAAACCGGGTCCTGAAATTGGGGCTCTTGGACGCGGGGTTATCGGCTTCGGCAAATACAGGCTGGGTCCAATCCATAACCCACATTCTAACTCCAAGTAGGGTGATAGTCCAAATCGATAACACTGCAATTCGAAATAGATGTGAATAAATTCGAGATTTGAGTCGCCTAACATAAAGATGGAGGAGTTCAATGCATAGTATTATCCCCAAAACAGTCACCCCTGACTCTTTGCACAACATGGCGAGTAGAGACAGCAATAGACTGACGATGAATAATGTTACGACCACCCATCCGCTAGATGACGCATTTTCCTCGGCTACTTCGATCCTGGTCGTTTGTATGATTTTTCCAGGAGTATTTTCAAAGTCCAATGAGTTTGATTGGGTCAGGTGAGACACGGGAGTCACGACGACCTTCGAAGTCTTTGGGACCTGGTCCACCACGCCTGTACAATATACTAGCAACGAAGCATAGAAGAAAACGGACGACAGTAACTCAGCTCTTCCGACTATACCGGCGACAGCTTCGGTGTGGATTGGATGGAGTGCGAATAACACCCCGAGAAGAAACGAAATAATTTCCTTAGGGAGCTGCTCTTTTTCCCGATGTTTGAAAACGATTTCCTTGCTAATAGAAACTACAAATACGCTGACAACGCCGTGCATAAGCACATTAGTAAGGCGAAACGGCAATGGCCAANTAAGCCTGGATGCATATTACACAAACGAATATACAACCGACAGTAACAAAGAATGCAAATGTTATAACGTTCCTTGGATCTTCCCAAGATGTTATCAATGGTATCGTCCCATACGACCAATCATAGAGCAAATTTACAGGGTAGACCAATAACTTGAAATTCACCCACGTTATGTAGGTGTACGTCAAAAACCGGGTCCTGAAATTGGGGCTCTTGGACGCGGGGTTATCGGCTTCGGCAAATACAGGCTGGGTCCAATCCATAACCCACATTCTAACTCCAAGTAGGGTGATAGTCCAAATCGATAACACTGCAATTCGAAATAGATGTGAATAAATTCGAGATTTGAGTCGCCTAACATAAAGATGGAGGAGTTCAATGCATAGTATTATCCCCAAAACAGTCACCCCTGACTCTTTGCACAACATGGCGAGTAGAGACAGCAATAGACTGACGATGAATAATGTTACGACCACCCATCCGCTAGATGACGCATTTTCCTCGGCTACTTCGATCCTGGTCGTTTGTATGATTTTTCCAGGAGTATTTTCAAAGTCCAATGAGTTTGATTGGGTCAGGTGAGACACGGGAGTCACGACGACCTTCGAAGTCTTTGGGACCTGGTCCACCACGCCTGTACAATATACTAGCAACGAAGCATAGAAGAAAACGGACGACAGTAACTCAGCTCTTCCGACTATACCGGCGACAGCTTCGGTGTGGATTGGATGGAGTGCGAATAACACCCCGAGAAGAAACGAAATAATTTCCTTAGGGAGCTGCTCTTTTTCCCGATGCTTGAAAACGATTTCCTTGCTAATAGAAACAACAAATACGCTGACAACGCCGTGCATAAGTACATTAGTAAGGCGAAACGGCAATGGCCAAAATCCGAAGAAATAATATTCCATACGGAAGAATAACACACAGAGAGGTCTATAGGATTTGTGACTTGTGTTGCTCGTGATTGAAGTTCCCCAGAAATCGTTTGTCCACAAATTATAAAACGAATTAGTGCCTTCTACATCTTTGTTTCTCAGAATCGCAGGATTATCGTCGTGCAAAAAGTCCCCTGCTAGCGAATTCGCATAAATAATGCAAGCTAGCATGAATATAGACATCCTGGGATGCATGTATACGAAAAAATCGAGGAGTTTTAACGATTTTTCGTGATATTTGGTGGTTCTTCGTTCAGATGTTTCACTGTCATGAGTATTTTCCCTGTCTTCTGCTTCGTTGCTGGATACGTCATTGTGTACGTCATAATATCCGTTGCTATAACAATCCGAAGTGTCATCGGTTTTGCCAGCAGTTTTACGTTTCTTCAGCTCAGTATTGAAATACGAATTCTTAAGGAGAATATCAGTCATAATCTGTTCATTTACAATGTTTCGACTTGCTAAACACCAGTCCAGTCACTGAGCCTCACGTACGATGAAATAGGATGTCTAACTATATTCAAAATCCTATCAGTTACGTTTCAGTTCAGATCTCTACGAACTTATACAAATAAACTACATTCTGCAATTAGCTTCTTATTTACTATTGGCCTGGGGGCTTTTTACATCGGTGCAATCATTCATGCGTAAGAAATGACCCCAGTGACACTGTAACCCTCAAATAAAACATGCTAATGATAAATAACGATGAAATATGGTATAACAAACCTTTATACTTTAATATCAATCACGAATATGTGTGATTTCACGTGTCTTCATACTTTAATATGAGTTTTCGAATAGATGACCTGCCAGTTGAAGTTATAACTACCATGATTTGAGTAAATGAACATTTCTTATTGCAGTTCATACAATTCAAGGTGTACTGAGGCTTCAGGTGAAACATATTGTTCGTCTCATTGCTGCTAATGTGTTGTAGTGTAACATTTTACATAGATAATTGTGTTTCTAGGTCGTGGAAATGAAGTATTGATCATATCGATTTCTCCAGGCGAATTATACCTTTGCTAGCATTGTTTACTTCTATTTAGCAAGGTCTTAACAATATAAACATACCCCATACGCCATAACAATGTTGTAATTTGTTTATGATGATATTATCGATTTATAAAATTGACTACAAGTAAGCAGCAAAGAAGTTGCCGGAGGCCAAAAAAACGAAGCCAATCTGATCTAGATAATTGTGCTCAGGTACAATACTTTAATATGTAGCAAACAGTTTTATCTTTTAGTTTTAGTTTTAGCTTTAGCATAGGTAAAGTCCAGATATGATATATTTCTATCACTGCACTTCTGAGTTTTAAAAGTGAAACTATAAGAGGTGAATTCACGTCAGCAGTTACAACATTCTGCATGGAACTGTCGATAAAAATGTTTGTATTCGCGTTGTTAACTCTACTGTCAATCGTATCACTGCTGATATTTCAAAGAGAAGCAAATAAGGTGATGAAGGTTCAGTTCAAGATGCGTCCACAGAAACAAGTCAACAGAACATTGATAGATAAAATACTAGAGAGAATTATGAGGAGATCTAAACATATATGCCAATTGCCTGATGGGAAAAGTTCAAAGTTCAACGAAACACTGCAGAAGGAACTTCTGCAAGCATTGAGTCATGCTGCGGAGAAGCCAAAGGTAACACAAAGTTTTGAATTCAACGGTCTTTGGATGGAAACGATATTTGTAACATGTCTGTGCTCTTCAATCCTAGATCTTGGGAATGAATCAATTTATTAGCAAAACACAGCTGCAGTTAAACATTTCCAAAACCAATTACGAACGAGATCCAACTGCAATTGAACATTTTGTAAAATTTTTGGTCTATAGTCAGTGTGGAAGGGGATTTAAACAGCGCTACGCCAAATATTATATTCTTTTTTGCCGTTATTACATGTGTATAAGATATGATATGATATGACTTTGATTCATTCCCATGATATAGAATTGAAAGATATAGCACTCGGTACCCGATCGGTACTGAGTTAAGGAAGAAATAACAGCAAGCAATCATTCAGGAAACAATCTAAAAGTATCTCCAATATCAAACTTTTGCAGTAGGCAAATTTGGCTGGCATTCATTGTTGTATTTCACAGGTCATTTTGACAATCTATCCAGATCATGATGATCGGAGATTGGCAAAAGATTTATATCAACCGTGGGATTGTGGACGATGCGTCATAACAAGAAACAGAAGCACAGTTGAGTAAAGTACAGTGTATGGTAATGTATGCTATAGTATATAAACATATACAAAAGTGTTCCTTATTTCAAGTACAATCCGTTTCTCGGTCGGTATTTGGCAAAATGTAATTTTCTCTAAATTCTAATCACTAACTGGAAGCATTATGACATATTGTCGATTTGGTTTACATTCAGCGGATATGCACAAGCTTGTATATATATATAAGACCATATATATAGTTTGTGTATAACACGGAGCACTTTGAAACGATCAATATGTTCAGTAGTGGCTTACCAACAATGAAATTTGAATGGGGAGGACTGAAGATTAAAATTGGAGCATTTACATGCGCGAACAAACTCTCGCTTTAGAGATAATTTTTTATTTTCAATCCTTGATCACATTTTTGATAAACTGTTCCTCGGTCGGTAGATGGCGAAATGTAATTTGCCCCAAGTTTAAATTACTAACTGGAAGACGCGGGGGTGGGAGAATGGCTCAATGGTAGCGAGCTCGACTCACGTTAGCGAGCTCGTCTCGTAATCGAGAGGTTGCGGGTTCGAGCCTTGCCGGAGCCATCCCAGTGTCCTTGAGCAAGGCACATCCACCAGCTTNAAAAAAAAAAAAAAAAAAAAAAACTGGAAGACGCCTTTTACTAAAGATTTCCGTGGGAAGGAAAAATAAAATTCAATAAAAACATAGAGAAAAAAATGGAAGACTCAAATATGATTTAGTGACGGTTTGCTTTACATGGTAATGCGTGCCAGTCTTGTATATATAGCATGTGTATACCATGAAGCATATTTATAACCATAGCAAAAATCTTGTCTTGGCAAAAATAAAATTTGACTGAAAACGACTGAAGATTAAAATCGAAACATTTACATTTACAAAAAAACTCTCGCGTTTATTTTTATAGAATTATTTATTCATATATTTTACGTTTTCTCGCGTAGGTGAACGATCCCAGTACAGCGGCCGTAGTATTTCTGTATAGTGTTGCAAATGAAAAGTATCTGCCTTCACCGAACGAAAGGTAAGATGAATAGACGGGGTAAATGAAGTGCGTTACTATCAGATATGTTTTTGGTTACAGGAGAACAGATCAGCTCTATGTTTGGCAGACGGGGGAAGCACCACCAGCATTAAAAATATTCAGAGGATTGGATTTAAGGTCACTGAGTGAATTCAAATTCAACGCAACGATGTCGTACAGGTATAGAATAGTAAATCTTGATATAACAAAGGCATAGCAACAACAAGTACATGACAGCGTCATCGATCTTAGAATAATTTTTGACACAAGATGGAGACAGTAGGGTAAACAACGCGGAAAAAAAAGATTATCGATAGTTCCATGCCACAAGTCAAATTACTTTTAAATTTTAATTTCATTTCAGTAGAAATACAATATGTAAGTATCCATGTAACAGATATACAGCAATAACCAATTGTGGTCGCGAGCCGATATTTTGGAAGTCGCAAGATCATTGAGATAAAGAGTAGTTAAATGACCGCTGTTAATTTGGCAGAATTTTAGGGTAAATTAACGTAATTCTGCTTTGTAGTGAATGAAAGATTCAAATAAATAAGTTTTTAATTATACTTATTTTGCTATTGTGTGTACGCAACTGCATTCCGACGTATGAGTCTAAATTTCTGAGGTATATTTAGGGTTTTAGCCGATATTTGCCGGATAAGTCGACCCCAAAATAAAGCAGCACCGCTTCCATCTAACTAGAATTTGTATGTGCTAACCAGTAGCATAGCATGCAAGTAGTATATAAAACTTGGATCTTTCCTTCAAGTTGTGATACAAGACTAACATGATAGAATTAGTACACTTCCATATNGAATAAATTGGATGCAGGGACGTAGGGTAATACTAAAAGTAATATGCTATAAGTGAGTGGGAGGATATGATCGCTATAAGCCTGGATGCATATTACACAAACGAATATACAACCGACAGTAACAAAGAATGCAAATGTTATAACGTTCCTTGGATCTTCCCAAGATGTTATCAATGGTATCGTCCCATACGACCAATCATAGAGCAAATTTACAGGGTAGACCAATAACTTGAAATTCACCCACGTTATGTAGGTGTACGTCAAAAACCGGGTCCTGAAATTGGGGCTCTTGGACGCGGGGTTATCGGCTTCGGCAAATACAGGCTGGGTCCAATCCATAACCCACATTCTAACTCCAAGTAGGGTGATAGTCCAAATCGATAACACTGCAATTCGAAATAGATGTGAATAAATTCGAGATTTGAGTCGCCTAACATAAAGATGGAGGAGTTCAATGCATAGTATTATCCCCAAAACAGTCACCCCTGACTCTTTGCACAACATGGCGAGTAGAGACAGCAATAGACTGACGATGAATAATGTTACGACCACCCATCCGCTAGATGACGCATTTTCCTCGGCTACTTCGATCCTGGTCGTTTGTATGATTTTTCCAGGAGTATTTTCAAATTCCAATGAGTTTGATTGTGTCAGGTGAGACACGGGAGTCACGACGACCTTCGGAGTCTTTGGAACCTGGTCCACCACGCCTGTACAATATACTAGCAACGAAGCACAGAAGAAAAAGGACGACAGTAACTCAGCTCTTCCGACTATACCGGCGACAACTTCGGTGTGGATTGGATGGAGTGCGAATAACACCCCGAGAAGAAACGAAATAATTTCCTTAGGGAGCTGCTCTTTTTCCCGATGCTTGAAAACGATTTCCTTGCTAATAGAAACAACAAATACGCTGACAACGCCGTGCATAAGTACATTAGTAAGGCGAAACGGCAATGGCCAAAATCCGAAGAAATAATATTCCATACGGAAGAATAACACACAGAGAGGTCTATAGGATTTGTGACTTGTGTTGCTCGTGATTGAAGTTCCCCAGAAATCGTTTGTCCACAAATTATAAAACGAATTAGTGCCTTCTACATCTTTGTTTCTCAGAATCGCAGGATTATCGTCGTGCAAAAAGTCCCCTGCTAGCGAATTCGCATAAATAATGCAAGCTAGCATGAATATAGACATCCTGGGATGCATGTATACGAAAAAATCGAGGAGTTTTAACGATTTTTCGTGATATTTGGTGGTTCTTCGTTCAGATGTTTCACTGTCATGAGTATTTTCCCTGTCTTCTGCTTCGTTGCTGGATACGTCATTGTGTACGTCATAATATCCGTTGCTATAACAATCCGAAGTGTCATCGGTTTTGCCAGCAGTTTTACGTTTCTTCAGCTCAGTATTGAAATACGAATTCTTAAGGAGAATATCAGTCATAATCTGTTCATTTACAATGTTTCGACTTGCTAAACACCAGTCCAGTCACTGAGCCTCACGTACGATGAAATAGGATGTCTAACTATATTCAAAATCCTATCAGTTACGTTTCAGTTCAGATCTCTACGAACTTATACAAATAAACTACATTCTGCAATTAGCTTCTTATTTACTATTGGCCTGGGGGCTTTTTACATCGGTGCAATCATTCATGCGTAAGAAATGACCCCAGTGACACTGTAACCCTCAAATAAAACATGCTAATGATAAATAACGATGAAATATGGTATAACAAACCTTTATACTTTAATATCAATCACGAATATGTGTGATTTCACGTGTCTTCATACTTTAATATGAGTTTTCGAATAGATGACCTGCCAGTTGAAGTTATAACTACCATGATTTGAGTAAATGAACATTTCTTATTGCAGTTCATACAATTCAAGGTGTACTGAGGCTTCAGGTGAAACATATTGTTCGTCTCATTGCTGCTAATGTGTTGTAGTGTAACATTTTACATAGATAATTGTGTTTCTAGGTCGTGGAAATGAAGTATTGATCATATCGATTTCTCCAGGCGAATTATACCTTTGCTAGCATTGTTTACTTCTATTTAGCAAGGTCTTAACAATATAAACATACCCCATACGCCATAACAATGTTGTAATTTGTTTATGATGATATTATCGATTTATAAAATTGACTACAAGTAAGCAGCAAAGAAGTTGCCGGAGGCCAAAAAAACGAAGCCAATCTGATCTAGATAATTGTGCTCAGGTACAATACTTTAATATGTAGCAAACAGTTTTATCTTTTAGTTTTAGTTTTAGCTTTAGCATAGGTAAAGTCCAGATATGATATATTTCTATCACTGCACTTCTGAGNAGGAGAAGTTGAAAACCATTGGTGTAAGGGGAACCAGACAGTTACTTACAGACCTAATTCTACAGTGAATTTCCTTCTGTATTGTAATTCTTTCGGTTAGTATTCTTACAGCTATATATTCCCACCGGTGCTCAAAATCTTACGACTGGTATACGCAATAGCGAAATAATTCCAGTACTTCGTTACAAACGACCAAGCAAACTATGTTACTTCATCTGAAGCAAAATCTCAACCGTAAAATATCTTTTATTATTACAGACGTGACTCCGATATATACAATCCATATCATGAAAATATGGAAACTCTGCAACCAATCACAGACTGGTCAACATTTATGGCATCAAAAACACGTCTGGCTGTAGCAATGGTTTCAAACTGCGGACCACTACCTGGAGCTCGTAAACGTTTTCAATATCTCAAGACTTTGCTCGAAATGGGATTTGAATTGGACGCGTTCGGAAAATGTTTTGAAGAAAAATTAACGATACCAAAAGGAATACAAACCGATTTGGTCAAAGAATTGAAAAATTATAAATTCTATTTCGCTTTTGAAAACTCCTATCACTGCCGTGATTACATAACAGAAAAACTATTCAGGAACGGATTCCATACTGGGGTCGTCCCCGTTGTATGGGGCGCGACCACGGAGGATTACGCAGCAGTGAGCCCCCACAATTCATTCATACATGTCAACGACTTTGAGTCAATGAGAGATTTGATTGATTATTTAAACTACCTCGACAAGAATGATGAACAGTATTTGAAATTTCTAAGGTTTGTATTATATACGAGGTAAACCTCATTATTTAAAAATACTTTGACCTTCAAAATTTCAAGGATGCTCAGACGAGAGTATTGTATTGAGTTCAAGGTCATGGGAATGAATCGAAGTACATATCACGTCATTTCCTATACACATGTAACACCAAATATAATATGTCGCGTAGCGCTGATTAAACCCCTTCTCACACTGACTATGTAGCAATAAGCACCGATTATTTTAGTAGTAGAGAATGCACTCTCGGGCCCAATACACTCAACCGGATTATAGGGTAGGTCGCACTTGCATTGCTGTTACGGGCTGTACTCTATTCAAAAACCGCAGCTTCCTGCGGGCGGCACAAATTCAGTTCGCAGAGATATACCATCATAAAACGCTGATAAACAGTGATCGCGTATATCGATCCTAATCATACTATAACAGCACCGTAATTCTCGGTCAAGAATTATATCTAACTGACTAAATGTAATTTATTTCAGATGGCGATCAAACCCATGTGATCACGTGAACACAGAGCAAAAAATTGGATTCTGTCGGTTATGCAGAATGATAAATGGAATCAATGTTGATGACGTATTTCATCCAGAGTATAAAAATTCATCAAACAAGCGTCCTCCCATTGATAAAATAATGTCAAAGAGGATCGTGCCTTCAATACGAGATTGGTTTTATGGAAAAGATTATAAAGATTGTTTCTAAGTCGTTTCAATACTTTGCACGAGTATTATAAATTAGCAGAGCGAGCCGCTGGTCAAGTTTATTCAAGGAAATCTTTGAACTGCACTAACTATCTACCAACTATCGAAAAAATGGCCTTTACTAGTAATTCAATGGCTCAGATCAATTGATATTCTGGCAATTTGTTCAAAAATTATAATCTTTTCCCCTGTAACACGCGGAACCCCCAGAGTTCACGGAACCCCTTCAAATGCTTCACGGGACCCAATTTGAAGAGCACTGATCTAGACCTTCGAGCAACATCTAAAAAAGATTTGCTACTGAATTGCTAACTGTTTCAAGACAATTGACAGACGAACTGTTATAGAATTATCGAGTTACAACAATGATGATACACATTAACGAAGCATGCGCAAGCAAATTTAAAAAAATGATATTCAGCAGAAATGTGTTAGTAAAGCCCTTTTAGTTTCACAGTATTAGTATAATTCTACTGAATTTAAATAAACACAAAGTTCTGATTAACGTCAAACTGAAACATGAACTTTGATTGTTGTATATATAGCCGAAGGCACACGCGTTTACTCCTCAATAAACTTCGACGGCAAATATCAAAACTCAATAAAAAGAAATCTGTTTATATTCATATTCCCAATCATTCCCCTTATCACACAACAAGCCTAAGAGATAATTAAGAGTCATTATGTCAATATGCTGACAAGATTACTAGGCGCGATATATATTAGCCAGAAACTATTAGTTGCATTAAGTTTCCAAGTACGCTACATCAAAAACAAACATCTTTTAACGCCGGAGGGGGTATTGGAGCACTTACAACGTCACAATGCGTTTTGTAAAGATATTGAGCTTATATTGTGGCAACTGTTTTGTTTGAATACATTTTGAATTTCGAATTACGAGCAGCCTACTATCAGCGCAATGTCTTAATCAGTAAAGACCGACATGGGAAAGACAAGGAGTTATTTCGCGTTCACGATATTACTTACTTTGGGAATGATTTCGTTAATGCTAAGCCAGGTTAACAAGAAACATATGATCAAATCTATGCAAATCAATTGGTCAAGGTATAAGCAAGCTATTGGAGAGAACATAAGCTTAGAACAACAACTGGATATTGCATTGGATAATGCAAAAATTGACAAAAAGGTAAGTTTGTAGCATTCAATCCTAGATCAAGCGAATGGATCAAACTACATATCATGTCATTTCCTATACACATGATATAATAGCGCTGNGCAGAAAAAAGAAAAAAACAGCAGAGATCAGTATTATTAAATACAACAAGCAGCACTTCCTAATCAATATTCCAGACTATGCGATCGTTAGCACGAATTCGAGGGGATCAATTTAAATACTTCGACTTAACCGAAGTATCCAAACATTTATTTTAATATATATTTTATCGGAGCCAATCAAATCAACTCAAGCTAACCGGAGTCCCGACGTCGAGGTAACGAGATTTCGTTGCAATTGTTTACAGCAGGGATTCCCAACGTTTTTTCGCTGTGGAACCCTAAAAAAATTTCGAGCGCTGTTTTAGCCAGGATTTTTTTCGGGTTGGTCAAATTATACTACTTTCTGCATAATATAAATACTTGATATTTGTGTACTATTCGATAAAACGCGTACAAAACTTTGAGAAATTCTTTCCTAATGAGAAAGCCTGCTAGTGTTTATATACAAGACCGTTCTCCAGCAGCACTTGTTTCGGGCAGTTGAACGGTTAAGTGATCTAGCACGTGTCATTTCGTTTATTTCAATTTATCCAACAACTTTCATGAAATGCATCATTTTAATATAATTCAAAATTTTTGTACTCCTTGAATCGCGCTGTGACCCCGGGCGGTCCACCAGGACCTCGTTGGGAAGACCTGGTTTACAGAAATAAACTATTACCAAGAACAGCACATGAAAAACATCAGTGGGCAATTTAAGGTAGTCTAAACGTTGATAATAAGTGGGTTTTGTGATTGATTAACATTCCGATTCCGAGGACATAATTGGGATTTAAATTCACGGATTGGCTTTGGCCTTAAAGCGTATTACAGAAGTTGTGAATTCAATCTAAAGCTGTTTTCCGAGTTATTTTGATAGCGATAGCTGTGTACAGCAGGTCTCCACTTAACGTCGCATATAAGTTCTTGGGAAATGCAACTTTAAGTGACACAACGTTGAACGAAAGTAGTTACACTTTTTATGCTTTTTCTTTATATTTTTTCACATCCTGTTATAACGTAACAAACGAGTTTATACGAGGACACCTTCTGTATTGTGTTATCTGATTGAATATTATAAATTTCCGATCACAATTCTTGCTCGTGCGTTTTCAGTCTTACGAGTTATTTGGCTTCGAATTTGAACGCTATCTCTTTAAGATTATCATCTATTGGCATCCGGACAACGATACATCGAGAAAGATAGAACATTTGACCGGACATCCGTGCGGTGCTTGCCAGATAACATCCGATAAAACTAAAGTAAGTTAAGTTACCTACATTAAAAAGTAATAATAATGTCAACAGTAATGGAAATATTGTATTACAGATCAATGATAGTAATACAGCAGCCGTCATATTTCTTTACAAATATGCAACACAGGATGTTATGCCTCCAGAATCAGCAAGGTATGAACTCAATGTACAAGTTAAGAAGTAAACCTGAAAACCAGCTTACGTTCGCTCAAGTTATAGATAGTTAATCCACCTACACACCTACGCAAACGTAACTCTTAAATTATATAAATTGAATTAAATTAAACAACAAACAACGGAACTAACATTCAAATATCGTGAGGAATATTTATTCGATAATTTCGCATGGCGCGTGGGTGAAGCCGTTTCCAGGATATCCATCAGGAAGTATGACGTCACATCAAGCCCACTTTACTTAAAAAAATTCAAACAAACAAATGAGAGTCATGATGATACACATTTCTCTATTATCTACATCAGTGGCCGACAAACTGCAATTTCACAAATCGCACTGATTGATGGAATAGACTAGTAAATAGGAAGCTTTTGCATTGTACAACTTATCTATGTTTCACTTTTACAGTTATCTAGTTACTTTGGTATGTTTCACATGTAATGCTGGGTCTTTAATTATTACTGAAGAGAGGATTTGGGCCATCGTAATAAAAATTTGCCGATCACTGATCTATATGTAGAAAAGTAAATTTGTGTGCGTCAGTATTACGCTATACAAAACCAAACGGTTGAACCGATTTGAACCAAATTTTGTGCGGTGGCTAAGGAGATCCCGACGGTCATTATTTTTTGTAAAAAGATGCTGCGGAGCCCAAAGACTGCACTAACGCCAAATGGCCGGGCAAAATTACACAGCTATTCTATTTTCGACTGGATGCCCACACCTTGTCCTTCAAAGGCTTAAACGGGCAGCATCGTGTTTCTCTGCTAGTTGATAATAATTTAATATATCCAAGGTTAACGAATGTCACATAAGCACTATTACTTTCTCTGTTATTGCTCAGCCTAAAATAACTCACGTACTAGACTATCTCAGTAACATTATCAACTTGCGTTTTCATGCTTGTATTTCTAGCAATACATCACTAAATATGAACAGATCTTTTCGATGTTATTCCAGACGTTCTGATCAACTGTACGTGTGGTTAAGCGGTGAATCACCTAGTACGTTACTTATGGGAAGGAACATGAGCTTGTTGTATGAAGATCAAAGAAAATTCAACGCAACTATGACGTACAGGTAGGATGACATCATAGAAGACATACTACCGCAACAAGAAGTGTTTTTTTTCACGTATAATCTCAGGGAAATGAGTCCTTACTATTGGTTACTGAAAGTAGCTGTGGCAAATAGTAGTATAGTGCTCGTAAGCGCTATTGTTTCTTTACTCGAAACTTCATTGTTTGAAGGCGTTTTTACGATATAAGGATGATAGGAATTGTATGGTTGTAAAGCTTGAAGCTCCAAGTACAACGTGTCGAAGCAGGGCGGGATTAAGACCTTTAAAAATGCCTTGAGCATTAAAAAATTTCGGTGCCCCCATTTGTAATTCAAAATATAAACACAGGAGAGCATGCTTTATAACAGAACTTATTCATTTCACATTCAATTTTGAAAATGGCTATAAATTTAATTAATTTAAATGGTAAATTCGGCTTTGGCTGTGGTGCCCCTTCTTCCCTTGATGCCCTAATCACGTTCTTATTTTGCTTAAAGGGTTAGTCCATCTCTGTGTCGAAGTTTCAATGAGAAATTATTACCGGCATTAAACCCGTTTTTATTTTTTTAATAGACGAGATTCAGACATCTACATCCCTTACACACCAGGAATTGCAAGATTACTTGGTGCAAATATCAAGAAAATTGTCAAAGAAAAATCTCGTCTCGCTCTTGCAGCAATGACCAACTGCAAATTCGTTCCTGGAGCCGTCGCAAGGCTCGAATATATAAAACAATTGAATGCGACCGGATTCAAAATCGACAATATAGGTCGCTGTTTCAACAATACAGAATTACCCCGACGTAACAATCATGAATATCTTCAATATTTGAAAAAATACAAATTTTATTTCGCGTTCGAAAATTCATATCATTGTCGAGATTACGTCACTGAGAAACTCTTTTTTAATGGATTTTTGGCCGGGACAGTACCAGTGGTTTGGGGAGCTAAACGGAAGGATTACGAGAAGGTTTCTCCGCCGAAATCATTCATTTTCGTCGAAGATTTCTCGTCAATGAAGGATTTGATCCAATACCTCAACTATCTGGATCAAAATGATGAAGAATATATGGAATATTTTAGGTAAGATACAGATATATGACTTTGCAGTGACATATCTAATGAAACCAGTGCCTATGGCCAACATCCGAGTTGAATTTACCATTAGGGCCCACTGAAACTAATTTGTCGTTATGATGTGGGCAAGATAACCCTGGTTTCGACGTAGGATAACTCGAAATTTCATTTAGATCCAACTGATTTGATTATTCCTGGTAAAATGCCTAATAATATAAATTTACGGTAATTTGCTGGTCTTCTCGACATGGAGTTAACTAACTTTCATTGTATAAAAGCTTAAAAACCTTAATTCTGCATTCTAGGTGGCGGACACTAAAATCCGAAGATTTACCAAACTCTCTTCAACATACGGGTTACTGTCAACTGTGTCGCATTGTTCACGGAATCAATATAGATGACGTTTACAAATCAAACTTTGACCCCAGACGTCATCCAAGACCACTGCTCTCAAATACGATGACGAAACGAACAATTTATTCACTTTCTAATTGGTTTTACGGAAGCGAAAACGAAGAATGTTTTACTCAAAACTTTACAATTACCGCCAAAGGCTTGATTGTTCCACTTTGAATTCTGATGTCACAATGAATAAAATATTTGGCGCTAGAGAGTTGGTAAAGTCTGCTGTTAGTGGTGAGGAAAAGAGTCCCAAAGTCCCAAAGCGGGTCCATTAGGTAGAAATATCAATCGCGTATTTTTATTAATATCAATCGGTCTCAAAACATATTTATATCATATTTATATCCCTCACTTGATGTTACCACTCAGTTATTGTCAGGCATTGCGCATTATTACTGCCTGGAAATGAAATTCACACAGACCACACACAATTTACTAAATGCAATAAAATTATACATCAACTGATATCTTGAGTATTTATTTTCAAATCACTGACTTATCGCTGTTACGTAAACCGAATTTTTGAGAAAAATATTTCAAGTACTTTCAACACTATTAATTAAAATCAAAACTTGATAATGGTTATTTCGTGAAATTAACACCATTTTACGTGAGAAATTACAGAATTTTCTCATGTTTGATAAATTATCGCAATTATTCTTCGGTTCTAGTGAATTTAAGTGGTGCCAGGTAATAGTTTTCAAAAGAAATAATGTCAGAAAATTGCAGGTAGTTTAAATAAGATTCAACACGATCTTGTTTAGTCTTTAGAGATAGGTACCGTAACAAACTGTAAAGTTCAATTCTAAATCGTAAGATTGGATCGAAGTACATATGTTATAACAGATATAATACGTTGTGCGGCGCTGTTCAGATCCCTTCTCCCACTGACTATATAGCAATAAGCACTGGTTATCTTAGTAGTAGAAAATGTTTAACTGCAGATGAGTTTCGACCAGAAAATAGTTTCAACATTTACAGTATGCAATATAACATGTCACGTAGCGCTGTTTAGATTCCTTTTCACACTGACTATGTAGTAATGAGCACTGGTTATCTTAGTAGCAGACAATTTTCAACTGCAGTTGGGTTTCGGACGTAAACTGGCTTCCCATATTAAACTACCATATTGATTCTAGAACCACCTCGGGTCGGGAGGCGGTAAATATTTTAAATTCATGTTAAAATTTTAGAGATTAGAGATACTGAATAGGCGCTGGAGTATAAATTGATACGAGTATAAGTTTGCCAATGAATTTCTGAAGTGTATTTTATGTTTAGAGGGCTATATACGCTGGATAGGCCTCATGTTTACTCTAAGCATGACGCGTATGCGGAATAGCAGCCGTTGTCGATTTTAGTACTATGCAGAGGCAATCGATTGGGAAATAGAATAGGGTAACTGCAAGCCCCTATAGACGAGCCAACACTGGAACTATGCGAATACTAACGAGGGAGAGTAGACACTCTAAACAGTCTAACCCAAGGATCAGCAAAGTGGTGATATCGACCCCAATGGAGTAGATGTTGCTATCAACTTGGGGTAACCTACCCTAGTACAATTTATGCATGTCTCAATTACATTTTTTGTCTGTATTGTTTTCCCTAATTTAGCAGAAAGGCGGAATCGGATTCATTACTGCCCAGAGGGCGGTTTGTATCTGTTACAACTAAATAGGAATAAACTCGTGTTTGGCTCACTTCTATTTCCACTTCCTATTTCTAAGACAGGGCAAACTTGAATGAGGTATTAATTCCATAACGTTGAACACGTTTTGATTTGCAAAATGTGACACAATCGATTCTTCCCTATGCCGTGAGAAGATCAAGCTCATGTTGCTGTTGCAAGAATAAGTCAAAGTTTAATATTTTTGATACAGCAGTGGCAATCTCATCTAAGATCAATATCGTTTAACTCATGATTAATTAAAGAGTTTCTACGCAGATTTTATAAATTCCGACAGCGTTCTTGCAGATAATATAAACAGATTATAGCAAGGTAAATGCAGACAAAAACGTGCCACAGAAAATGAGAGATCCTCGTCCATCGATAACATGTTAGTTTAAACCCTAGGTTTAAAGATTTTACAGAGCTTTTTCTGTGATATCATGAATTTCACAGTGTTAGTTTTAGAACGTTCTGGTTAAACTGCAACAGAAATTGGAGGCATAGGCGTACGCTGATAATTTTCAAGGGAAAGTGAAAGGAATATACTATATTATCAGACTTCTGTTGTTCTAGACCAGTGCTTTCAAAACTGTGCGTCACCTGCAGTGCGTAGGTGTGTCTCGAACGAGGACATTAAAAAGTATTTATGTATCAGTATCTCTCGTAAGGGATTGAATTAACCTCTGGTTTGCTATTAAAACTGAATTGCTGTGCCGCGAAATTATGAATGTTTAAAAAGTGTGTCACAAACTGAACAAGTTTGGGAAGCTCTGTTTTAGACTGTTCTATTTTTTTAAAAGTTTGAGTCTACTGTCTGCTATTGAAGCGTTGGTCACGTAGGTTGTATGCGGAGAAAGCTTACAAAGCACAATGTACACGGTACAATATTTATAAAACTTGGAGTATTTCAAGCTTTATAACTTGCTGTTTTACAACAACCAATGGGCAAGATATCATGAATTTCACAGTGTCAGTTGTGGAAAGTTCTGGTTAATATGCAGGAAAAATAAGAGGCATAGACGTACGCTGATACTTTCCCAGAATAGGTGAAAGGAATATACTGTCTAATCATACTTCTGTTATTCTAGAGTCTAGTTTTTTTTAAGTTTGAGTCCACTGGCGTAATATTAGATCTGTTTTTGAAGCGTCGGTCACGTATGATGCATGCGAGGAAAAGCTTACAAAGCACAATGTACACGGTACAATATTCACGAATCTGCAGTATTTCAAGCTTTATAACTTGTTGTTTTTACTGAAACAACTACGTGAGTTTTCATTGGCCACGAACATTTCCAGGGAAGTTTAAAGGAATTCACTTTCACTATTATATATTTCTATATATATAAATTACAGATTAGATCTCTTACCGAAGGTGTAAGAGATTGAATGATAATTTAGCCTTCATGAAACCGAGCAAGGAGCAGTTAAACTTTTCAGTAATGTAGTTACTAGCTACAGGTATGAATGGACTATCATCAGTAGTACAATGAAGTAGTTATAGAGTATCTTATCCAGAGTAGGGCAACTATCCCGCTTGCAAATTCCCAGTGAATGTCTATTACCCCATGTATATCAGCGTTGCAGTGTATGGAAATTGTACGGGGTAACAAACTCAAGTTATATTTTGACTGAAATGCCAATCAAGCGATACAACTTGCTGGTTTGTGATCTATTTGAAAATTACTCCAGTGTGCTTATTTTTATAATCAATTATCCTAAAATTACCCGAATTTTGACCAAATATTATTGAGTCTCTATATATATGCGACCTGCGATATAAAATTTGAATTTGAAAAGTTGAGCTACCATGATTTCTAGAATACAATGAAAAACTGACTGAAGTCTTTTACGATTTCACGCTTGTGAATTTCCAGAATTTATTTTCACGCGATACATGCTGTATTGATAGCAATCTGTGAAGCAGATAGGACAGTAGTTATAGATTGAGACAAGTGAGACAAACCTACATGCATAAAGACAGGGAGTTGTGGAAACCTTAAATGCCATGTTCTAAGAAGCGTTATCCATACTGAAAAACGCCGATCAAATGATCAGTAGGAAAACCATTTATCTTTGTCAGAAGGAATAAAGACTTTAGTTGATAGCTTTAGTCTGGAAAAAGTACAAACCATTCTGTTGCCAATATGGAGAATATTTCGCAGTTTTCAGAACTCAGAACTGTCCGGAGGAAGGAATCCTAAACGTTTCTGTTTGGCTGCAATTACTTTGATTTAACCGCTTAAAAAAATCACGTTTTTTTTTGGAAAAATAACAGCTAGTATCAGTATTGCGTCAAATTTCGTTTTGAACCTCCAAAATAAAACTTGCATTCAGAAACAGTACGGCGTTCTATTTATAAATTCAGTGGCTCTATTTTCTTTACTCTGTGGTTGGCAAATCCTATCTATTAGTTATTTACGGAAAAGTTCCACCACGTGTACGAACCTAATCTTATCAAAAGACTAAAAATAAAACCATTTCGAAAGTTAATTCTTAATGTACCAGGCGACTGAAGTTACTATAGTTACTATTTATCACGTCACAATAAATTACTCAGTGACATGACAACAAGGATCAGTTAGAGGTAGAAAACAGCCGATGTCTTTGATGGCTTTGTTCATAGCATAAGTATTTTAAATTACGTTCAAAACAAAGTCATTTAGATCGACTTCCAACCTATTATTATTTTAAATCCGTTGCAGATGTTTAAGCTAGTTAAAGGCCGGAACACAGATGCCATATGATGTACTCATGTAATTAGGGATCATTCACTATACTGTACAGACAACTTTGGAAATAGACTGGGACATAGCAAGAAACGTGATAGAAGGATAGTATAGTTAGAAAGTTTTATTACCAAAAAATCGATTTTATTCATTTATATACACACTACGAGCTCGTTAGCTCAAGGTCAAAGGGAACAAGCAAATTATTTCGTGCTATAAGAAGCTATCAGATTTATTTTAATACGGATTTTGTAGGGGCCAATTAAATCCGTTCGAGCAAACCGGAATTCCAAGCTGCCCCACGTCAAGGTTACGGACTTTTACTGCGTATTTACTGGTTAATCCGGACAGGGCTTACTATTTACGGAAATGTAGATAATGTAGACCAGAGGTGTGCAACCTGTGACCCGCGGGCCAAATACACTTAACCGGATTAGACAGCGGCCGCACTTGCATTTTACATCGACTATGTACTAGTGATTGGCATAAAAAAATCGATTTGATTTTCTTGCAAATCAAATAAATCAACTTTTGGGACGCTTCGCAATGCATATAACATCAAAAACAGTGGCACTGAATTCCTGTTACACCGTACTCTATTCAAAAACCGCAGCTTCCTACAGGCCGCACAAATTCAGTTCGCGGGCCGCAGGTTACACACCTCTGTCTTAGATGATATCTTTGTTCCTGCGATCATTTTCACTTTCCATACAAGACAGCATCGCACATGTAAGTCTTTTTGCCTTCGTCTTATGCTCCAGGAGTAAATACGTAATGTACTGCAAAAATTGCATTTTCCACAATTAAATATAATTCTGTAATGCGAACCGCTACCAACTATTATATAATTAGATTAGATCAGCTGTCAAATTGCTAGTTACAAGTCTAAGTGTGGGCAAACTATGGCCCGCGTGCCGCATACTGCCGCCAAGTTTTTTATGCGGCCTGGTGTAACACTTCAGAAAGTTTTAAAAAACAAAAATTAACTTTTCCTATATTTTTGTATCTTAGTGATCGAAAGTTTGTCTTAAATTATCGATCGGTGCTGGAACAGAAGTAAGGAAAGAGTTTTTTGCTACAACTACCACGTATAAAATGGAGGGGGATGGTCATTGTTGAATAATAATGACATTATTACGATATGAAATTCACAGTTGAAGCTTTCATATACAGTAGTTCTGTACTGTTATATCAGCTAGCTTTAATCCAATTCCAATATTACGTAAGTAAGGATGGGACAGGAGTACATATAACAGTTTATTGCGTAGATTGATTATAGTAATTCCATGCTGCAGGCAAATATCACTGAAATTACAAGTGCTTATTGCTACATAGTCATAGTGTGAGAAAATATCTAAACAGCGGTGCGTGACACATTATTTTCGTTACTGCATGTATATAGAAAATGACATGATATGATACATTCGCATGATCTAGAATTGAACGATACACCATATTCTATCCGAAAGAAAATCTTTGCTTTACTACTCAGTTTTCAGCTCTAGGTATTCTGATTTCACTAAGCTATTGTGAGTGCTACGCGAGATATTCCAGTAAAAGACGCTTTTTATGACAATCTTTGTACGGTCCCGAATTTTGCCACACAAAATTCTCCGTTTATTATGACCAAACTCCGGATATTGCCGGAGAAATTTGCGATGTTTTGCGAAAAGATCTTGTGCAGCGATCTTGTGCTAACTCACCCGCAATTCATCTGCAGCATTTTAATTCACAGCGGTTCATTGGAAGGAAAATAATGCAAAATCATACATGACCACACTTTCACATTTTCGTAATCAGAATGAAATATGTGCAGCCGTAGTTAGTGTCAGTGGAGTTAACTCGATGTGGCCTATGAGATCCGAAAGTTTGCGCACTCCTGTACTAGACTATTGTTAGTGCTGCGTGACATATTATATCCGCCACTACATGTGTATGTGAATTGCCATGATATGAACTGACATGATATGATTCCTTCCTAAGATCTTAAATTGAATGCTATAATATCATGAAGCTTTTCAACCGAAAGAATTTCACCCAATTAAATTTCAGCTTCTCAGGGGAGTAATTAAGATCACAGTTTAGTAGGTTGAGTTGCTGAGCAGATGTACTTCCTCTCACCCTAGCAGGGGAAGTATGATTCAGGCTTCTAAACATCATTTAGTGTAGTGTTTCTTAAATTTTTTTTTTTTAAATTGCGTAGCGGTCCCCGGATTTTTTTTTCGCAATTCGCCGTCTCTAAACAATTGTTTTTCGGGGTGGCGGAATTGTTATGACGCTGGACTGCCAGTCAAAATACTTTAATGCGATGGTGGTTCAAGATTATTCCAGTTCAAACACGTGTGAAATCATTTTTATGTTTCTTACATTTATTTAGTTTAATTCAATGTACTTAGCGGACCTCTACATTTTCTATAATGTTTAATTTCTATAAATTTGGGACCCACTGATGAGTTTAGCTGAGGGCCCCTGGTTTACTGCGAGTTAAAATAAAACCGGGGCTGGCATAATTTGCATTTAGTTCGTGAAGTATCCATCTTTATCACTATATATGTAAATGATATCTAATCAACCTTATGCAAAGGATTAACCATATTGATAATCGGAAATCACAATTCCTTTGACGCATACCTATGAATCGCCCTATTCAAATTTTCTAGTCATCGCGCGCAGCAACAGCTACACTCTTCAGGATACTCGATATTGCCAATGATTTGGCTACACATACATCACCAGCATCACCAACGGAGAATTGTATCAATGTAAACAGTAATGCCATATTAGTATTCCGTGTTTCAGTAAGTTAGTTCAGTGGTGAATTTAGATGAAGAGATGTCCTAGCCTGGGCAATTTCAATTCCCCACCGAGGGTGGGGAAGATGAAAAAAAAGTGATGCAGTATGATGCAAGATGCAAATGTAGTATTCCATGCTAGATTGAGTTAATTTAGTACTAAATTTAAATGAAGAAGTGTCCTAGCCTGGTGAGGAAACGTTTCCAAGGGCGCGAGAGAAGTTTCTATATCTTCGATAATACCCATGAATGTAATGTGACCTCAATTTGCATTGATGGAGGGCAATGTTGGGCAAAAATTCTGGATTATTTTCATACATCAAGACAGAAATACCGCAAGTTACAATATCGCATTGCATGTTGTACTGTCTCGCACATCGAAATCTTTACCAATAAATGTAATTTCCTTAATATAAAAATAGAAACAAAGGAGGTGCGAGAACTGATTTTCAGATTCAGGGGGGTTTCGATCACTAAAAAGGTAAAGAACCACTGTCCTAGGCTCCAGGCTTCAGCCTACCAAGCATAAAGGGAAATCCTACCTTGTATGAAACACTCTTCTTAAACAAAATTTCAGAGAATTGTGAATAACCGAAACTAACAAAATATTGTGAAAGATTTGCAATCATCTTTCAAACCTTTGGAATTAAAATTATGAATCACCTGCCATTGCTGGAACAATTTCGAGTGACATTTAATAGCTCGAGCGTCATTTACTATCGTCGTGATTTGAATAGATAGCATTTCTTGTCTTCTAAGTCAGAGTGCGTCAGTGAAGTATATGAAAAAGATTATTTATTTGTAATAGAATAGCGCGATTTAACGACAGTATTCTTAATCATATCATATGACGCAAAATTACCAAATGCATATAAGGAAATATCAACGAGTGAATATTCAGCAGCAGTTATAGTACGTAGTGTACCTATAACGCAAGCAGTATAACGCAAGACCTGTGCATAGCATATACGGCCCTTTGGCAGATGTTGACCGGCGTCCGTAAGGTGAAATAGAAATCAAAAAAAAGGAAATTTGCATAAATGATATTTCTTGTGAGGCAATCTCACTTTTTCATTGTTTAATAGTCATAACATTTACTCTTACCAGTCACAGCTTGTCAAAACAATGCAATTTACCGCTTTTACAAAGAAATAACAATAAATGTTATACAGAAAATGAGTTCAGG
Source organism: Halocynthia roretzi (assembly GCA_013436055.1). Classification (NCBI taxonomy): domain Eukaryota; kingdom Metazoa; phylum Chordata; class Ascidiacea; order Stolidobranchia; family Pyuridae; genus Halocynthia; species Halocynthia roretzi. The sequence goes on along the minus strand of QRAM01000193.1, from coordinate 105,502 downwards.
CTATTGGCCCGACCCTCACCAGTATTTTTTGTTCTTCATGTTGCCCACCCGTAGCTTAAATAGACGCCGTTTCATTCTATTGATTCGTTTTAGCGAGGTTCGACTGTATTTCCGATTCATAGAAATTCTATTAATATACTATTGATCTTCATTCTTATGATTCTAGATGTTGTGGCTCATAGTTTCAAACCAATAGTATATATAGGCTTGAGGAAATAATCTGTCGTTGTACCGAAGGAAATGGCTGAGAATTCTACAACAATTATTAGTCATACCACCACGGACGGAACAATTACTGATACGAGGTAAGAAATATTAATAAAACATAATTGCCTCTTGGTCAACCGGCAAAATGGACGGCGCTTATTACGATTGAGAATAATCTTATCCATTGGATATTGTTATCAATAACAAGCAATCCGGAAACATATTCATACACTTAATATTATCAGCCAGTTATTGTTATCAAAAAGAGACTGTCCCAAAGCGATCACAATAAGTGGCGTCCACTGTATATCATATTCTTATACCTCTCTCAATGTTATCAGATAGTTTTTCTTCAGGAAATGAGACTGTCCCGGAGTGATCACGGCAAGCGCAGTCCACTCTATATATATATATATATTATTTGATTAGAATTGTGTTAATATTTAAAATAGTGGACGCTGCTTATTATGATCAAATATAATAATTATAGTCAAATATTAGTAAAAAAAACATATCTGGAACTGGAAAAATGTTTCTAAAAAAAATTCTCCGAATTCTACCAATACCGCAGTTACAGGAATGATTTTATTTGATTTTACAGGCACGCAACGACGTCCACATTATATTTCGAATTACCATTCAGTGAAGTAGCAGTCATTACATCGGCTGTGCTCCTCATATTTTTTCTCTTATTTGGATTTTTCGCAAATCTTTTAACCATCATCGTGATCACAAAGTCAAGAAAACTCAGGTGAACTAATTTTATGTCAACGGTTCAATGTTTTATCTACGATGAATGGACGTGGACAGGGCCGGATTAGGACTCTCAGAGGCTCTAAGCCAGGGGTGTCCAAAGTCCTGCCCGGGAACCATTTTTTATTGGCCCGAGGCAAATTCCAACTATATAATGGAATGTGGCCCGCTAACACTATTAAACGGAATAAATGAATAAAAATCTCTCCAGATATTAATGTTTTGGGCAATAAAGCGAGCTGAAGCCATTTTTAATTTACAATTTTGTTGTTTTATTTCAGGAGCATATTCAACCAATTCATTTTAAGTCTCTGTGTCTCCGATCTCATATCAGCACTTATAAGCTGGATAACACTGTACAGGAGAACATGGGGATTCAATATATTTCAACTTCCGAATTTCTTTTGCGTGGTATGTAGAACAGATTATCCATGAACCTGAAGTCGACTAAAATTGGTACTAAAGTATATGTGATTAGATACTTTCCACGCACACAAATCAAAACTAAGCATATTTCTTAGAAATAAGCACAATAATCTTTTCTAAAACACTGTTCTTCAAAATAAGCACAAATCTTAGAAACAAGCACGATCTGACAGCCCGCCTTTTAACTAATGATAAAACATAAATATTTCATTGCAATCTGCAGCTCTACTGGGGAACAGACATATGGACATCGTATGTCACTGCCCAGCACATCGTATGCTTTGCAGTACTCCGGTTATTGTCGGTCGCGAAACCGATCGCATTCAGCAAAATATCACGCTTACACGCGAAGGTAAGTTCGAAATCGAAGAATATTTTTCACGAGCTTAGAAAGAATTGGCGAATCAAGGTTACCGCTTGTGTGCAAGTCGCTTGAAAAGTTGACAGAAAACTTTCAAAATCAAAATTTTAATGAAAGAATAGACTACCATGGTCAATGTGCTCTCCAGTATTCAGGATTTTGTACATGTGATTTTGCCCGAATTTTCCAGATTGTTCCCGAAGTATTGTATTTGCAAGTTGCAATTTGCCTGTACGTACCCATGTAGCCCTGTACAAGTCGAACCCCATTGACTTGAAAAGTTGCAAAATTTTAAAATTGAAATTTCAAATAAGTAAGAAAACTGGTATATACGTGGCAATCATTTCTCATTAATCATCATTTTCAGATCTGCATAGCCGTTATCTGGGTGGTGGCATTCGTATGTGGTTTCATCCCATTCGCACTGTTTAGTGGAGCGAGAACAAGAGACAGGTCGAATAAAACAAACCCGGTGTCGAGGTGGCCGTCGTGCACACAAAATCCAGAATGGTGAGAGGAAAATACTTTTATATATTCCATTCGCTAACGTTATTTAAGTAAATGGATTCTTATCGCGTTAACGACCCGCATTATTAAATATTGAGGAGAGGAAACGAAGCGGATGGGAAAAAATTCAAACGCAGGATAATATGTCACATAAATTATTTAAAAACCTGATTAACTTACACAAATAAGTTTCTGTTTTTGAATAAGTGTTTTTTTGAATTGAACAATTCTACATTCATTTCAGTAATCGAGAATTTAAGACAAACTTTTGAACACTAAGATATTTTTTTTTTCCGAAACTTCCTAATGTGTTACACCGGGCCGCATGTGACATCCGCATGCATTAGTTTACCCACACCCCTGCGGCGTACAGCGACTTCCACAGGCGAGGTCGAAACTAGTTTACTATTCTAAGCTGTTGCAATACAGTAATTTAGTTTCGCTTAGTCCCTCGCAGTAATAGCCGACGCCTTTCCCTTTTAATTCTTCTGACTTTTATGATTACCTGCAGACAGAAATGGAATGAGAGCATGTTATTTAACCTGTGTCCGACATCTATACTATCCAGCATGTGGGCAATGCATTGATATTGGTGCTTTAATTTAGTCTCTACTTAGTCTTCCGATTGGCCTATTCTGGGTCTTAGACGCCCGACTTATAATATACTTTTATGGACGACTAGAGATGGTTGAAGTTATAAGCTCTAATACAGATCATACATAAAAACAGAGTTTCAGATATACGGAGTATCCTTCTTTGTAATCGAGAGTATATAGTTGAAGGTAATCCCGCAAAAGATTATACAATAACATCTACACGAAACAAGCACTAAACGCAAAACTAGTAATTCCTATTCACAGTATACTTCATTTTTTTAGGTTCCCTCAATATAGGCTTTACACAATTTACGGCTACTCTGTGTTCTTCTACCTTCCCTTGGTGTTGGTTGCCGTGGTATCGGTTGCTATAATAATCGTGATGCTGAAACAACAACACCCTGCTACTAAAAAGGGAGAAATAGAGAACAAGAGTGTGAAGAGGAAGAACAAGGAGAAGCAAGCGATATTACAGATCTGTCTCATAGTTGGTTCGTTTATGATCGGCTATATACCATTCACAGGTATTTCAAAATCTCATAATTTCCATTCATTCGGTACCGAGCCTACTAACACAAGTGCACCATCTAGCGGTTACTTTTTTTCGCAATGAAACATCACCTTCCCTGATTATAAATTCTCATGGACAATTTCTTACGCGATAATTTCTCACACCAGGCATTCTTACAGCGACATTCTAATCATAAGATTTACGGACTAGTTAGAAAATGCCACAGTAAGAATACTAATCATAAGATTTACGGACTAGTAGGGAAATGTTGCTGTAAGAAATATGGATGTGAAGGTAGACTGCTACACCTGTTTCCTGTGCCAGTCGGCTTAGTGTCAATGCACAGAAATTACTCAATACCTTTCCGTGTTAAGTTGTAGATAAAAAAAATAAGGTGTTGATCGATTTCTTACAATGTTTCATACAGCGTTTGAATTTTACACAATCAATTCAACGAACACTTCAATTCGGTCTTGGAAAAACGAATGGTTGTTTGGAACAATTCAATACATTTGTCTGAGATTCTCAGAATGTCTCAATCCGGTGTTTTACAACCTTGCCTCAACGTAAGTGAAGTTCACCTAAATTCAGATATCGTGTTATATAGACTTAGGAAACTTTTGACAAAGTTTGAAGAAAGGAAGGCTAGTTCTTCCATTGTAAATAGGCAGCAAACAGAGTCAAAACAATGGAATTTACCGCGTTTTACAAAGAAATAAAATGGATGTTATACAGTTATGAGTTCAGGCTATTGGCCTGGCTCTCAACAATATTTTTTGTTCCTCATGTGGCCCCCTTGGAATAATAATTGCCCGCCGCTGTCAGAGACGCTATTTCCCGTAGTCAGTGCATATACTTCCATCGAACACGAAACAATATAAATCTCCTTTATGATTTCTATTTCCACAGGAAAATGAGAGACGAAACAAGCGCACTGTTAAAGAAGACATGTAAGATGGTCAAGACGAAATGTCTGGGAGATGAAATCGGATCAAGGCGACCAAGTCGATCGTCTTCTCTATCAATAACAGGACTTCAACTATAAGTGGCATTATCAATTACACTGTTGTTATATTGGCAAGAGATTATTTTTTTCATTTTTTTACGTGAAATACGGAATTATATATACGCAGATAGCACAATGGTTGCCTACTGATGATGTACGAATGTAAGTTTTATCGATAGGTTACGCACAGTGGGACATTGCAATTAAAATTGATTGGGATTAGTTTATTTAGTAAGAATAATCAAATCACGAATTCGCGACTGGGTCACTACATTCATTCTCGACAGGCGCGGTTCATTATCTAACTATTCTAACTAACAGCTTAATGAATTGAACTAATAAATGTTTGATTACTAAGTGTGTGCATGGAGATTCTTCAAACTTACAGATCAAACATACCCTTTATTTTTCAAATTTCCCCTTTTTTCGCCTCAAACTGTGGATACTACTGTGTGCTTGAATTATAAGACATGAGACGCAGCCACTGCAATCTTACACACGGTTTGCAATTTTTGTTTCCGAATTTCTGCGAGTTCTCAACTGTTCGACATTTTCAGAACACTCTGAAACATTTGATGCCTTATTACTACTGCCTTACAGTATATTACGTTTCCAATAGCCTATTTTCCTCTTATGTTATTATACAGTATATATTATATAGTTACAAAAGATTTTGAACTTCATTTCTGGTAATACACAAATGAGTCTCCTATGACGCGTCTATTGTTTCCTTTTGTTCAGAAACTTTTTGACCGGTCGCCTTGACCTCAACTCCTCAAGGAGATTGTAGCGTTCAATTTTAGATGATGCGAATGGATCAAAGTAGATATCATGATCTCATTTCCTATACACGTTTAATAACGGATATAATAAGTTGCGTAGTGCGGTTGAAATTCCTTCTAACATTGGCAGCAATAAGCACTGGTTATTCCAGTAGTAGAAAATATTCAACTGCAGCTGAGTTTTGACAATAAATCGGCTTTTATAATAAACTACTAAATTCAAAATGAAGTCTAAACAGATATGGATACAGATAGCTGCATAAATCAGCAAAAAACTATAATCCCCTCATTTGAACGTAGATTATGAACTACCAGTAATACATACGGTACGATTCGGAGTTACGAAATGACACATCACCTTACACAAGGGAATAATGGCCATGATATAATTAGTTTCATGTATGTAGATCAGACCCGGGAAATTCCTAATTTCTTAACACGGGAAGATATTAGGAACAACCAAAAATGCGCGGTATCAAGTCGTCAAGCATTCACCCATTGTGAACATATGATTTGCAAAATTTAACCTTTGAACAAAGGGTTCTGGGTTGCAAAGCATATGTATTATGGTATTCTATAGCAAGAAATTGGAAGATGTGTTGATGTATTTAGTAACGCAACCATCAGACTGAATGGGTAAGTAATAGAAAGAAAGAACTTGGTAAGTTACCGAGTTACCGATCACATCAAAGGATTGGATTCAACATTTAGATCTTTTTACGAAGTCATCTAGAAGGAATTCAGTAATCTCCCGTCACGACGATGTAGCATACTCTTTCAAGACGAGGCAGTTCAATGGCGCTTTCATATTGGCGACTGTCTGCCAAGATACCATGTGAAGTTATAAGAAATGTACAAACTATCTACCACTACAAGCCTTGAGTAGCAAATGTGGTATATAGCCATTCACGTGCGCACTCCACTGCCAACCAAATGAAACTAGTAAATAAGCATGGTGCCGGGTAAACGTTTCGCCGAGGGGGCGAATTCTCTCTCGCCGGCCCTGGAAAGAAATTAAGTTTTCAAGGAATGTAATTTTTGTAATAATACTATCATATCGTACTCAGAAATTACATAGAGACAGATTTCAACAACAATTTGAAGACTAAAATAGAATGAAAATGATAAAATATACGCAAGCACCGATGAAAAATAATATTATATAGTTTTAAAAAATATCATTCATTAATCACCACACAATAGATAGTTTCAAGAGTTTCAATGATATCGAGACATGGACTGACCTTATTTTGCTTAAGGTAAGACCAGTAAAGCACAACGTGGTCTATAGGTGGACCTTTTTAGACTTTTCATGATTGTATTTACACCTTCTGTTTCTCTGAAGTATCAATTATAGTTACCACAGGTCCACAAGAGATTTCAGGAATAACTTATGATCCACAGGTACGAAAAGATCTCTCATCACATATAAGAATTGGTGAGGGAGTGAAATCTTGGATCTCAAGTGCATGGGCAAAACCTTTTTTTAAAATGAGTGATAAATTAAACTTGTAAAATAAGTTTCATATGTTAATTGTAGGTTGCAGAAACCTTTCACATACTATACATATGGATGCTTAATTAAAAAATACAAATGGTCAATCTGTAGCTGGGCCTTTCGGCTGGGGCCCTTACTTTTTCATAAAAGAATTATTTTTGAATAAAGGCATGGTAAAAGCACTTGCACATGTCCATATGCAAGCAAAAATTTTGAGTCCAGATGAAACCATACACAGTGGGGCGGATTTACCCACTTGTGGGCCCTGGGCCAAACTCATGAGTGGGCCCAAAATTTAAAGAAAAGGTTTGCATGTTTCAATAATCAATTTATATATAGTACTGTACTGTAATTATTTTGCAATGGCCAAATATAGCATAATATTATAATGTAAGAAATAAGAATTTCAATGCGATGTAACATATCATCACAACAAATTAGTTTCAGTGGGTCCTGGGCCAGTAGCCTACTTTGTGAATCCGCCCTGCTTGCATATGTCCATTTGCATGTGAAAATATGGCAACCAGATTAAACCATACAGACCTACTGACTAGTGTAGTAATATATACAAGAGAGGTAAGATATTAAAATTGAATGCGATCATATATAAAGAAACTGAAGACGGTCTTTCATTGCTCTCACGGTCACAAAGTTTCATTCAATCCTACTGCTTCTCAACATTGTCAGAAACTTTCATATACAATTGTGTCCATAGTGGCTGAAAAATCCAGAATTTCCAGAACTTCAACGAGTGCCTGCACGTGCCAAGTTGATAGAAAAAAATCGCTACAAAATCTTTCTATAAAATGCAACAAATCACACAGAAAAACGGTCAGACTGTGATTTCAGCTGAAGGTTGTAAAAATATTTATCGCCGCACATCGAGAATGTGATCTGAGTCATTCAGATGGAGATTCAGTTTTTATCAGTAGAAGATCCAAGTGACTTGTGCAGAAAATTACTATTTGTTTACGGCAGCAAGTCACTGGGCTAGACCTTTGCAAGAAATTATTGAACTTCATTACATTGCAGTATACAACTGGATATAGTTCTACTTCTGAGGAATGCATTGTTGAAGCCAATGTGCTGATGGAAATCCATATTTCCAGTCTTGGACAGGGTACTGGTCAGGTACATAAATATGAGAAGCGCTACTGAAACACTGAGGTGAACAGAAATGAGGGGATAGTGCAAAATTATCCGTAAATTAAAAATGAAATACTGCGAAAATACCCTACGCTGGGTAAAAGCTTGGCACCCATTCCTCTTGTATTTGGGAGGAAGTGACCCGAAATATTAGATTCCTTTATCAGGGTTGTAATTTTACCCATAAACTTTGACCATGAACCTTAGTTTTTAAATTTGTAAATAAAATTAAACACAGGTAACAGCAGTAAGGTATAATTTGGTATGCAAGACACAGTCGTAATTGTAGTCGGTTGTAATATAAGTCACATAAAGGACAGGATGTAATTCCGAAGGGGTCGGGGGAGTATTTGTACAGTAGTCCCATCATATCCGTGAATTCAGAACACATACTCCATACCATCATAGATCATATCATCATCATCATTGCATCATCGCAAGAACAAAGAAACTAACGGGTATCCACAACTTGAGAAGATATATTTTTAATTGAATGATTTTCGATTGCAATGTCTAGCTGTGTGTAATTTATAGAATAAAGTTTACCATATGCATGGATTGGACATGAAAATCATGTTACAAAGGGAGTATGCTATTTTACTATGCATGGTAGGTCTTGGCACTCACTCAAGGATAAGAGGGACTACTGCAGAGGAAATACAATTAGTAGTAGTCAAAAGACATTAGGAATTTACCCCAGAGGTTAAAATCTAACTTAACATATCTAGTCCGAAGTTTGTAAGATACTGCACAGAATTAGATGTAACCACCAACCTATCGTATTTTTACAAAGGTTGTAAGACACTGCTTAAAAGTTAAGTCAGTGACCTGGTTGCGCAATCGAACTGTGCCTTATATACCAAAAGATAAGATGCACTCATTGGAGAAGTTTTTCTTAAAACTTTTGAGGTAACTTGTTCATTGAGGGAGAAGTCCTTCATACCACCAGTTTGTTTTCCCATCACCAATAGTCATTGCATCTCAAGACATTTGTTATGAAATGATGACACTAGAATTATGTCTCACTATGAGCGGGTCTGCGCTTAACGACCTCTTTATGCTGTTTTGAAGCGATGAGCGAAATTTGTCTTCGCAAACACGACTCGTTGCCTGTAAGGTAATTAAATAATTTACTCAATGAACTGGTTAACTTGATATACAGCCATAGGCAGGGCTACCAACGATCTGGGACCAATAATAACAAGGACGACTGGGAAAAAAATAAGATTTCCCTACCCAAATACACTGCGGTACACCTAGCATCATCTCACCACACACCAGTGTGTACGCGTACTGATTAGGCTAAAATTACTTGTTGGTCGAGTAAAAGATTTGCATTTAAAATTGATGCATTGCTGAAAATAAGGACAAATCTTAGAAATAAGGACGGTATGGCAGCCCTGCCTATTGCCTATAACTGGACCAATTGTCCGGCATCCTGAAATCCAGAAGGACCAGAAAACCGGAGTTTTTCCCGGCGCTATTTTCAACAACTGTCCTTACAAGCTTGCTCTAGGAGTGGAAATAATTATTTACAATGGGTTAGAGATCATTCCTCTAATTGCAGTCATATCTCAATTGATAAATTGTATCTTACTTCTAGTTTTAATGCTCTCTCTTTGCTCAATTGTTCGACAGGAAAGAAAATATTGTTGCTGTCCGCGAGTTGACGTAGATCAAAATAATATTTCGCATAGACGCTGCTAGGAACGTTGATATTGAATTGAAGTAATTCAAGAAACTGACGTTCAAGTTCGTTCCTGAGTAAATAGAAATAATAAACTGCAATTAATATATGTTGAAGCATTGGTTCTTAACGTGGGTGCTGTGAATTCTTGAGAATATTTTAATTCACAACTGCTAAAGCATTGCTTTTTAATTTATCAGACTTGACTTGATGGAAAATTTTTATCCTTTCAAGAATACTGTTTGAAAGCGTATTTACTCGCGATCGACCAGGTATTCATTCGCGATCGGGATCGAATTGTTGGTCACCCCTGGCCTATAGACTGTTAAGTCGGATATCTAATAAATCAGACCACGTCTGAGTTGATAAGGTGGCTGTCCACGTTGCAATTTATGGTATTGTATCTATTTCTTTTTACATACTGCACATATAATTTGAACTTACATATCTTCCACAGTGATGTCTTTAAGTATTTGACAGTAATCAACGTTCCAAACGGCTTGGTCATCCCAAACCTTTGAAGCTAAAAGAATAGCACCTTATGGAATAAGAAACAGAAAATGTTAGTGTTTAATTAGTCACACGGTTTCTTCAAATATCGATGACCATGTGAAGACATTTTTTCGTACACGACTTAGCAAAGAGGGAGTACTTACCGAGGACAACACGCTTCCAGTTTGCAGGACACAGACATATCTCGGCGTATGTTAAAAGTCTTTCTAGGTAAATCTAAAGAGAAAAAAGAAATAGAAACTGAATAATTCATAATGCGGTATATAAAAAAGTTTGGAGACCCGTTCTAGTCCAGTCGACCCTCGCTGGAACGGACCCTTGTTAAGACAGAGACTGATAAATCAAATTGAGAAAGATGAGAAAGTGATTGTCCACTTTGCAATTTATGGTATCACCTCTTTATTTCTACATACAGTAAATGTTAAATGATTATAAAAAAGGAGGTGAAAATTACTTCACTATGTAATTTAGACTGGATGCTACCACGTCAAATGGTTCTCCGCTAGCTGTGAATGATGAAGACTAACAGGGAAATAGATTGAGGAAGTTCCTGCTACATGAGAACCATATATACATTTGTGAGCGAGTATTATCATTGAGTCATTGGCGCTCAATCGAATGGCGGACAGTGGGATCATTGTATGGAATGAAACATGAAATGAAACTTACTAATGTAACAATGGCACATTCAGCAGTCAGTTGAGCTGCACTGAACAGTGTTCGAATGAACCTGTAAATATGTCGATGGTCCGGTTCTCGTTTGTAATAGTCTATAGGGACGCGCTCTCTCTGTAAATAATAATTATATTTATTACAATCTATAAATAACCATGCTAGCAATTGATCCTTAGTATTTCATGTGAGGTACATGTGCTTGGTTGGCTTTCCATATACACTAATCGCGATAGGTGAAACTCCGCGAAATAGAAACCACATATTTAATTAATTATTTGAATATATTTAAAAGTGTTTTAAATCATTATGAATCACTCACACACTCTTATTTACCTTATTAACCTTTCCCACAATCTTTTGACCGGTTATTTAATTTTTTTAAACTTGACGCCCCTAACATACTAGTACTGTACGGCACGGCATTTATCATGAAATAAAATACATACAAGGGACGACTGTGCATTATTATATTTCATTAATCAATCATGTGTAGAAAAAAGTATATGCTGATATCACCAAGAAACCTAGACTTGAATAACTAATCTTAAATACACTGATGTAATTATGATCCTGTTTAGAGCTCTGTTTACAGGAACTGATGTATTTATTGGTTTACAAAGGAAGACCTTGGATATCCGAACGAGATATTAAACAAGTGAAGAATAAAAATTAGAGGGCATTTGGAGGTCGTATTGATGATAGAAATGGCAACTTACAGTTAGTGGAAATTTCTTTTCATCAAATATCTCCAACGTTCGTTTGTCCGACTCCCTGTGTTTGATGTGATAGTACACAGCCAGAGCAACACTATAAAACAAAATAGGTTAATTCCAATGCAAGAACAGTGAACCCTGTACATGTACGGATAATCAAGGTTCAAATTTTAAGCCCTTATGATAAGACTTCTGGACCCCGGTCCTGCCACTTGGCAATCAAAATCATTTTTAAGTCAATATATATCATCCCAGAATCATTGCATAATATTGAACATATCAGCACTATTAAACCGACACTGACTACCGTGATCGGGAAAATTTCATATTATCATACAACAAAAATTAACTAGACAAAATTGCTTCGCAACAATCATAGGTCTGATGATTGATGTGAGTTGCCGCCATTTCCCGTCTTACTTTTGGTTCCGGTAAGCCACGTTTTATGTTACTGGTCCGCAAAGTATTTTTTTAACGTTTAATGGTCCGCAAAGCATTTTTCGACGTTTACCGGTCCGAAAGCATAAAAAGTTTGGGAAAGATTAGATTAAGATTAAGATTAGACAGTTCATCAAGATGATCTAAATCTTGTATGATCTAAAAAAAAGTTTATTCCTTACCATTTTATTGTTGCTTTAATGTTAGGTTGGCTAACTGTACTGTCATCAATGTAGATTGTGGAGCAAGAGCTGAATCGTTTGTGAACTAGGCTATCAGGAGAGAGCTGAAATATATAAAATATGAAAGAACTTCAACTATATATATCTTGATATAAGCACTAAAAATGTTTTCCAAATATAACATAATGTAACACAGATACAAACAATAATAATAAATACATGGGTTGTTCGAGGGGGAAAAATACCATCGGGCTTAAGGAATGTATAAATTTTCGGTACCAACACGAGAGCACATTCAGGAATGAAATAAGTCAAAACTGTGCCATCACGGGGACACATTTGAAAGCAGAATCGCTTGACATGACATGGCTTGGTCGTAAAACATAGTGGTCAATGAAAGATTTTGTCATTTTCGAGTACCAACACGAGGGCACAGTCAAAAATGAAATAAGTCACACCTATGCCATATGGGGACACAATAGCAAGCACAGCTGCTTAGCATGACATGGCTTGGTGATTAAATATAGTGGTCAGTGAATGATTTAACAAATATATAGTGCCAACACAAGTGCACAATTAAAAATAAAATATATTTAAACTACATGCAGTCACACCTGTGTCATCACGGGGACACAGGAACATGCATAATTGCCTTGACTGAGATGGGGAGTAAGACAAATCAGTGCCAGCACGAGGACACGGTGACATGCAGAATTTGTTTTCTGCGAATAACAGACAAACCACAAAGGAATATCGTGATACATTTGTATGTTGAAAATGTGCCATCACGAGGACACAGGAAATATTGTTCGGTATTGCAAAGCATAATAATTGAAACAAGCAAAAAATAAATCATTGAAACAAAGAATGGTATTTAGCATAAGGCAAATAGTAATTATACACAAATATATTTTACTTACAGAATTTGGATGGTTTTTCTTCTTTTCAATAACTAAAAAAAAAAAGATGGTCATAGAAAAGATAGTCGCGCAAGAATTAAAAATAGGAAGACGCAAAAAATAAAATTATAACGTTATAAAAGGAATTCAATTTTCAAATGTGCACTCACAATCTGTTTTTGATTTGTTAATAAAAATTGGTTCTGGTTGCGGATGATCCGAAGGTGTACAAGTTTCATCAAGATCTGAAAATGAGAGAAAGACAAGAGTAACTACACACATCCGTTTAAAAAGTATTTTCCCTTATATATGACGAAGAATGATTTGTGTAACAATTTTGTATAATATGTCCATCTTAATGGGATTTCGATCTCAATCAATCATCACAGTTAACCTTGCTGTACTGAATACTGATAATAAATAAAGGCTGCAAATTTGTATAATTAAGCAAACAGATGATCGTAATTTTATATGTCAGTACATAGTGCAACGATTCACAACTGAAAAAAACAAGTCGAACGAGAATGAGAGAAAACCACAGGGGGCAACATGCAAATTTTCTCGGAGAAACATTCTCTCGGTTAAGATTGAGTTACGCCAGTCCGAGAGAATTTACAACACATAATACATGCAGTCAACCCTCATTACAACGGACCCCTTTACAACAGATATCAGGTATATACATATATTGGATGCAAAAAAAGCAGAAGAAGGTTTCCAATGGGAAAATTTGATTCGTATTTTGAACAATTAAGATTTTGAATGGCCTCGTGGAACGGATGAAGTATGAGGCACCACTGTATTGAATTCAAAACAGGTTCATTGGTTTATTGAATTCAAAAGGTTTCCAAGTGTTAAAATCAAGTAAATTACCATCGATTTGCTCTCTGTCACTTATATGAGGCAGATGTGAGTTGGGTGGAGGTTCACTGGGTTCTGTACCCGGGCCATTCCTTGCTTCTCCTGTGTTCTTGTAGTCGCGTTTCAGTCCATGTCCGTGTCCGTGAGATCTCGGTATCTTTGGACTTGAAGATGAAATACAGCTGCATGGTTTATTACCCATGACTAACTAATGCAAATAATTTAATTTTACTTCTATTTTTCCATTCTATATTTTTATTGATTTGATCTGTAAGAGATATTCAAGAAGATTGAAATATAGGAAAATCGCGCACTCAAAATACACATACAAATAACCATGTCTGTCCTAGTAGTATTATAATTAAAATAATAAGTAATATTAAATCACTACCATTAACTATTGTTTATGACTGGCAAAATATATGGTGAAGTATTTTTACAACTATGTTATGATTACAATTTTTACAGTTATGATTTTTTTACAATGGGGTGAACAGTGATAGGCATTGAACTATGAAATGACTACGGTAGGTGAAGCCAGAATAAT
>QRAM01000193.1:72404-86655 GCA_013436055.1 Halocynthia roretzi | reverse complement strand
TACAGTACTAGTATGTTTAAGCGATAAAAGTTAAAAATAAATTAAATAACCGGTCAAATGATTGTGTGAAAGGTTAATAAGGTAATATATTCAAATAATAAAAATACCTATCGCGGGAAGCGAGGTATGCTGTATATCGTTATGATATGTATATGTTTCTATACCATTCCAGCAATGGCTTAACATTCTAACATAGTGTCCTCAAGAACCAAAGAGCTATAAAATATAAGTCTTTCTTAGTTAACTGATCTATTTCATCTCGCCATGTGGTTACATGTAGCGTGACAGGACTTTATTGTCAGCAAACATATCCCGATATCTGTGCAAACATGACCCACGTACGTGATTAAGTTAACGTAAATGCCTGATTGTACTATTGTATATTACCCAGTAAAGCATGGCTGTGTTTGCCGCGGAGTGTGTGCACCTTGCCCTAGTTATTTTTTCGCCAGCCCTTTACACTACTAACTTGAAATTTTTGCAGAGGAGTAGGGGCATCCCTATCGATCCTTTTATACCTTTGTATGCCATGCAATATCCATGCAAAATTATACTGGTGAAATTCCCATACATACTTCTTCATTTCAAGTCATTTTGTAGAATTGTTTTACCGATATCAAGGGTAAGATAAGTAGATCTAGGGAGATAAAGATAAAATCTTATCTTATAAGATGAAGCTTATCAATGGTTTGGACCCCACCCAACCTAACGACATGTGTCGCACACGGCACGTACAAATATTTCTCCATACGTAATAAGTCAGCTGGCGCCGAACCACTGATAAAGGCAAACTAAACAATGATAAGATTTTATATTTTTGTTATTGCTGTGCAAAGGTAATATTTGTTTACATAGCTCTATGTAATTATTCGGTAAATCATATGACAAGACATATGTAAAGGGATTGTTAGCATGACTAGACAGATGTAAGAGCTGGAGGTTGCCCGTCAGAAAGACATGGTCAATTCAAGGGAACCATGTAGAACATTTTCAGTGGTGTAGGCAATGAAATAGACTTCCACTATATTGTTTAAAATGACCGCACCCCTTATATTATTTACTAGATGGGAAAGGGGGCTCAGGTGAGCGCACCGTAATCCGGAAGATCAAGTACTCAAGGAACTTTTGTACTTTGGCACATCTATATTTAGTATTGTATATTATTAACCAATTACCTATCCAAAAAGATCTGATCCAGGGGGCACAGGGGCCTGTTGACTTTCCCCAGCGAATGTCCGAGGGTCCACTCACGGAGTGGTTATGTACTACCGTACTAGATACGGGACAATTTATTCACTCAAGTAAGTTCTACATTACACACTGAGAAATATCTCTGCAATATAGCAATATACTTGCTGAGGGCATCATAGAAATAGTAGGTTAAGTTTTACAAATATATTTTGTTGAGGTATAGCGATGACTGTAACGACAGGGAGGAACTAAAGGAACATGTTTTCTAGCCTTGGTACTTGTAGAGAAATCTAGCACAAATGCATATACTATATACATTTTTAGTCTCAGTATTTTATTAATTAAGCAATGGACAGGTCAGGGACATAATAGTAAGACATTGCTTTGGGCAGCATTTGACAACCCTTGGCTCAAGTCCAACCAACATTAACATTCGGCATATCACGGTGATGGATGGTTCGTTGACACGATCTTGAATTTCAGAATCGTTTTACTGTGTGCTGCCCTGCCTTTAACCTTCGGGCATATCCCTACCAATATTGTTGATCAAATAATACGTTCTTATTGGCTTTAAACTTTTTCCAGCTCCTTACTTCAAGTATCTCTTATTTCAATTCCCCATCCATATTCATATCACTGATGATATCACAGATCTGTCGGTTACTACAATACATTGACACGTAGTAAACTTGAGGACGCCCATAGATTCTATTGATTTAGGATTGAAAGTAATCCGCTTGAGAAAGCTCTTAAGAATGTGGACAGGAACTAGGTATACATTCATTACATTTCAATTGAATGGACCAGACGAGTCATTATGTTATGTGGTTAGCCTTTACAAGGACTGCAGACTGTGAACAGAAATTGTTCCTGAATAGGACATTACAAGTTGGGTACAAGCTTATACAAGCCAAATTGTCTACACTGATTTTATACAACGAAGCATGATATACTTGTTACGAGGGAGTCGATGCCAGTAAGACGAAGCGTATATACTATATATCGTTTGTAACTGCATATGTTCTCCCGTGAGATGATAAATAATGATTATTTATTGCACTTTCTTACCACTTAATACCACCAGCTTAATCTAACTCCATATTATCAACTGATTCGTCTTGAATTTGGTAGTTTGTTATGGAGAGCCAATTATTGCCGAAGCCCAGCTGCAGTTGAACATTTTTGACTAATAAGATTATCAGTGCTTCTTGTATACTCACAAAGTCGGCGTGAGAAGGATCTAAACAGAGCTACACGCGATATATTATATCCGTTATGACATGTGTATAGGAAATAATATGATATGTACTTTGATTCATTCGCATGATCTAGAATTTTGAACATTACTTCAATACTTTGTGTCACTAAACGCAATCGCTGAGTTCCGTAAAATGACAATGAGAAATAACAAGGTCACGTTTAATCGGTATTACATTTAATACTACATTTAGCTTACAACATTCTTTAATGTCCCAGTTAACCAAGTAAGATGTGAGGACTCGAGACACGAGGCAGGCTTTCCAGCATATCAGGCTACGCGTTTATTCGAGGCCGGTAATATAGCAGTGAAGGAAGGTAAGGTAACATTTTAATCAGCAGACGAAATAATAGCAGACACTCTTTACGTAATGACCAGGCTCTGTTCCAACGTGTCAGGAATATCTGTTTGTGTTGCTTTAGACTCTGACAGCTTCTGTCTTTCGAGTACTGTATTACTGTAGCGGATGAAATTGCCATCTAGCGGTTACAGTAATGTATTTTCATTTTATTTTTTATGTATAGCTGTGTTTAGATATACTGGTATATTTTTTACTAAGTTTGTGTCAATTATTTGTTCTAAAATAACAGAGAGAGGCTTCCGAGGTAGCTGTATTTGCAGAGTATTGATAGCTTGGTATTGTGAAGCCAGTTAGTAACAGTTGCCAGAAACCGGTATTCATATTTTAAAGTCTGTATGACGCCACGGACCGTTATGCGATAATCACGTTTACTATACAGAACAAGTGTTCCATTACGTTACGTATAAAGTACAGTGTTTGTTTCAGCTGTAGTTAGAATGGCAATTTCCAAACAGGAGGATATTTAAAAAAAATTGCCGACACTTACTTCGAACCTTAATTAAACATGTTTAATCAGTTGAAATATAAAAAGTTGACTGCAGCTTCTAAATATCATGCCTTGATCCTATATTCGCAAGCAAGGATAAAGTAATAGCAACCTTAAGGCATTAGTTCCGGCATACGTCAAAAATTGCCTTACATAGCAGCCTCTGGGACAAATTGATGACGTCGATTGAGGCAAGAGGATTGCAGACAAAGAGAATGAATATTACTCTCTTGCGCCACCCATGACAAGGCTATATAATCTTCTCACTAAGGTATCATTATTCCATCACAATTAAAGGGCGTCGTCATAATTCGAAATATATTATTTCCTGTCATTACTGTCCGAGTTGTTAGGCAGGTCAGGTCGGGACAGGTTAATGTCTAAGAAACGGTCAAAAATAATATGGAAACGCGGAATTTTGTAAACAAACGGCTACCTATATCTGATTATGATTTATGAGTCATCAAAGCCAAAGATTGAGACATTGTGACCGGATGAATGAGCAGCGGAAATAGACGGCCAATTATAGTTTATGTGTTGATGAAACTGATATTGCATATTGCTGTGTACTATTATTTCCCAGTACTTAGAAGCAGAGCTACTATGTGGAATATTAATAGGAAAAGCGCAGGTAGTACATTAGTAGTGCAGTGAGAAAAGGCGTAATGATGTGTACTTTGAGCCTTGCGACCTTAAGTTGATATAAAAATAGAACTGGTCTCATAATACACACAGAAACAAGCAAACAATTAAACTTATCACCAAAGTATACAGTATACAAGCAGACAGACTTTAAACGACTTGGTGTAAGGATCCAGTTGAGAATAGAATTGCTCGGTAATTATTATATGGCCGGTGGGGAGCGTGACAATCTCGAGGATTGTCCGGGTTTCGAAGTATCTTTTGTTGAAAAATTAACTCCACCACGATCTGTGCCGGGATACCCAAAATTGCCGGCTCAAATTTGGCTTTACAAATTTACTTTCATTTATGTAGATCGAGCAGGACCATCTGTGCAAAGGCCGGTACAGTAAAACCTCGTACTACAAGTACCCAATTACGAGCCGCCATTCTTGAGTATTTCTGTATCATACGACGAGCAAATTCGCAGTACGAGCGGTCGTCATACACGGTGGCGAGGTAAAGGGAGGCAATAGATAGCGATGCTAGCTGACATCATCGATTTCTAAGAATTCTGAGAAATAGCACGTGCTCAATTTACCGCGCTCCTCCCACCAAGCGCTGCGTGGTTTTCGGAGGCTAAAACGGATTATTTAGTTTTCCGCTAATTTCAATGGTAAAAATATCTTTGTAATGCGAGTAAATTGTAATACGAGCTCGGTCTAGGAACGAATTAAACTCGTACTGCGGCTTCTACTGTAATTTTGTTCGAAATAAAGAAATTTACAGTTTACAATTTACAGATCGACTTAAATAAGTTTCGCCTTGCTCCAGGCGCTGCCTAGCCTTTGTACGCCCCCGTGAACAACGTAGCACAATTTATCCCAGTTTATTTCCAATACGAACACTGAAATACAGTATATAAACGCATCGTGACTGGACGCACCTGTGCCAGTCAGCGTTTTTAAAGTTTGTTTAGGAATATCGTCTGAGAATTGCAGTTTTCCAAAGATTCGTGCAACTTTTTCTACCGGTTTATTTTTGAAATATTTTTGCTGAGTAGAATTCGCGTGAGTTGACAAAAACACCGACATTTTGTTTGTTAAATGTCAAAGTGTTAATTTATGATACCACGACATTGTATACGTGAGATAAATGTTCGTGTTGACTATTTATAAAAAAATAGAATTAAAGCCAATTACGAGACAGTATAGCGTATAGCGTTTATTTACCCATATCTCGGATATAAATAGTGTCATCGCTGAACAAAAACCTTAATTATCTTCAATAACCGCACGGAGATTTTCACGCTCGCCGAGTTTGACCAGGGTCTCCTGGTAATCGGGTTAACGAGTGGATTTGCACCGCAATTAAGTGACAAATCCAGTTGTGATGTTCGGGCACGATTTGACACTTGTTTGTATTAGTTTATATTTACAGAAAAACATATAGTTAGCTTGGATTATTTGAAAAAACATATTTCGAGACTTTCCGGTTTCCAACT
This sequence comes from Halocynthia roretzi, assembly GCA_013436055.1. Lineage (NCBI taxonomy): Eukaryota > Metazoa > Chordata > Ascidiacea > Stolidobranchia > Pyuridae > Halocynthia > Halocynthia roretzi. The sequence goes on along the minus strand of QRAM01000193.1, from coordinate 81,233 downwards.
TTGTTATTTTTGTTATGAGTTAGATCGCATTATGGTTTTGCAAGTTAAACAATAGTTAATAGTGCTGTAGGCAGTTCAAAAGTTGAGACACATCATTTCGAAAGGTCAACCAAATGACACGGGGAATTCCAAATTAAAAAATGTCCGTATTCAATAGAATTCTTGTTTACTAGAGGGATTGGGAGCTGTGGTGCCAACTGGGAGCTGTTTTACGTCGATTTAATGAATGTACAGAAAAATCTCGTTACATCGATTACGTCGAATAGCTCGGAATTCAGTTTAGCTCCCTAAATGGTTGTTTGAGAACTTATATTGAGATGATAGTACTCATGGACACGGAGATTCCCCGATCAGATTTCAAATTTATCCCATTGAGTCAAGTCCCCCTGTTTGAGAATCACTGCTATGACCTTACAGATTAAATACTGCAAGTTCGATTTATAAGCGAGAGGCAGATGAAAAAATACCCTTGCTTATAACCAAACATGCTTGATCGTTAGACATCCTGATAATAGAGAGCCATGAAATACTCTTATTTCTTGATTCGATCTATTATATATATAGCATTACTCAGGGATGCCGCTAAATCAGCCTCCCCTGCAAGCAATATGACATTGCAAAAATCCTATTTCATCATTAAGTCTTTCCCTGTGACGTCTATTTCACAGAACCACAACAATGTCTTCTTAAAATGTCATTCACATTTGAAGATCTTTTTAATAATGACAAAGGCGCCCTTCAATGCAACCAAACGTTGCCTCGTTCATTCTAATTAATCCGTTTTCTTGAACGCCCTATTAATCGGATTTGAAAGCATTACCTGGCATAAACAGGATTGCAGTTGTCCTCTTGGCCTCAACAAGAAATATTAATAAGTGTTGTTTGTTAAGCTTATGAGTTGGATTTTTTCTATAAAAGAAAGTGAAAGTAGAATAGCGTATGTATACGAAGTGAATGCAGCACAGCGGAAAGACTTCGAGAAGGTAAGTTTATTGTTGTTTTACAATCTTTGAAAGAGTTCTATTGTGAATGCTTAAGTCTCAGTATCTGTGTTTGATTTATTTTAGTACATGCAAATTCTCACGCACGTAGTCCATTGTGGAGCAGCACAATTCCCCTCCCTTCATTATTATTTCCATTTGCCGCTTCAAATCCAAACTCCTCCCTGAGTTTTGTGTTATACGGTACAAGATAAAGCTTAAATAACTTAATAGTGGTTCTTAACCCAATTGGAGGTACCAAACCCTGCTAGCTTTACCAGTGCATTCACCGAAACCTTCGTTATCGGAAAAATGAGATATGATTCCTTTAAAACAGAGGTATATATTTTTTAGTGCACAAAATGAACCATACACCAGCTGCACACAAAATTACCGTGTTCAAAGAACGTTGATGAATGTTTTTTTTTCGTTAAAAGAGGTATTGTTGAAAATAGTCTTAGAATTCTTGACCTCTGCCGAACCCCTGGGACTGTCTCATCGAACCCCTGTTAAGAACCACTTCTATGGTGTATATTCTTAATTTCCATTCTCGTACATTTTCAAAATTCGTCATTGATTATCCGTAATTATTGGAACTAATGTGCAGGTAAACATCGAGAGTTCTGCATATTTGTTGCACAATTCGTATCAAAATAATATAACTAAGGAATATAACTTATAATAGTGACAGCCAAATTACTTTAATATATCACGCATGCCATATGAAACACATATTTTGTACTTTGATATATCACGCTTAATACACGACACGATAACTGACAGTTTTATAAATCAAAAATGAAACTTCAATCATAAGATTTAAGATAGGAATTTCTGATAAAAGATATTCCTGAAGTGTACCTGCTCAATTATTCCATAAATTTGAAAATGACGAATTAGATGGGATGCACGCGATTGGCCAATTATGGTCGTAGTTAATGTGCATTATTTTGTGACCATGATCAGGGCCGGATCAAGAGGCTCTAAGCACTAAAAAATTTAGTGCCTCTATACGTTTGAAATTCAAAATATAAAAATAACAAACCATAAAATCGGAGTCGGAGTCGCAACTTTGAAATTTCTCGAAGTCGGAATAAGAATTTTTTAAATCGAATTCCCCCTTCCCCCAAATTTCAGCTTCAGAAAGTGCAGAAGCAAAATCATGTGTTTTAAATGAGGTCACCTAGCGGTCTAAGAAGCTTAAAAAAAGTTAATTACAATATTCAAACTAGAAATCGCGAAAGGTGGTTCAATAAACTCATTATTATGAAAATATGAATCGAAATGAACTCAATTTCCTTTCATACTGCGATAATATTCCAGGAAATTCTATACATTCTATCACTGTTATATCACAATCGTATATATATAACAATCCTGGTAATAAAGTCTGTCTTGCGTTCGTTTACTTCTCATTACAGTATCACTAAAACAAACTGGTTGGATTTTAGGTGAAAAGGTCGCGATGAATCAGAGGTCAGATTGCGCACACAGATTTAGCTTTGTTTAAAAATTTTGTTAATCCGAATGAACGTTTTCACTGATCACACGTAACGCGTATACAATTCAAAACATTTGCAACATGATTACTGTATACAATATTCGATCTATTTATTTACCGCTGGAATAGTATTTTCATTTCGAATTGCGGATTTAAAGTTTATTATTTCAGCAATTAATGGATTTGTGTCGAGATTTAATACGCATAATATTCTTAGTGGTTAAAACGACAGCATTTGTGGTAACAGAAGTGAGTTCTTTTGGCGAATTAAGCGGATTTTGACTCAGTTACCTAGAGCGCTGGTGATAATACTTTGCCTCCATCGTAAGCAACGTAAATATAGCAACTATGTTACTATGCCAAAAGTTTGTTGGACATAATCCACTGTTTACCGACCACACATATCATAATTGCGCCAAAATGCTATAGCACGGTGCAGATCACAATAAAAGTACCTCTCACTCAATGACTGTTCACACTTACGACGTTAGGTAGTGTTTCCATTAGACCAGTGGTTCCCAAACTTTTCAAGTACGTGGCCCACTCACTGAACGAACTAAAGACATGTGGCCCAGTTGGTGCCAAACAAATGTCATTGCTTTAACGACCTTTCAGTTTTCACACAAAGTTTTGTCAAAATTTTACAATGACTGAATGGGCATAACCATGAGCGATTTTTTAAACTTCAAAAAATACATTATAGAGATTCATAATCGGGAAGCAGCACGGCACAAAATCTGTTCAAAATAGCTCTGTGATCCACTTAAAATGACTTCGTGGCCCCCGGTTTGGGAACCACTGCATTGGACCCTTACGCAGTTCTTTATTAAGATAATTCCCATAACATACTTGGTAACTTTCCAACCTCTCGTAAACTCTGTCACATGTCAGGTTACAGTGAAACAGTATCTAAAGATAGTTTCCTGGTCGTTAAGTGAGTGGTTCGTTCACATGTCGATTCACTTTACGACCAGGCCGTTAGAACGAAAACTGGTCGTTAAGCAAGTACCTGTATATAGACCGCGTATATCCTAATTGCAACAAAGAGTTTGCGCTCACTTCAAAGCAAATGTAGCCACTTCATCATAATAGGTAATAGATATTATACGTATTGGATTTCGAAACTGAAATAATAATTTATGGTACTTGGTTAATAAGCATAAACACAGCCTGACAGGTGCTAGCTCGTCCAAAGCGCTGTTCATTATAATTGGACAGATTTGGAAACTGATACCGTGAGTGTGAAATTTTATATTAAAGTGATTTTAAAAAAAAACTCTTCAATGGTGAATAACGCAATTATTTATAACAATAAACAATAAACAATGACGGAGAATTATTTCTCGCACAGGAAGCGTTTTTACTCTTCCTCAAATAATTCAAACGAACCAATGAGAATGAAGATAATATCCACATCACTATTTTCATTAATAGATCCAAGGCTAGCGAGTGTCACGTAAGCAATATTGCCTTCCCTGATGTTGTTATCTCAAAGAACCAATGCACTCTACCCATCTCAGTATCATTATCAATGTGTGCTCCTAGCAATACATCACACTGAGAATAACGAAATAATAACGAAAAATACAACGTCAGGACATGTATCGCAAAGGTAAGGCCTTGTCCGGAGATGATTTGTTTGGACAAATTAATTTTTACAAGGATAATTTTGCTGATGAATGAAATATTTTCTGCACCACAACAACAGCTAATGAGAGTTAAACTTTTTCATTAAATTCCTGAATTTCTCCCTGTGTCCTATTTACGTTGTTTTCTTGCCCTAGGCCCAAGCTTATTCCCGAACACGTTCTACGCAGCCTCACATGTTTATTACCACACCACCACAAAATGCAAGTATTTGATCAACATTCATGGTGTGGATATGCAACAATTATATTTAATAGCGTCTCATCATAGAGTATCAATTTTGAAAGGAATAGATTTCTGATAACAATTATGAATTATGATGAATGCGAGAAAGCATTGCCCCAAGCATAGAAATGAGCGGATTTAAAGGAATGTCGCTGTTTAAACACGACAGACAGTATATAACGACAGCAAGAGAGTTAAGATTAACGGGTTGGAATAGGAGCTAACTGAAGTGAATTTCGTATCGTGGTTGATGTTCTACTACTTCGCGTGTGCTGATAGAGAAGTCTCCATTTAAACAACTTATGTACAAGGCTATGCCATCCACCAAAGATTTTGAAACAGTATACCTGCAAATTATATTTACAGATGGATAATTTTCATAGTCAAAATGTATATAGAAAGTTTTCCTTGTAAAGCCAATTCAGCAGGAATATTAAGTTTAACCCGCGAATGTCATTTGGCTGCGGATTTCCCTCATATAAGCGCGTGCGTCGCAACGGTAATGCAGAGAATACTAAGATAGCAGAAAAGATCAGATTAGCTTATCAAGTACGTTATATCGAAGACATAGAAGTAAAGATCCTTGATCTGTCAGGGAGAAATTCTGCAACGAGAGCAATTGGGTTCACAGCATAATGGCGTTCACGAAAAACTTTGCTACGGTACGAGCCGGAAAGAAAAGGGGTGAGATGTACCCCCAAAATTCTGGGAATCATCTGTTGATTATTGAGCAATTGCAAAGCACAAAACTTCGCTGCTAGATCGGCAAAAGCAAAACGTTTTACAAATTTACAGTTGTAAATTTGATATATCAATTCATTATCTCCTCGGCTCAAGATAGCTTTACATCGAGAGATCTTCCCCTTGTTTTCTCGGTCTGTTACAGAGTGGTCTATTATGCTTACACGAGAGTATTAATGTGATCCATGACGATTTTATTGAGTAATTGAGTCAGTGCGTTAGGATACCGGTACGTATTTGAGACACCAGGAGATAGTATGTGAGTCATGTCATTTATAAATATGGAAGTTCATCGCGATATCGTCGATTTTACAAATGGTTAATGACGTGTCCGCTACCAAGCCCTTTAGCATTTTTCTCCTATACCCCACCCATGGCGCTAACACGCGTCGTGTCGTTATTTTTCAAATATACCATTTTTTTGGACTAAATCAACAGATATATACTGAGGCATGCACACAGGTTAGGTTGATATATCCAGATCCACTTCTGACGTGATATATGATAGTTTAGTGCAGTGGGCCCGGGAACCTACGACTCTTCTAGTTTTCTGATGTGACTCTTGATTACTTAAATATTTTACCGAAATAGTTTTATTGAAAAATGTGTAATTTTAGTTTTTCAACTAGATCAAAATTTAATATTTGGCTCTTTGCTATGAAAAGGTAGTAGGATGATCCAGCGGTATGTTGTATTTGCTGGTGTGTAGTCTAGCGGTATTTATTATTTTCCGTTTAGTGTGCAAATATGGTATTCAAATATAGACGTGAAAAATGCGTCGCTTGACGATTAAGCTAGACAATTTACCGTTATAGTCAAAAGTTTTATCAGAAAAAGTACACCAATACTCGTAATTACTATACTATGTTCTATTCAATTGTAATTCATAATGACTACGTGAACGCCAATGCAAATAAACACATAGAAAGTAAAATACGTCGTACGTAGATTATAATAAAGCGATTTACCATTGAATTCGAAAGTCTATCAGCAAAACTGTGGTCCCGTAAACGTCAATGCAAATGACTGACTTACGCATTACGAATTTTAGCCTTTTGAAACCTAGTTTGGCGCCAAATATTCTTTGTTCCATTATTTGCTTATCGTTTTTATTACCTAATAAATGTTATCATTATTACGTATTCACCTCCTGATTTACGTCAGAAATGCGACCTCAATTACATGTAGGCAAATAAAGTGATTCCATATCTTCATCTGTACATGTGCTAGGTTCCCAAGATATGTATTCCATATAAACTACATCATCAACAAGGGGTAACGGTGATATGAAGTAATGAAATAACGTATATGCCGACGTCAGATCTGAGTTTTGAAGCAGAAAAAAATCGCTAATAAATACGGGTCATACATAGGATAGGATTTGGCAGAGACGAAATTAAGGCAGTTACACTGCCAGCATGCCTACATCCATACGGTAGTGAGATAATTCTATCATGTTAGTCTTGTACCACAACTTGTATGAAAGATCCAAGTTTTATATACTACTTGCATGCTAAGCTGCTGGTTAACACATACAAATTCTTGATAGTTAGATGGAATTGATACAGGTCAGAGACAAAAATAAGGCCGGTATACTATCAGCTACATCCGTACTTGTAGTGTAGAGGTGTGTAACCTGCAGCCCGCGAACCGAATTTATGCGGCTTGCGGGAATCTGCGGTTTTTGAATATAGTACGGCCCGTAACAGGAATTCAGATGCCACTGTTTTTGATGTTATATGAATAGCGAAATGTGAAATGCAAGTGCGACCCGCCGTTTAATCCGGTTAAGTGTATTTGGCCCGGGAGTGCTACAATGTTGCACACCTCTGCAGTAGTGTACTAATTTTATCATGTCTTCTAACATAACTTGTATGAAAGATATGTAAGCACGCAACTTTGATTTCGGATAACTCAAATTCCGGTTAGCTAGAACTGATTGTCCTTATTAAAATAAATGCGCGCATAGCTCGAAATCCGGTTACCTCGAAGTAATTTATTAGGTCCGTCGAACTTGAGTTAACAAGCTTTTACTGTATCGTAATAAATTAGTTTTCCTTTCAGCAAAAGCAATATGCATATAATGGTTTATTGATTATATCACAGATATGAATAATGTAACAGATGCTATGTAATGTAAACTTTGAAGCTGAACGCTAAGAGCAAAGTGTGATCAATACAATGGAAATCTGTGACACATTTCATGGAAGTAAGCTTAGAGTGAACAGTTCAGGGTTAGTTAGGGCTATCATATTTCCCATTTTTAAAGCCATGCTACGTATAGAAAAATATGATATGTCGAAGAGTAAATTATAATTCAATGCGATATTTTTCCTGTTGATATTTCAATTCTGCATATTAGTTTTGGACTGCTCAAAATGCATCTAATTAATAGCTATATACTTCTAAATATGAACCAAACTTAAAATACCGTTTTTTTTAAAAGCGTCCCGGTTTTTAGTTACGAAAATACGGTAGCCCTTGTTTTAGTTTATCTGAATTCCTAGAATTAGCGAATTAGTAACAACAGAGGAAGATTATAGGAATAATTTGAAGTCTTGTGAAGGCTGTGTAACTGCTTAGGCCATCCTTGCCTCTTTATGCACCTGTGCAGTCTGACTACACCACATCTGTATATCTCATTAGACTTCATCGTGAATTTGGTAGTTTATTATGCAAAGCCAAATTATGGTCGAAACCCAACGGCAGTTAAACATTTTCTACTACTGAGATATCCAGTCCTAATTGCTACATAGTCAGTGTGAGACGGGATCTAAACAGCGCTACGCGACATATTATATCCGTTGTTACATGTGTATAGGAAATGACCTGCTATGTACTCTGATTCCTTTGCATGATCTAGAACTAAATGCTAATGATCACAATGTGGCTAGATATACATGGTTACTATAATAACATGGCAAGGTCGGACATCTACTCAGTAAGCGATGGAATGTCAAAAGGACAACACGAAACATTAGCTGAACAGCGCAACACGCAAAAGACAAAGCCATATCGTATGAACGCGGTATTAGCGCGAACAAATACCTCCATATGTTAATTGGTCTTTTCTACTGGTATTTACAATAGTCAAAAGTCGACATGTCGACTCAATACTACGTGTTGCTATTCTTAGCAAGCAATGTAGGAGAGTATTGAAATACGATATTGTATTGCTTCCTTGGGTGGGCTGCTACCATTACTTCTATTTGTAACGCAGTACTATATAGGCAGATAATTACTTCTAGTAAAGTGATCATTAATGCAAGAGCAGACACGTTGTCATTAAACTACGGCAGACATGCGGCTTTTATATAGATAGAGTTGTACTAAGACCAGACAGATCTTAATTAAGAATTCTACCTACTTTCCACTCTAAAATATAGTATTGGAAGAATGATGAAAAGTTACTCATTATAATCGAGATTTAAGACCCTAATACCAACCGAAATGTGGTTTCGTGAAATAGTGGTGGCTCGTTCTATGCAAACAAGTGTTAGCGCCACGAGATCTTAGATACAAATAGCCATCTCCGTGTCAAGGAGAGTGTAAAAGCATGTCTAACTATATTGAGCTTACGACAATAGCTATCTCCGCGTCTGTGAGGAAGACACGATAGCCTTGCTCAGTCAACATAGCTCTGTTGGAATAGGATACCGACAACGCCGGGCTCACTGCACGATAGTTACCTTTGTCATAGTAGGGGGTTGTTACGGTCTAGTAAACATAGGTCAT
>QRAM01000193.1:0-71103 GCA_013436055.1 Halocynthia roretzi | reverse complement strand
TTCCGCTGGACGGCAATTTCTTCCGTCACAATAGCCGATTATGAACAATCAAACAGACTAGGCTTGAACAGTCTTAGACTTGGGCTAAATTTGATAAGGATCGTATCGTAAGGATTCTACTGGCGTAAAATATAATGTAACACAACTACACTGATATGTAGACATCGGTTAATACAACCACCGCTTATTACATCCAAAATCTCCCGGGCCCGAGATGTATTAAGCGGTGGTCGACTGTATTACTAACACGATGATGAATTACGCAAACGCTAACGCTAACGCAGCGACTGTCACAGATTTATTGATTATGGTTTTTGCGATCTAAATCTTTTGTTTAGCTCATGTGAATACATGGTAACATTGCACGCACAGGATCAATCTTTTTAAGAACGAATCTGCGATAGATAGGGTTCGCAATGCAACCGGTAACTGTTCTGTGAGATATTCAGTTATGCAGCCAACATATAGATCCAGTTCTTCAGCCAATTGATAGTACAGTATTCCATGAAGGCATGATATTAACTACTTACAGATTTCCTTCCTATTTTAACGCGTTGTGCGTGAGTTGTTTTGAAACAGAGCCATGAAATCACAGCATAGCATACAGGAAATTCATTTGTGATACTTTATTACGATGGTTTCAACTCTTATATAATTAGTATGCTGATTCATTCTGCATAGGTATTTAGAACGCGTAACAGTGGCGCGTTATTCTATAGATCAGAAGTGCGCAACCGGCAACCTGTGGCGAGCGAACCGACTTTGTGCGGCCCGCGGGAAGCTGAAGTTTTTGAATAGAGTACGGTCTGTAACAGGAATTCAACACCACTGTTTTTGATGTTATATGAATAGCGAAATGCGAGTGCAGTCTGCCGTCAATCCATGTAATTAAGTGTATTTGGCCCGGGAGTGCTACAAGGTTGCACATCTCTGCTATAGATGAATAGGTATAGATAGGGAATAGAAGAGATTCAGCATCACTCGCATTATTCTCTATGATATTTTGTGTCATGAAGTCACGCTGTGTAAGTGTAAAAAGGTCAATATTGATTTCTGTACACGAAGTTACACTAACTCACAGCAGAAGAATTTAACTAGGATTGCGAAAAAACGTTGTCATTATCAATGTGATGTCTGTAGTAAAAAGCAGAAATATAGAAGCATTGTAGAATGCGGTGCACTTGAATGTAATTTACATCTTTTCTTAAACGTCACAACTAGACATTTCGCTTTGTGAACGGAACTCGCAATTGATAGACTTTATATAAGTAGCAGTTGGACACAAGTTAGTAAGATTTTCACTTCTATTATGCAGTATGATTATGAAATTAACCACACAAGGATAAATTTTAAGGTTACTTACTCCTTTTATGGATTCCTATTGCTTACTTAGATCGAAGAATATGTTAGATAGAGCCTAGTAGTGCTGCAAGTCTAAAACAGGTGGATTCTTAGCAGTGTTTAGCAAAGCTTGTATATTTCCGGTTTAAAATTTCGTACTTTTTTTATAACACGGTGATATGTATGCATAATCAGCTGGCCCGGGGTCAAACATGACGCCTTGGAGGGCAATTTCGATTTTCCAGCATTATCTGTGGTCCATCAATCTCTAGGATAAAAGATGAAAAAGGTCCAACCTTGTGACTTTAAAGGCTTGCTTGATAATTGTAATAACAGAAATTGTGTTTGATGATAGAAACTTGTCGTGTGGTCTCTTCGCAAACCCACTTACGTGGGCTTAAGTTAGGCTGGGTTTACTGAGGAACAAAGTCATCAAATATTACCCACTATTACTATCACCTCTCATCCTAATTTCTGGTGGCAGCATACCACTTAACCAGCACCGTAATTTCGACGCCATTTTAACAGTTCACCAGGAGTTCTGTCGTAAACAATATTTTATTGCATTCTTGCAGTTCCTAGGATAGATCTTACCGTAAGATACAACTTAACATTAAAATGTCTACAGAAGACTCCGATTCAACTGAATTGTACAGTAGTGGTATGTACAAGTTTACTTGGAACGATATCTTCCAACGCAAGACGCTCGCGTTGATACTGAGTCCACTTGTAGTGGCTGTACTCGGCTCAGCTTCACGAGGTGATATCATCCTCTACTTAGTGATGGCATGGGCAAACTGGGACAAAATTATGCCATCGCAGAAGCAACTGGACCAAAACTACACCATGTTAAGGAACGAGAGCTCAGAAAACCAAGTGGAAATGTCTCCGCTTGACAGTTTCCTTCATGAATATCAACTGGATCACGTTTACTACGTTATACCATCAGCCATCGCTCTTTCATTTTTGTTTTTCTTTGGTGTTGGAGGGTATTTACAATGGTAAGTAAGCTGAGGCGTCCCTTTTAAATTGTTGCTCTTTATGCACCTGCACTCCACAGACTGCAATACATACTAACAATAACGGGTTGGGTGGACGCCGCTTATTGTGATCACTTTAGGGCATTGTATTTTATAATAACAATAACTGGTTGATAATATTAAGTGAGGGATATGAATATGATATGGGACAGTCTCTTTCTGATAACAGTAACTGGCTGATAAAATTAAGATAAGATGAAAGATAAGAATATAATATAAATATTTTGATAACATTACGATTAATAACAATACCCGATTGATAAAATTATTCACCTTATAATAAGCGGCGTCTAGTGTATTTTTTTCACATTGGATATAGACGTTGAATTTTCGACCGCTTATCAAATAGGTAAATAAGGTTATAAAAAGGATAATTGTTGGCTGTGATTGGCGCGAACTGGTTATTAGTCATATAAAGAAGTAAATTCGCACCTACACACCTATTAATCATCGAAAGTAAATTGTTGAAAGTTTGTAAATAAAGAATCTATTGTTGATAGACACTCTGTATAAATACTGAAATCCGAATTTATAATTACAGGTATTACTACATACAGAGGCGAGACACACCGGAGGAATGGAAATGTCAACCAAAGAAATTCTTGTCACAGAAGGTGAATAGAATATAAAATAACATCATCACCTTTTCACCATTATATTATAGAGTGAGCTCTTATAAAAGCGATCACCGAATAAAACTTGGGATCAGTTTCGAAACAATAACTGCTAGTGAGATCGTTAATAGGACACAGAAAGAGGAAACCTTTTGTCGTTTTCACGAAAATATCAGAATGTCATTTCCTATTTCAAACTCAAAAAGTGCATTCGAAATAATTTCGGAAATATTCGGAAACGCTGTTCGGTCCGGAAGTGGCGTCGAAAAACGGGCTCAGTGAAACGGAATAACTACAGAATTACCGTGGATTTATTCCTTAAGTTCCCTTTTAATTATTGAAATAAGGTTTTTTTATTCCCCATCTGACCAGTGTTTACTATTAGCAATGCAAGCACCTGTCGCCTTACCAGAAGTATTTCTTATTGCTTCGTTTTAGGACGAACGACATGAAATTTTACTCGGAATGTCGAACCTGGTTCTTGGTTCAACTGTTTCTGGAATTCTCGCAACCACTATCGTGAACGGTGCCCGCGTGTCAACCATATATTATGACGTGTCCGATTACGGAATCCCTTATCTTATCTTATCAACGATCGCGATATTTCTTTTCCAAGATGCGGCCGCCTACTACATTCATAGGTGAGAATTTGAAGTGACCTTATTAATCAGTATACTGTGTTGTTATTCAACGGTGAATTTGCGGGGCTGCAATGCTGCCCACAGACCATTTTCTTTCTGGATTCATTCAATACTACTACGAAATTTACATACGCCAATAAGTAAATGGTGTTGGCAGCTATTTGAGGAATAACTGGACAACAATTGGTACCGACAGGACCAGCTAAGAGTCGATATGATAACAAAGCACAGGAAATAAATATTATTTTACTGAATTTAAGACTATTACGCACTCCAGCAGAAAAATTTTGTGTTGGTAGCTATTTGTATTGGCAGCAATAGGAAACAATTCGCGTATAGTGACAGAATGTGAACGTAGCGAATCAAAATACCACCACCACCACCTGTTTAGATGCGTGGCTGAGAGACACCGATTCCAATGTACTTTCCGTAATTTAAAAAAGTAGATAATTCACAAAATAGAATGAAAAGAACAAGACTAGCTCTTACGAACCATTTTTTTTTACGCCAGAACATGTCTGTAAGAACATATCGCTCACTCAGAGCAAGCATTAGTCTTTGAAGAAACTGCAATCATTTTCCTATCAAGGAAACTGAAAGTCTTTGTGAGGCGCATCCTATGTAGTAGTTTGCCTGCCTCAAAGCTTATAATTATAACGACAGCGACTTTAAAATTCATTTATTTATGTTTTTTTTCCAGGATGCTTCACTTTCCATTTCTCTATCGCCACTTCCATAAAATGCATCACAGATATCACAGTCCCACTGCTTTCAGCGCCGTTGCATTGCACCCGGTCGAATTCCTCATCCTCCAGGTATATTGATTACGTCATTTTTACGATAGTGACGTCACATAATCACGTCAGAAATTCGTTTTACAGATATCACTCGCTATGCCGATGTTTCTTTTTCCTTGCCACTACATCTCATTCCTATTCTGTATATTCTACGTCTATTATTACGGAATGATCGACCACTCAGGTAACTTATGACGTCATGTATTACGTAATAACGAGGAAATCTTCGTAAGTTCGGAACAGACGTAGTGCGAGACTACACTTGAATAGAAACCCGATGTGCTAAAAATATAACTTACTCCACACCGCCATCTAGCGGATACAATTTTCCAGTTTAGCTCACCGAGGATTGACAATCGAATGCGTTTTTCAGGAATAGATTTGGAAGCAGTGTGGCCATGGCAACCGCCGGTTCGTTTCCACGACGACCACCACAAGTACTTCCACGTGAATTTCGGGTTCAACACTCAGATATTCGACAGATTCCATGACACGCTGCGCAAAAAATCTCGTAAATATTCGGAGACCATGTTTGGCGGGAGGGGCGTCGAAAAAACAAAAATAGGGACCAAGAAAACGGAATAACTACAAAATTACTGTCGATTTATTCCTCTAAGTTCCCTTGTTGAGTATTGTGTTCAAATTCTATTCCCTATACCCGTTCAATTCTTCAACCTGTTTTTCCCTTATACGAAATGACCTGATATCCGGATATTCGGATATCATGATCGTGATGGGTTTATTATATCATTGGTACAAATTCCATTACCGCAATTATTGTTTTCCTATTAGTTTAAGATTTTAATTCACCATTTCGACCTCTATATAACGTGTGATTTTCAATGCAATTATTGATCCATTTTTGATTAGCCTGCGGTATATGCAATAGAATAATAGATAAGACTGCTTCGAAATAATTTGAGCCTTAGCTTGAAAAAATTTATCAGAAAATTAACAGATGTTGTGCGACATTTTACTCGATATGAAATCATTGTAATGTGTGATCTTGCTCCAGGGTAATAGCCTTCTTTGGTTCAATTTACATCATTTCTTGTTCAAGCATTGAATAAGAGTTTTACTACATTTGTTCGCGTTTCAGTCACACAATTATGTACTAAACTTCAATCCAAGACACAAGGCTAAGCCAAGTAGGTCTGTAACATAATCTGTTAAGCTCTCGGATCATTGTAGTCTGATCTGATCTGATCTATTACGGTTATAAAGTAATGTGCCAAGTTTTCAAGTGGAAAAATTTCCAGTGTGATTTATGACCGAAAAAATGCCGCAAAATGCTTCCTACGACTTTTACCAACAACCTAAGCCAATTTCTGTGAAATGATGGTTCAATGTAATTTTTTTATCTCCGTTCAAAGTTCATTTATTTGTGAGATTATTTAAACAATTCAGAAGACAACTATTGATTCTTTTAATTATTTTTGACTTTTCCGATTTTGTGTATTTGGATGTTTCCAGATGACAACCGAAGCCCAATTCTGTGCAATGATGGTTCGATGTGATGTTTTAGACGTTTACAGTTCATTTATTTGTAAGATTACTGACGCAATTCAGAAGACAACTATCGATCCTTTCTTTACTGATTTTTATGTAAGTTTACCACATTTTAGCTAGTACTAGTAACTCTGTTTTATAACTTTTATCCCTAACTGAAGCTCTATTCTGTGCTATGATGGTTAGATGTGATATAAGTTAATAAAGTAAATCAGAAGACAACTATCCATTCTTTCAATTATGTTAGACTCGATATATATTTCAAAGTCATTCTACTGCTAGACATACATACGTATAGCCGTACAAGCTAAGGATGCCCTCACAAATTTGGACAAACTGTCTGGATAATTCCGCAAAAATCACGTGATTATTGAGCGAAGGGCAAAGCATTAACTCGCGTTGTTAAAACAGCAAAATGTTTAACAAATATACAGTTGTATATTCCGGTTAGTTATAAAAATAGATTAGTATTTTATTTTTGTGAAATTCTGAAATCTAAAAACCTTCACAGAAACAGAAAAATATTTCATACCATGTCAAGAAAGTCTCGGCTTCGTTTATTCTTGCTGCGGTTCAGAGAAACTGTAAAAGTGTTGTGATAAATGAGCAAGATTGGAGAGAGCAATTCAAAATACCGACAAGTTCTAATAATCCAGTGTTTACTGTGATTGAATTACTAAATTTCATTTATCGCTATTATGCCCCATTCCCATGACAACAGACTCGCGTGCACAGACAGAATGAACACATACCAAACCAAGCTACTGGTAAAATGCATTCTGTAGACCCAGTGGTGGATTAACCCTTTAAGCAAAAAAAAACACACATAAGGGGCACCCCAGAAATTTTTGACAGCTGGATTTACCATTTAAATTATTGAAGGAATTCAATTTTTAGCCTTTTTTCAAAATTGAATGGAAAATCAATGAATTCTGTTTATAAAGCGTTCTCTCCTGTGTCATCATGTATCAATATTGTTTATATTTTGAATTACAAATGTATGGGGACACCTAATTTTTAGTGTTTAGGGCCTCTAAGGGTCTTTATCCGGCACTGCGTGGACCCAAGGTTAAGAAAGAGCTACTGCTTCGGGTTGAGAAACACTGATCTACAATACTGCTTTCTAAAAAGCAAAAATATTTCCTACCGTGTTAAGGCATTCTATGCTTCAAATATTCTTGATTCAGTTCAGTTCAGAGCTGTAAAAGAATTGTGATGAGTAAGCAAGATCGGAAGTATGAAGAGGAATAGAGAAAGATCCGAGTCACAATTAAGAATACCTGCGTAAGAATCAAGAAATCTTTCTTTATCCTGGAGGCTCGGGAGGATTTGTTTCAATTTCCGTTGAAGAAGATTCCCTTGACGTAAGTGAGACTGGCTGTACCGATTACACTAATCACGGTAGAGGCCTGAAAGCCTGCCAGACAGTGTCTTATGCTGTTTATCAAACACTAACAGAGCGACTCGCCCTTCCCATGGGTGAGCCTTTAACAGAAATCCTCTCATAGGTCTGATTTCTTATTTCCGCTGCTAGGGGAAAATGGATTACAGACAGGAGGGAGCCAGGATCTGGGATTTCTTTGTTCATTTGTTTCATGAAACTGGATCTCTGTGCCAAATTTGATGAAGATCTGTTGCTTCTGGATCTTCTTAAAAAAATTGAATAAGATCCGTTGGGAACTAGCCACATTGTTAAACATAAAGAAAAATAACCTAACTATATGGCTAGTCCTGTGATACCCAACTGGAATGGAAAGTCATCAGTGATATTTCATTTATTACGACAAACCTGGAGTAGATACACTAAAATACATAGGAAATGGCAGAAAAACATCGACGCAATTATTTATACTGAGAGTAACGAAGCATCATCATAATTTTTTCATCAAGTCGCAGTTGACTGAGCGCGAATACAAAACATGATCGAGAAGAAATAGTGGGTAATGTTTGCGAACATAGAAGAAAAACATTGTGAGGTAAAAAAATGGTATCACATCGCTCTGAATAAGTTGAGATGTAAAAAATGTTTCCGAAGAATGAGAACGTTACTTACCCCACATATGTGGGTTATGGGAGGCCCATTTAATCCAACTAGGGCAGTGGCTCCCAACCTGTGGTACGCGAGTACCTTCGGACTTTAGTTAAATTTACAAGCAAAAAGCATTAATTTATCTGTTAAAACTTAGGCTACTTGTTGTGATTTTCTTGCAACCTCTTTGCAAAAGTTATATAGTTTGATAATTAAAAGATTTAATTATTGTGACCGTCGAGAGAGTTTTTAGGCAATATACATATACTATATCTCCAAGTGGACGTGATAAGAAAAAGGTCAGGAACCACTGGACTAGAGGATATTACATAAAGTAGTGGGAATCAGGGGGACAGATGGAAGGAATGTTAGTTAAAATATGAGTTTTGAACAGAAAAGGTCTGATATAAAAGTATAAACATTATTCCAGATTCTTATTTTGGCCACCAGGAGCACTCCCCAGTAAGATTTTATATTTCCCTGACCCAGAAAACGCCCGAACTTGGGGTTTTCTTTATTCATCCATAATTCTGGTAAAATTGTGTGCAAAATTCAGCAAAAATCCATTGAGGAATAGCAACATTCTCTCAGGACAAAGTTTCATGCTTATTATATAGAAATTAAAATGTATTAACCAACTGATGTTAGGTAATACTGACATATACAATGAGTTGTTAGTTAGAGACATAGGTGTACAAGCCACCTGTCCCCACTTTCCTCCCTCAAATTCAGGAAAAACAGCCTTGAAAATGCAGGTGAGCAAACACAAAATATAAAACTTTGTTGTGAGATCAGCAAAAGCAAAACGTTAAACAGATTTACACTTGTAAATTTTATATATGGTTAGATTAGTGGTATATGGTTTATCTGTGAAAAGTTTTTTGATATTTGCATTTCACAATGCTTGACAACCAGTTGCAAGAAATATGATAATGTGAAAAGGAAATAGTAATATGGAATGTTGGATTGAGAACACAATACATTGCTGAGAGAAAAAAAATCCAAAGAATATGAACATATAATACAATGAAAATGAGATGCAACAATAAAGAAATCTAACAATGCTTCGATAATACCTAAATGCTGTAAATTGTAAACCGGACAAATAAACAACAAAAATAGTCGGCTGGGCGATTCCAATATCAAAACTGGCTGAGAAAACAGGTAAAAACCTGGCTGACAGTGACAAGATGTTACTTGAAGCTGTATTTCAAAACAGGCAATGCTTGGCTCTAGTTGGGAAAAGTAACCGTTTTGAAATTAGCATTGCGGCAAATCTGAATGTATTGAGCTGTCATAGTCAAGTGCACACATAGAATGTGTAAATATGAGGACAGGGAATATTTCTGGAATTATCTAAAATAAATACTACAAAATACTGTATATTTACTTGTTTAAAAATTAACACTATTTTGTTCAACTAGCATCTATTGCTGCATCATCATCTACCTATCAGTAACAATCCGCTTCGATTAACGAATTTTCAATTTTCGATCGAGTTCTGTTCCTGGAACTCGCGGTATATGTAAGTGACGAGCGAATATGAATTCCATACTTTTTTGTACCAAGCTTCGAAGGAGAATCAAAGGTGAGACTTATTCACAGGGCTTAGAAATTATGTGCAAGTAGTCCTGTGATATGAAGAGCTCCCTGATCTTGGTAGTCTCATCTTCCATTACCATTTCAATTACTAAAGTTTGGTACCAACTTCGCAAGGTAAAATATGTGAGTAAAAATGGAAGTAGATTTACCTATGATACATCGTATTTCAACAGCAGTATTATTAAGGGAAAATTGGTGAACCAACAGATCAAGACAAAGTGGGTATCAGGTTCATGTCATCTCTAAATTGAATCTGTGGGGATGGATGTTCATCTCAGGCTAGAAAAAAATTCCCTGCTTTGTAACTGCAGTACATGTAAGTACAAAATTTATAAATTTTAATAAAACGTAAACACTGCATCATCATATCATCTTTTCAATCTCGTCATGTCATACACTCTCGTTTTCATCACTTCAACGTTCCAGCTGTATTTCAAGCTTGAGCATATTTTTACTGCTATGGACCAGGTTCGACCAATGATACAAGATCTTCCGTGCTATTGTCAATTATATCGTCTAATTGAGCTTCATCATCGCTTTCATCGTTTGCAAGTTCGTCGTGATCGAGCAACTGTGTTTTTTCATTCGTCCGACCGTTCGAAGTACGAGGAAATAAACGATCGTATAATGGATTCTGGAAGTTAGTCTGCGATAAAAATACGAAAGGGATAAAGTTATAAACTAGAATTGTGCTACAATATGCAGAACTCCAGCTGTTCTTCTGCAATTTTTTTATATTAATTATGGATAATCAATGAGGGAAATGTATGCGACTGAAAATTAAGAATATGACAGTAAGCCCCTAAGCCCCTAGGACATTCACCCCTTGGACAAGTACCCCGTACATTTATTATCATCATTACTTTTGTTAAAGTTAGGGTTAATGAAACGTAAAATAAAATTATTATGTACAAGTGAAAAACAATGTCTATTTTTTCACTTTTTTTATATTTCATTAAATATGTTTTCAGGGGAGTATTTGTCCGGTGGGTTAATGTCCCAGGGGGTAGTTGTCCAGGGGGTGACTATCCTGGGGTGCCCAGTCCGAGGGGTAGTTGTCCTAGAACCGTTTATACATAGTTCAAGACTCACTTTATCATTCTCATCAATTTCACTTGAATCAGTGGACAGAATTCCATTTGACATCCCGTTCGTAATCTGTGCGTCATCAAAATCGAGCTGATCAGGACTTAAAACTCCGTCGGGTTGAAGTTCAACATAGAGAGGGTTGCTGACTGATGAAGCACGACCACCGAGATGTTTTGGAAGGAATCTAAAGCATGAAATAAAATTTACAAAAATATTCATTACAAGTACAGGCAACACTTCGTTAGTTGTTTGGTCAACTACCAAAATGAACAACAATAAATTTCAATTTTCCTCCATACATTACATTGCAAGTACTTTACAGAAGGGCTTCTTAACATGAGCAGTATCTGCCTCCATGTGGGGGCTTTGTAAACTCTTAACGGGGGTGGACAGAGATCAGGGGGCACTAGGTGTCTACATTTACATAAATATCCCCATCTTTAACAAGAAATAAAATTACTGTTGTTCGCCTATCAATCTCCTAACTTGGTCAAGAAATGATTCAGCGTAGTAAAAAAAACCTGCTAACCACGCCGTGAAGTAGATTACAGATATGTGATAGGGGAGACTCGAGGTTCTGTTTGTCAAATATGGAAACTGATGGTTTTCAACTCAGCAAATCTCCCTAATAGTCTTGTCCAAGCAAATATCAAAAAAAGTTAAGAAAACACAGCTTCCAAAATTAAGGCGGTGACTACATAGCTTACCCTTTATACCCTCCGCGTCTTTTCACTATTAATATTAGACCAGCGATGATCAGTACCGCTACAATCACTGAGATAATCACAACAGTGATGCTGGCTTTTGAGAGTGCTTTCGTTTCTGGTGTAGGATGTATTTGAATAACTGTAGTAGTTGGCATCTGAAACAATGAAAAACAATTAATTGATTAACATTTGCAGGGATGTGCTAGGCCAAGTGAGGGTCGATGTGGGTATCCTAGGGGTTAATAAATGTCTAGAGGTCGAAAGGGGGTTAATAAACCTAGTGTTTCATTTGTTTTTGAACTTCAATGAGGACCCTGAGCCTCGTGCTGAGAAACTAATAGTCATTTGTCAAATCTATTATGTAGCGCTGATCTGATAACATCAGACTTTGCGTAAACAGAAAAAAATACCTAAAAACCATTTTCAAAATTCCTCCCCAATTGCACTTGTGTACTGATAAGCGATTGTGTTATTGTTTTAGAGTAGAAGATATGTAGGAAATCTCAAAGTTAGCATTACAATTATTATAATTTTGGTTTAGGACAGTGCACAGTGAGCAGATACTATTGGATCGCAGTTCATGTTTACAGATGTCAAATACAGCAAATGACTGCATAGTTTGCAAACCAATTCTCTCCCTGAAAAAGTCATTTCAAAGTAGATCTTATAAAAGAGTCACAAAATGCTACTTACATCAATACATTCATACGATGTTGAATATTGACAATATTGATTCTTCTGACAATTACATGCTTCCTGACAAATATAACTTCCACCTCCTTCTAGAAGGCAAAGTTTCGAGGAGCAGTTGCAGCTCTTCTTTACGTTCGCGACACGATCTGCGTAAAACTTTTCGGGTATTTGATTGACAACGGCCAAAACCGGAACCGATCTGTAGCCGTGATTCAACCAGACTAACTCTGAGTGATCTCCTGCGAGTCGAATTCGCATATACTGGCTGATCCCGACTGCGTTTACGACGTGAGCGAGTTTATGCAGGCGAAAAACTTTGTTCGTTCCGTACGTCGTACCGAAAACAAAATCTCCAGAAACGGTGATTTTAAACGGACGCTCGTCTTTGAATTTGTACACGATCAAGCGCTGTTCTCCGCGAGGTCCGCAGCTCTCAATGACGCCTCGTTTGGAGTCGGCCCAGTACAAACGGTTCGTGTCAAAATCGACAGACATACTAGAAGGGTATTCCAGGGGTTGCCAGACAACTGTGGGGGTGAGCTGAACAGGAATTGACCTCTTGCTCCGAGGGTTACGTAGCAAAAGTCCAGTATTAATTCGTGTTATGATTCCACCATGTGATCTGATATCAGAGATGTACAGAATACCTGCCATGACAAAGAAATAGGGTTTAATGCAGTAGTTCCTTGTTTAATGTCATGGATTGCTTCTTAGAAAGTCTTGCTCAAGTCCCGAAGTAGGAAATATGACCTTTGAGTCTTAAGTCAATATCAAACAAAACTAATCCGAGAGTTCTAATAAGAATTGGGAGAACGTATCTGCTTATATCACCAAGAAATCAAGTCTCGAAGAACTTATCTCAAATATACTGATGTTATAATGACTTTAGCGCAGATTCGCTTAGGCTCAGTTTTCTAGAGCACATCATAAGCAGTGAGTTGGGTATACTGTACTAATTTCCCCACAGAGTACAGATTTTCTTGCACTTGCAATGTACACAGACCTAGATTACTGTGATGGCCAGACACATCATCGTCCTGTCCAAATAAATGTACCACACGTAGAACATAAATGAATCGGCTCACCTTTCACCAAATTGATTGCGATATCAATGGGCCAGGACAATTGAATGTTTTCTGAGAGAACGACGCGAGATAACTTGATGTCCGAGAGCGAACCAACAAAAATCTTTTTCTCTTTACGATCAAGCCAGTATATATTAGAACCAAACGGATCAACTGCAATGCTGGATGATGCTGATGGTCCGTTCAAAATCTGAACGGAATCCCAGGGATAAACGTTGGAGTTAAAAAAATNTTTGCATAGGGCTACTATACGTCCCATTGTTAACAGGATTATCCCGTTTTTAAGGTCGTGTGCTATGTACAGAAAAGTATGATATGCCCCAGAGTAAATTATAATTCAATGCGATATTTTGATTTCGTTTATTCTTGGTGATATTTTAATCCTGCATATTAGTTTTGGACTGCTCAAAATACATCTAATTAATAGCTATATACTTCTAAATAGGAACCAAACTGACCGTTTTTTAAAAGCGGCCTGGTTTTTAGTTATGGAAATATGGTAGCCCTACTTATACCTAAATATAATATACGTAGGGAAAAGTGTCTACTTACATGTCTTCTATATCCTTCTTTACATGAACATACATATGATCCATGTGTATTACGACACAATTGCGAACACGGAGCCATAGTTCTACATTCATCGACATCATCGCATTGCGAGTGACCGAACCTGAAGTATGTCGGAGACTTGAATCCACGACTGCAGTAACAATACGAACCGTAACCGCGGTTAGCAGCCGCGCCGGTGAGCAGCTGGCATTGCATGCCACGACCCCCGAAGCATGATATGTTGCAAAATACTGAAAATATAAAGTTGAATACGGAAATGCATATACAGTGGTGCCTCGAGGATAAAGGAAAAGTTTTCCTGTCGTACCTTGTCGACAAATATTTTCATCACTTCCATCATTGCAATCATGAATCCCATCACACAGGCTGTGCGATTTAATACATTTACCAGATTTGCACATGTATCCGATCTCCAATATATTCTCCCGAGTACCGCGATAAATGCAGTGCGTTGCATTAAAAGCGTTATCTGGAACACAATGGATTGGTTAAGTTTCTGATACAGCATCACGAATATTTCAATGTATGGTTCTATGTCACCTATTCTGTTTTGTGATAACACTCTCGTTGGACAGTTCATTTCATCCTGTGCTGTGTCTTCATTGCTCGCTTTTCTGCAGTTTTCCTTTCCATCACAACGCTGCCATTGGGCAATGCAAACAGGAGTATTCTTGCATCTTAACATGATAAAAATTGGTAAAATGTGAGTAAAATGAGAAGAATGAACTGTGTGAAATATTTTTTGTAACGAAATGAATAAATAACCAAGAAAATCACAAAAATTTGTAAGGGTGTACCACCTGTACTGTAAGCAAAGTTAAACAGAGCGACAAATTGTCTATTTATCATCAAACTACCCTGTAATAATATTTTTACTGATCATCTACCACCCAGTAACTCAGTAACAATGCGCTTCAATTACGGAATCTTCGATTTACGAGTGACGTATAAAATATAAATTGACGAGTTTTTATCAATCATAAATTCTCAGAAATTTCTATTTTCTGAAACCAACCTGTAATTTCTATTATCTGGACATTCGAATTGTTCACACGATGGTCCTTCATCACTGTTGTCGGGGCAATCAAGATCGCCATCACAATGCCATGACGACGGTATACAAGCATTATCTTCACATTTGAACATATGGGAAGCGCATTCCACTCCTGAATTCTTGCAATTTTTCTCGTCGTCCCCGTCGATACAATCGGCTTCGCCATCGCATTTAAATTCGTCAGGGGAACAGATGCTGTCCACGGATGTGATGTGGCATCTGAAATTAAAAAGATATTGTAACCACATTGACAACACATTCATTCCTGTATTAGTCACACTAAGTAATTTCTCAGGACTGATAACCCTCAATTCTCCAGACTAATTTGGGGTGACATAATATATATATAATACAGTAAGTCCCCGAACTACAAACAGGTTACGTTCCAAGAGGTTGTTCGTAAATCCAACACAATAAAATTAAATACACAGGGAATGCCTATACCGCCACTAATTTCACCTCCACTACCTTTTCCTTTTGTTCCCTGCCATTTTGGGTTCGAAAAAAATCTCTTGAATTATAATTATTAAATACAAACGCGATAACACTCACTTAATACACAGTAATTCGTTAGATAGACCACACGTGACTGAGAAAGAGGCTGGAAGATGTGTGTTGTTGTTGACAATCACACGCCAAGCGATGGATTGACAAACTACACCATACCCGCAAATTTTAATGTTCGGGGCCGTGTTAGTATCTGAGAAAGTTCCTAACTAGAGAACTTACTGAATATGTATAATTACACAGAAATAGGCATTGAAACATACTCAAAAGTTCCAGTCGGACATTTCATCCCCAACTTTGTGCAATTTCTTTCATCTGAACCGTCAGCACAATCTTCATCACTGTCGCATTTGTACCAAGAATGAATGCATTTCTGATCAGATTCACATTTGAATTCGCTTTCACTGCAATTTCTTTGTACTAAAAGTGAAAAACAAAAGGTTATGAAGGTACAACAGCTCATGATAATTACATGTAACATTAATATTTCGTCATTTTATAGGTATAGGTAATCTTATAAATAAATGAGAAACCGTTTGTACGTATATTCGCCCAGGTTACTATCTTTTCAACTAGGGGTCACCATCGCGACCCCAGATCACTTTTTTGATTAATTTGGTAATTGGCTACTGTGACATAACAAACTTGAAAAATCGGAGACTCGGCAGGCATAGGTAAGATGACCTGCTTGTATTATTTAATTAGCAATCATATTTTAAGACTTACTGCAATCTCTTTCATCGCTGTTATCACTGCAATCACTATCATAATCACATCTCCATCTAAGAGGAATACACATCTTATTATCGCATGTGAAATCAACTTCAGCTTCACATTCTTTGCTTGCTGTAATACAGAAATGGAATAAACCTCAAAATCCATCAATATATATACAAAATTATGGGCAATTTCCGTGTTCTTCGTTTGTTGTTACCAAGTAATGATTTTTCTGCATTTTTGTGACATCATCACATAATGGTACCATTCTGAGTGTGCAAGTCGTCGTAAGTCGGAAATTAGAAAGTATGTTCTGGTTTTCACTTATCTCATACAAAAATATAATGTGTAATGACCTTGTTTAATGTTTATTTGCTTAGCGTTAAGTGGGGTATTGCTGTGTGATAATAAGGTACTAGAACAACTACCCTCCATAAAACATCTACCCCCTGGAAAGGTACACATGATGAGCATGAGGGTGAAATAGATTACACAAGTAAAAGAAACCATGTCCATCTTTTCCCAGCAAATATTTTATAAATGTTTTTCACGGGGTACTTGTCCTAGTTCCAAAACCGATAATAAATAGTAAATATTTAGTATACTCACCACATGTTGCTTCATCTTCATCTGTTCCATCCTTGCAATCAATGTCTCCATCACATATCCAAGTTTTAGCAATACATTGTCCTGTCTTATTGCATTTGAATTCATTTCCCTGATATAAAAAAACGTTCCTGATTTGATATAAGCGTATCGTTGAATTCTAGATCATGCGAATGAACCGAAATACCTATCATGGCATGTCATTTTTTACACACATAACAATGGATATAATATGCTTAGATCCCTTCTAATACTGATTATGAAGCAATAAGCAGTATGCGTGATGCTGAGAGAGCATTGTCTGGGTACAGAAGCTGCGTGTTCCCACCACCTACGTAGCAGCACACCATGTGCCCGTCACTGATCCAGCAGTCCCTCGTAGGCAGTCATTGCGAGTGTGCGCTCTAGATTACCTTGTGGTTTATTGTTATTGCACAGATTTTGTGACTTTTATCATTTACAATGCTTCCTAATGTCCTATATCTATTCTTGGCCTTCAGCAGAGAACCATAAGTCATTGTGGTAATGTATTTACGTCTTTTTGGTATGAAACAGGGGCTAAATCATGATTGTAGGTTATTGTCAGAAGGGATTTCCATCTATCCCATTGAAATAAGTATTCACACTATGCGAATTGCACCCTATGTGAAGTTATCTTGCATATAACGAGACAATAGTATACACAAATTTAGGATGCATTTCAAAATCAAATCGAAAAGCAAATATTTTACCCTGCAAATGGTTTGATTGCAATTTTGTTCATCGACCCCCGCGACACAATCATCATCACCATCGCATATCCATGCACGGGGAATACAACCTTTCCCAATCGTATCGTTCTTAGCAAGATCACCGCAAAGAACTTCATCTGCAGTGCACACTGGTTTCACTGGATTGAAAAAAAAGATGAACTTGGTGAATGAAGACGAAAATTTTGGGAAGCTCTTAAATCTGGGATTCGTGAGAAGACAGGGAGAAATGTAAGAATAATGTTCGACACACAGGTCAACTATAATCACTGATCATCCAACAGATACTACCAACAAATATATAAGCTTCGCATCAAGACTACTAAAATTTAGGTGGTAAGACATAATTCATTATTTCTTTGTGTTAATCAATGTTTGTACAACTTACTGCAATTTATTTCATCTTCCATCATGTCACACTGAGCAATTCCATCACATCTATAAAGACCAGGAATGCAATGACGTCGCGGAGATGAACTGTAACATTTGAACTGAGTAGGAAGACACACATGATGTTCTGAAATGAAAAAATAATATTTATTCCACTGCTCAAATTATATTTCTTTACGGTTTATCACGATGAGATAATATATGAGCAAAAACATAGGTAATTGATGCAAAATTAAGTATCTGATGCTTATCGTTGCCGTAAGCATATGAAACATAACTTCAGAAAGTGCCCTTATCAGGTATTAACAGGAAATGTAGCCAGTCTGTTTACAGCAGGCCTGGGCATAGCATGGCCCGCATATGGCCCTTTGGCTGACGTTGACTGGCCCCCTGTAAGGTTAAATGGAAATTAGAAAATAAACGTATTGTAGCATCCGGCCATTGTTTTTTGAAAAGTGATTGAACAAATGACATTTCTTGTAAGGCAATCTCTCACTTTTTCATTGTTTAATAGTCATAACATTTACTCTTACCAGTCACAGCTGTCAAAACAATGCAATTTATCGCGTTTTTCAAAGAAATAAAATTAATGTTATACAGAAATGAGTTCAGGTTATTGGCCCGGCTCTCCACAATATTTTTTGTTCCTCGTGTGGCCCCCTGGGAAAAATAATTGCCCACCCCTGGTCTACAGGTTCCCTATTCTTGCAATAAGCACCCATTTACATAATGTTTGAATCTTGTTAAATTGAGATCTTTTGATAAAGGATGATTCAGTTCAGTTCAGATAATCTTGGATTCGGATGAACGGGGTTCAGTTAATTGAGGGCAACTCATAGTTAACTATCTCTGTTCTCACCGCAGTTAACTTCATCGGATCCATCTGTACATTCTTTGGTACCATCACATAATGCTGATGGACTCACACATTGACTCTCTTCTGCTGTACTGAAGTTACATTGGAACATTCCAGGCTCACAGAAAAATTCACCTGTTTTAATTAAATAAAGTTAAATGAAATAAAGTTGATTGAAAGTGAAATGAAATTATTAAAATTATTATTCCACAAATACTATTGATTGATATATTAAAAATATCTTACCACACTCAGCCGGTTCATCAGACCTATCTCCACAATCATCTTCGTTATCACATTTCCACCAGTATGGAATACATTTGTGATTTCTACATACAAACTGCATAAAAAATGAAATAATTATTGTCACATTGATTAGCAAGAATTACAAAGATGTGGTGTACAGTAAAAGCATATCCAAAAAGAATATTAGTGTTTGAGACAAGGGTCAACAGAGTGGTCCCCTACTATCCTAAGGGTCATAAAAATCTAGCGGATATTAAACACAATGCTTCACTTTTTTATGCTATAGGGTATCGTTTATTTTAACCCTGTTGCTCGTATGCACTCATATTCATCTGTGTGTAGCAGATATATAGTTTGCTGCTTATCACACGCAATTTAGAATGTAGATGTTACACTGCATTGATCTGAACTAAGCACGGTGATGCTAGTGGGTATAATGTGACAACTTTACAATTGACAATGATTGGAGTTCTGCATAATTGTGTACAATTCTAGTTTCCATTGTAATGAGTTTATTTACCAGGTTTTTCATGAGGATTAGAATTGTACTTGTTTGCTGGTAAGCAACTAACTACATCAAGTAAAAGAAGTGGACATACTTGGCTGGTTGTACAGTTCTCATGACATTTATTGTTCTTATCAATGATAAAATCGTTCGGACAAGCGCAAGTGAAACCTCCAGTAGGTGAAATAAGACACAGATCGCTGCAACCGCCGTTGGAATTTTGACATGGATGATCAAACACTGCAAGAAATATAACAGAAGATTTTTAAAGCTCAAAAAAAGGTTTACACAATCTTCACAGTAATCAAACTTAATCCCAAAGGTTCATGTCTGAATGAGAATATAGAAATGAATTTTACCAGGTTGTCTCAATGGATGGATTACTTTCAAATCCATTGGTCGATGAATGATGGAATCGACTAAAATATTAGCCTCGGTTCGATTCTCCAATCCTGTAAATAGAAAAATGTATTTAACATCAGTACAATCAGTAGCAATAAATGTGTCACAAGGAAAAATCTACTGAACTAGTTGAACAAACTTTCAAAGCAAAGCTATGTGTCATGTTTTCAAAAACCAGATTTAAAACTGAAAATAATGTAATAATGCATATCTGTGCAATGTTGTATGGTAATAGTAAAAAGGGTTAAGTTATATTATATTTGATAGTTCAATGTAATAAGACATATCTGTGCAGTGTTGTATGGTAATAGTAACAAAGGGATAAGTTATATTATATTTGATAGTTCAATGTAATAAGACATATCTGTGCAGTGTTGTATGGTAATAGTAACAAATCTTTGCTTTGGGTTATCCCCATATAGCTTAACTTAAGTTTACGAAAATTTGCTAAGCCTGCAAGACTACCACACAAGTTAATTAAGAATGAACAGAAGTAGATAAACATATATATTGGAGGAATACCCTTGAATTTATGAGCATATGAAATCTTGTTATGATGCCAATCAGACCAATACAACATATCTTCAAAAACAGTCATTGCAAATACGTGAGGAATGATGACTTGACCAGGAGATCTCTGAATAACTGAAATAAATAAAAAGTTCTGGTAAAAATACAATATACAGAGAGAGAAAAACAGTCAATCAAAATTGGACGCGATAATATAGCATTCAATTCTAGATCATGTGAATGAATTAAAGTACATATCATATTATTTCTTATACACATGCAACGATGGATAAAATATGTCATGTAGCGCTGTTTAGATTCATTCTCGCACTGACTATGAACCAATGAGCACTGGTCATTCCAATAGTAGAAAATATTTAATTGCAGTTGGGTTTTGGCCATAAATTGGCTTCCCATGTTAAATTACTTCATTCAAGATGAAATCTAATCAGTTATACAGATGTGGAGTCAGCCTGCACACCAGAGACTCAGATTCAGTCCAATCTCTCCAAAATCCCATTTGCTGGGTCTGTTTTAACAAGGATGGACTCTTTTTTCAAATGCAGGTGTTGCTCAAATTTCAATTAAGGTAATGTAAGAGTATTCTATGTAGTATTGAATAAATTGTATCTCACCTATTCTTGGATCACTGCCGTCTAATCCACAGTAAGCAATGTAATCTTCCTTTGCATCTGCCCAAAACAACTTCTTCGAAGTGTAATCGATTGTGAGTGCATTTGGCCAAACAATTCTCATGTCAAATTTGTGTTTTAACTTCATTTGATCTGAAATTTACAAAAAAAAATACATTTCCAAGCTGGCTATGGTGCAATTTGGTACATTTCGGTGTAATATAAGATGCCTGGCTACTTACTAAGCTTGGTGTCATTCAGCAGAACCATTCGCTCTGTGCCATCCATGCCGATGCGGCCAATATGCGGCTTCATTCCCCAATCAGACCAGTATAAATAGCTGCATGAGATGCAAGAAAATACGTTACATCAAAGCACATAAAAAATAATTATAAAATACTAGAATATAAAGTACAAACAACCAACCGGTATAAACAACATGATACACAGTGAGGGAATGTCAATAAATACTGACAGAGCTACTAGATATTCTTTTTATTCTCACCCTTGTAAAGGATTAACAGCCAGTGCTCGAGGTTCATCGAGTCCCGAACGAACCAAAGTTTTCCTGAAACGACCGGACAGCGAAGACACATCAATTGTTTTGAGGCCTACAAGAAAAAACAAAATTAAATCAATTCGACATCAATGAAAATATCATATTTGATATTGAAATCTGTGCCTTTTCATATTAAATCTTGTAAATAAAGAAACTATGTGTCTGTCTTTATGTTTGTGTGCAAATATCTCCTTTATCTCTTAACCCGGCTCTCTGAAAATTTGCAAGGGGTTTTGCTTCCATCACGGAAGTGTCACGGTGAATTTTTTGAATGAAAAAACCACTTACTGTGTTTGCCAATATTGTTAACTAAATATTTACCAAATTAAACTGAAATTAATCAAAAAAAGGACTCGGGACCGCGACCGGACATACATACACACAGTTTCTTGTTTATTTAAGAGATAGTCACACGCATGTATCGTATAGCCTACCTTTATCAGACCAGTAAACATTTCTTGCGATCCAATCAACTGCCAATCCGTGAGTGTTGCTCAACGTTCCTTTATGAATGACATTCGCATTGACAGCATGAAGCGTTTTGTTGCCGCCCGGCAACTTAGTTCTAAACAGAAGCAGTGAGTATTGCATAAAACTGTGGAGTGACTTATCCTTATGGAGAAATATTGCATGTACTTTTCTATCGTGCTTCTCTCAGGTGTAACGTCTGACCAATACAAATCTTCCATCTGCCAATCAAAATCAATAGCAACGGCATGATGGAGACCTTTCATCAGTAGCCGATATTCCTCTCCATCTAATTTCAATTGACGTAGATAGTATCTGGAAAAAGATTTTCATAGAATTGAACACTGTAGTACACTGTAAGTTAAATATTAAATGTGATATTACTATTTAATGTGAATTCTGATAGAACACGATGGATCTTTGGACATTTTTTCAATAATAAAACTTTAGAAAGCCTCCCATGTTTGAGAATGTCAGTGCTTTCCATGGGAGCTATTTTCCATAATCTCTGGAATTACTGTGTATTAAGTGATTGTTATCGCGTTTGTATTTAATAATTATAATTCAGAGATGTTTCGAACCCAAAATGGCAGGAAACAAAAGAAAAAGGTAGTGGAGGTGAAACGAGTGTATCTAAGAACCGATGTGGCTGTATAGGCATTCCCTGTGTATTTAATTTTATTGTGTTGGATTTACGAACAATTCCAGTTACGAACAACCTCTTGGAACGTAACCTGTTCGTAAGTCTTACTGTACAGCATTAATATTGATACATAACACTTACTTATTAGCAAATATGATGTAAGGATCTCCTGTGTCGCTGTTCCTCACACAGGAATGTGTCGATTCACTCATATGATAGCCAGCCGAGCAAGTGCAGGTGTAAGAACCAATCTTATTATTGCAAATCTGTTGAAAACAAATTAAACCTATAAGGAAAGTCTTACTGGAGAATTTATGTTTGATTCTAGAGAACAATCTATCAATACAAGCTCACAAACGATTTTCCAGCATTCAAAACTTTGTAATATTATCAGTCTACCAGACTATATTCATAATAATTTCACCATTCCTGTGTATTTAGAGACCCAGCAGGGGATAACGTGACTAGGGGTCGCAAATAGTACACGAATTTCACACAAAGTACCACATCTATTAGACTTTCGAAAACTAGTGAAAACATAAATCTTAACTCAGTTGTAGACTCAACGTAAGCACCACCATAGGGGGTCAATATCGAAAACTGTCATAAGTCATCAATTTTTATCATTGAATACTTTACCTGTGAACATGGAGGATAGGGGTCAGCTTCAGCACATTCATCAATATCAATACATGAATAATCATCATTTGCCAGTCTGTAACCTGTTCTGCATTTGCAATCATACCTGAAATACAAAAAAAAATTCATTCATTCAAAAATACATTTTTATAGTTCATATATCAATCAGAAAGTATATGCTTATATCACTAAGGATCCTAGGCTTGAAGAATCTGTAACTTTACTTTTAATATAAGTATGGTCTCAAAGATTTGATTAAGAGATTGTGTATCTATAATAAACTTACTTCACTGGTTTATCGATGCATATATGCTGACATTTGTTGACAGTAAGACATTCATTGATACCACAGTATATCTCATCTGAATCATCTTCGCAATCAGAAAAAGCATCACAAGCCATTGTAGCATTAATGCAATTACCTGAAAGACACAACAAGTCACACAGCTGTAATTTAATCATCTTTGACTACATAAACGTGTATATGGCCTATTTTTTTATGTTTGCAATTGAAAAATTTCATTCACAAAGGCATACATAAAGTAGCACTGTACATTATTGAATCAGAAGTTGGGAATAGGATTAGAGAGCTTAAAAAAAGGCCGATAGCTGTCATGTTTCCCCATTAGGTCCTACATCTTAAAAAGTTTGGCCATCCCGTGCATCAACTATATCTTCTATGTATATTAAAGTAATTGTGTGTTCACCGGTTTTACGCTATACAAAACAAAACAGTTGAACCAATTTGAATCAAATTTAATGTGGTGACTTGGGGTAATGGGTGCAAGTCTTAGCAGCATTTTTTCCCGAAAAAAGATGCCTCGAGACTGCTCTAACGCTCCCTAGCGGCTGGGTAAAATTCAAATAACAATTCTATTTCCAACTGATGGATGATTGAACTAAGTCCTTCAAAGGCTTACCCTTAGCAGCATTTAACTAAAAAAAGATACCCTGAAGCCCAGGCATGCCCGGGAACTGCTCTCACTCTCCAGGGAAGTGAAAATTCCATAACTATTATTGTTTTGACTGAATGTTTACACAACGTCTATACCCTGGTAGCGCTAGCTTTCTTAGCTAGCATTCAATTAGGTAACTTTTAATGAAGAATAAAAGATCGTGTATACCATTATCACATGGAAAAAAAAGATCACTCGAGCACTGTGTGTTCGGTTTGGTCGTAGGCTGAACCACAGAATTGCATTCGTATTCGTCCGAGTAGTCGGCGCAAGACACAGTACCATCGCAGCGAAATTTCTCAGGAATGCACGGTCCAGTACCGCATTTGAATTCATTCGCTTCACAAGGTTCAGTCGAGTCTTTTAAAAAGTAAAAATGGTAAAAGAATAACCGTGATGATGTGGACTTGAAATAGTAGTCAAAAATCAATTCAAGGTCAAAATTTCGATGATAATAGAAGTTGCTACTGTATTCTATTCAGAAGTATTTAGTTCCTTAATCTCATTAAGTTTGTGAGCATCAAGTAATATAGAAGCTGTAGCTCATGGGCCTCTTGATCTAACCCCAGAGCAGTGTTTCAATACTGTACAACAGTATGACCATTGGTAAGCATATTTGCTCTTAAAAAAAATGTGTAAATGTATTCTAATACCGGCATTTTGTTGTGGAAACTCTGAAACTTTACCCATAATGTGTTTCTCGAATTATTCTATTAGTGGACCACCAAAAAAGTCTCTGTAGACCACTTGTTGTCATGTGAAGCATGAAGTCCTGAGCCAATGTTCCCTATAAGCTGCTCGCACACACGATTGCAATCAGCTCACAGAGAAAATTAATGTGCACATGCAAGGTTAGGCAGCAAAAATAATGATATAAATATTAATTATACTCACTGTACTTTCGGGTGTATTACCCTTACCGTGCATAAACCGCACCCTTGCAAAATCGACCCTTTTCGTTTTAAATTCATTAGATAACCCGCTCCGGCGTATAACTCGCAAAGAAATCCAGATTTACTATGTACTTACCAGGTTACTACTAACTACGCATTACCAAATGTGCTACTCGCAGCACATGTGTCAGAAGATAATCGAACAAAGAAACGTCACAAGTCAAGTCAAAGGTTAACGAATGTGAACTAACACAAGAGATTTTTTATACAAAACCATGTACAACCCACGGGTAATCCATCTGAAAGTACGGTATTGCATTCAGTGTGCACATATTTTTGTTACTTCTTGCACAAACTGACTTCAAGTAGTAGAGGGAATATTGGCTCCAGGAATTAAAATTCACTGAGGGATTACTGTAAAGTCAGTAGTGAAAGACTTACTGCAATATTTTTCATCGCTCTCATCAGTGTTACAATCCACTTCCCCATCGCAGAGATATTCGAGATCGATGCAAACACCTGTGCTTTCACATTTAAATTCTTTATCAGTGCAGTGATGATCTGTGCAGAAATAATTCAAGGTCATCAAAATCTTGTTTTAACTTTCCACGATCGAGATTTTCATCTTACCGCATCCAACTTCATCACTTCCATCTTCACAATCTTCATCTTCGTCACAAACCCAACGATCAGGAACACATTTCTGGGATGAAACGCAGGTCAGGAATCCATCTTTGCAAATATTTTCAGCTGGAAAAATGATGATTTGTTATGTCAGTATCAATACACGATACAACTGACTTAAGCCTAGTATGTTACATATGATTTTCTAATGAAGTACAGAAACTTACTATGTTTTTTTATGGGATTTAACCTCAAAATTTAAAGCATAGTAAATATTGGGCACATTATCTTTGGTGACTAGGACTATATCTCCTGGAGAATCAGGCTTGGGGTCACCAGCTTGTAAGCGACCAGAAACTACATAATCCTAGTGGGATACATCTGATAAATAATCACATCAAGTAATGCCAATCATGGGTGAAATAAACTTCAATCCGCAACTACAAGCACAGGCAAGTACTGCTTAATAGTTCACTGAAGCAAGGTTTTATAAATTATTTCATATTTTTTACTGAAATAAAGAACTTACAACAATCTTTTTCATCACTTGAATCTTTACAATCATTTTCTCCATCACATTTCCAACCTATTGGAATGCATTTGCCAGAAATATTGCATCGAAACTGTTCGCTTGAGCATTTTAAATCTAACCAGAAGATCAAGAGAATGAGAATTAAGTCGTGATTCAGATATACATTTTATACACTGATGGGATTCAGATTCAAGATTGAAGAAATATCTATCACCTCTATTATAGATAAGAGAATGGATCAAAGTACATATCATATCATTTCCTCATGTAACAATGAATATAATATGTCACGCTGTTTAGATTCTTTCTCACACTGACTATGTAGCAATAAGGGGGGGGGGGGGGAGTAGTAGAAAATGTTTAACTGCAGTTGAGTTTCGACCATAAATTGGCCCATGATGAACTAGTAAATTCGAGACAAAATCTAAGCAGTGAACAGATATGGAATGGAGTCTGATTGCGCAGGCACATGAAGAGGCAAGAAAGGGCAAGGAAGAAAATTATTTACTTATCACTATATACAGTTACTGTTTTCTCAACATACCGCATTTTTCATCAGATCCATCAGAACAATCTGGCTCCATGTCGCAATGCCATGTTTCCGGGATGCAACGATTGTTAGAGCATTGAAACATTCCCCGAGCGCATTCTGGAATTCAAATATTACTGTTAATTACTGAGGATGAGAGACATTTCGTGTCTCTAGCAGTATGATTGTGAAACTAATGGATTTCAAAAAATCCCCTAAAAAAGTCAAGAAAATCCATAGGAACCCCGTTTTTTTCAGGGATTTCACCAAAACCTAGAATTTTAGGAATTACATGGAATACCTGACCGAAACGATTGCACGAAATCTGAAGTTTTACAATCTTACTGCAACATATATAAACTAGAGTACTCGTCATGTTAAAAATCATAGCAATAGTGAAGGAATTCTCAATTGCGAATCTCACCAACTACAGTTTCTGAAGTAACAACCGAACAATTCTTTTCATCACTTCCATCACCGCAGTCATTATCGCCATCGCAGACATATTCATGTTTGATGCACTTCGTCGTACGTTCGCACGCAAATTTATCCGGGGTGCATTCTTGCTTGTGTCGATCTGATTGAAATAGAAATGAAATTTCAACTATTCTATTTTCGACTGAGTCCTTTGAAGCAAATCCGGACATTTTACATTAAAGCAAAGCTTGACATTATACAATACTTCTGTTGAAGCCTTACTTAGGATTTTCGCCGGGAAAGGCTTACGTGGGCAGTACTGGATCGCTTATGCTAGGATAATTCTGAAGTAATTCTGATCTGATAAAGATGAACTCACAGCAATTTGTTCTTTTATCCTCATCTGAAATATCAATGGTTCTGTTCTGGTAAACGCAGTCAAACTTTTCATTGCAAAGTTTTCTTCTGTCAATGCATTCTCTCGTTCCCTTGCATCGAAATTTCGATCCGATGCAGGCTGAGTAAAATAAAATGACAATAGTCGGTGGTTCAGGTAATGTCATGATTAATAGAATGAAACATACGACAAGGCTTTTCATCCGATCCATCTCCGCATTGATCCACACCATCGCAGACATAACCGCTTGGAACACATTTACGATTCTGACAGAGCCAATAGCCGTCTCTGCAAAGAAGAAGAATATACTATATTCAGTATTCAGTATGGAAAGCAGTTGAATCGGACCCTCGGAAATGTCTACAGATCGAAAGGTTCTCCCCCTTGTTTTATATTCTACATGTCTACGTTCATTTTAACTCTGTTACGTAACAAAAAGTTTGCCAATCCCTGGTCTAACATAAAGCCAGGAGGTCCCACTGCTTGTAATTTAGAACTTACAGGCATCTTCTTGCATTACAATATCTTGGATCTTCATCAGTACCATCCACGCAATTCTTTTTACCGTTGCAAGTCATTTCGTATGGAATGCACGAGGTCGCGTGCACTCGTCTGTCTGACCCGTTCTTTAATCCTGGTATTATAGAACCTCTGGTACCGCAATAAAACTGATTTTTCTGTGGGCACTTCTCATCGATTATATCTTGAGAAAAAAAAATATTTTAATACAAATGCCACACTATGAAGTTTATAACAATCTACGAGGCATATTACAAATACAAAACTTCTTCGATTAATAAGGATTCACTTAGGGCTAGGGAGTAAAAATTCGGCTTATAATTCTAATAAATATAATTATGATTATTTTTCTCCGTAGCTCGTTTGTAAATCAAAGCCAAATTAAAGTGATTTATCTGGAATTATCTATTCAATATTTGAATAGAAAATAAGAATTTTCAAATATTTCTCACTTATACAATCAGCAGCTTTTTCTGCAGGAATTCCATTGTCACAAAGACATTGCGCAATGTTTCTTTCCTTTCGGACACAGACAAGACCTTCTTCACATGTACTATTGTCCTTGCAGGGATCAGTTATACCTGGGAACATAAATATAAGAAACCTGGTTACATTAAGCTAGGGCTAGTTAATAAAAATGACAATCCTTTATACGAAATTCCAAAATCCGAAAACCTCCAAAATCTGGAAGTTTTCTTTAATGCAAGCTTGTAAGCAGTGATCATCATGTTTAAGTACAAAACACTATTCTTTATGTGAGATCTGAATTTCACCTCCATGTACGAGTGTAACATGATTAGCGTCATTACTTGTACATTATTTTAAAAATAAAATGTTGCCTTTTTTCAGTTTTCATTTTGTTTACCTGTAATCAAATTCAATGCTTTGTTTTTATACCTTACATAAAACCCAATACGTGTATAGTAAAAAATCATATACAAATGACTTCCCTGAATATGCATCATGTCATATATATATATGAACAAATACTTGCATATATCATCATAAACAGCAAGGATTCCCATTGGTTTAACTTCTGAACTATTTCTGAGCACTTTAAAGTCAAGTCCCGTGTATCTGTTAACTCGAAGAACTTGTCGAAGAGACCATTCGGTCCAGCAGAGATGATTTCCGTGTACAGTCAAACTGAATGCGTGCTCCACTTTACCTCTGAACACAGTCTGAAAAATATTTAAGACCAACAATATAAATTCACTCATCAAGGGGGGTTCTTACTTAATCAGCAACATTGATCAAAAAAAAGTTTTCAATGAAATTACAAGCTACTCCCTATACAAGTACCCTTACAAAACTTGCCTAAGAGTATGCATTATTCCAGTCTACAGAACCCTAGAGAAACAGAGTTTCAAATATACGGAGCATCCTCCTTTGCAATCGTGAGTGTAGATTAAGGGTGACAAGCAAAAGACTATACAATATAACATTCACCAAAATGTAACTACTTAATCGACTCCCCCGACTACTATCGCCAAAAAATATATTTCAAGAACCTTTCTGCTGTTTCCAAGGAAGTCGCATTGCTCAATCTTGTCCAACGTTGCGTCGGCCCAATACAATGTCTTTGATACGATGTCGATGGTCAGACCATTCGGTATAATTACAGATGAGGAAATAATCTTGGTTGCATTTCCAACTGTTGTGTTTGATCTGTAAATGCCCGGGTTCTTCTTATTCCAGTTGGTCCAAAAGACAAGATTTGGTCTGAAAAAAGGAATAGATTTTTAGTCTCGGTGTAGGTTTTTAAAAAGTTTGATTGAAAGTGAGAAGACGTTAAATGAAACCAATTTTATCATAGCTCCAATGATATAAACTGAGCAGAATTAGTGTTCCTTGTAACAGGGGTGAATGAAGAAATCAATTTTGCAAGGCAAAAATTGGTGGTGGAATCATATTGCAAACTTAAAACTAAACGATGACATGCCTTACTAGCAGTAGAACTAATCCTCTCCATAACCACCAAAATATACCTTGGCTTTTCCAACAATTCCCTTGGCTTAGGTTGAGGCCCTTGAACTACAGTTTCTGTATTATTTGATACTTATGAACTAAATGAGATTAAGGAGCAAAATAATTGTAATTTTAAACTAGGGTGGCCATTGCAAAATTTCCATGAAGGAGGACAATTTTTTTTAATTTTGCCGACACTTACTTTTAACCTAAATTAAACACGTATAATGAGTTAGAAGAATTGATTTGTCAAATATCATTATATTGTAATGGTTTAATGTGATTAAGGAACTATTTGAAACAAAAAATAGCCTTTGACCTATTCCTGTCTGAAACCGATCTCATAGCGCTTAGTCTAGAACTCTTAGAAGTATGGGCGAACGAACATCTAAACACACCTTTCTTCTAAGTTCATGAGATAGCAGTGCCAATTTTGTATGGTAGGAAAAAAATGTGAGCCGCCCCTGATAGTAAGCCGCACGAAATAATGAAAAAAAACAACAATATAAGCCGCGCATAAATACGGTAAGCGATGTACAGTGCTTTCACCATCATAAAACATATTTTCCATTCTATAAAAGGTATTAAGGCCTATCTCTATGTGTGCAGGGTGATTTTTAAACATCTTGCTAACATTTGTTATAAGGCCACAGGCTCAAAATTGTAAAGGAAAATTCCTAAATGTTAAATCAACAAGTGACAATAGGAGAAAATGAAAATGGGAACCACAGCTTTAAAAGCTTTGTGTCAACAGACAAATGAATATAATCCAATTGTTACAGAACTATTAAGAAAAAGCAGACAATGGTGTCATGTTGTTTGGAATGTTTTTAAAAAATAACAAAAGTTTAAATTGGTAAATAGAATGCTTCGAATACATAATAAAAGAGTGAGATAAGGTAAGATACGTAGAGAGATGTGAGGAGAAGGTGTAGGAGGGCGAGAAAGGAGATTAAATGTGATTTTATTAGGATTTAAAGGTGGTGAAAGCATAGTAAAGGCGAGAGAACTACGAGATACAGAAAATGTGTGTCGGAGTGTGGAAAAATTGTACTATATACAGTGTTGCTAACTTATGAAAATTGAAAGCAGTGCCATTGCAAATTTTTCAGCTAAGTTGAAATAAAAATTGTTTCATAATATCTGTCAGGAAATTTCCTAGCTCCTACTTTTTGGAAAGTCAGTGGATCTCAGTGTTAGGAGTTATGAAGCAAATGCTTAGAAATATTGCAATAAAAGCAACATCCAAACTTTGTGGTATCCATTACCCTTCTACATATGATATCCACAAAAGATAACACTTATAAACAACATATATACTGTTGAAATCACCTTTTGTGATCGCTTCGAGACAGTCTCTTTTTGATAACAATAACTTACTGATAACATTGAGGTATATGAATATGAAATACGGGAGAAGCCACTTCAATGTATTGTGATCGCCTTTGAACAGTTTCTCTTTGATAACAATAACTGGCTATCACATTAAGTGAGGGATATGAATATGATATACAGTGGGCACTGCTTGATATTATTGTTTTCCCTGTATAACTTATTAATAATTGACATATTGACAATGATGTTAATTTAGGTTGCATGATTTTAGAATTAATTATTAAATGTTTAGATATGAATGGGAATTGCCCAACTTTATACACAATCCTACTTTTAGGTGTAAATCTTCTTGATTATATTGATATACAATGCTTCATTTAACATCGAAATAAACTTCTTTTATCAATGATAATTTTCCCCACAATCCAGAGCAGTTAATCACTATTCAGTTTCAATGAAATCGATACCGTACATAAATAGTATTCAAATATCTCATATCCCTTCAATGTCTGCCTAAAGTTTGTTCATGTGTTACAAACCATAAATCAACCACTGCAGACTTTACTATATAGTCACACAAGTTATTGTTTGCATAAGCTGTGGATTTACTCCTGTTGCTATGTATTTAGACTCCAGTGTAGGAGTCCAACAGGAATAGACCTTTACACATTCTTGACTTCAAAGTTATTCAGTTAGTCAGAGCAAGTGCAGCTGAAGTAAATTCCAATGGGATATTATAGAGCTTGAAGTTTACGATAATTCATTTAACCAGGAATGCGGTGATATTGAAATACAATAGTGCTTCGTAATTCGTACTTAATCTGTTCCTGGAGGTCAAACTCTTAATTGTCCAAATTTATTTTTCTCGCTAGAAATATTGGAATGTGAATAGACCCTATTCCGAACCCATTTCGATAAACTTGAACAACAAATTCACATTCTTTAAGATGAATACAACACAATTACATTCCCTTTAGAGTTTGAAAAGGTTTTAAACTAGTTTAATATTGCCTAGCAAACACACAATGATATGCAATGTTTGTAGAAATCTCTATATAATATAGTTAATGTTACATTGATCTCAAGCTCAATTACATATATGCTTAACAACAGGAACCTTGAAAATGTGATGTCTTTTATCCCTAAATAACGTTTTGTTATTTAAAATTTGCAAAGTGTTTCTGGGAGAGATTTTTTAGCTTAAATAATACAATGAATCCGATCTGAAATTTTCTATAATGTGCAAAAATTATAGCAGACTCCATAAGTCGGGATTTGAGTTATTAAAACTGTTTTCATAATGAGTGAAGAAGTGACCAACGAACCGAATGAAAGCAGTGGAAATATTGAGATAAACATAACACTGCCACAAGTGGAAGAAAATGAGGCGATCGGAGCTGAAATTCAGCTCCAGGAAAATGTAGCTGAAGATCAAAATGATATCCAGACAGAAAAACAAGAGGCAATCGCAGAAGTGGTAAATGTAGCAAGTGTGACAGATGAGAACCTCGAAGATACAGCAGAGAAATGCAGAGAAGATCCAACTATCGAAAATGTGAGAGATCGTACTGAGGTATTTGAACATATTAAAATATGTTTGATTCTATTAAGAATTTATTACTTCTCACTAATTAAAACCCAGTATAAATTTTAAAACAGGTTAGCAACAAATGTCTTGAAACGGAAAAAAAGTCGGATGGCAAAATAGATATAACAGAGACAACGGCAGCTGAATCTAACCAGGAGCAAGAAGTGACGAAACAAGAAGGACAGAATGCAATCGAAAACATCCAGCATACTGAAAAGACGGATGAGGAGGAAATTGAAGAGCCTGTGGAGAAGCAGGATGCAGGAATGGATATAACAGAGACATCTACAGCTGAATCTAACCAGGAACAAGAAGTGATAGAGCGAGAAGCTCATGAAGATGAGATTAAAAACATCCAGCCTAGCAAGAAGGGAGAGGATAAAGAGGAAGAGCAAAATGAAGAACCTGTGGAGAAAGGAGACGAGCAAGAGGAGATATCCAGCAACATCCCTACTCCACAGGTAACTGGGATAAAGGGAGTTTAGGTTTCGAAAAACAGAAATATATTGAAAATCAAAATTTTTCCTTTTTTTAGGATTCAAGGCAAGAGGAGAAAGATGATGCCAAGCAAGAAAAACATCAGGACATTCCGACATCCAGTAACATCCATGTCATCAAGGTATGTCAATACTATTTCTCTACATAGTTCAATTTATTATTACTACCTATATGCAATAATTAAGACTTAATTTCAAATTCAAGACAGCGCTTGACAAATCAACTGAACCAGGCAGTGGTTTCATGCTGTCAAGCCAACAAACGGAACAAGACGAATCCAAAGAAGAAGAAGTGAGAATGAAAGAAGAGCAGAAACCTCAAGATATGCTCAAAACAACAACAGTGAA
This sequence comes from Halocynthia roretzi, assembly GCA_013436055.1. Taxonomy (NCBI): domain Eukaryota; kingdom Metazoa; phylum Chordata; class Ascidiacea; order Stolidobranchia; family Pyuridae; genus Halocynthia; species Halocynthia roretzi. Next base: position 37,297 of record QRAM01000193.1, on the reverse strand, counting down.
GTTTCAGGCAGAGAAAAGAAAGGTTATTACATGATTCTTGTTGGTTTTCAAACTGTTTTAACTGATTTCAAACTATTCATTCATTATAAAATCGAACTTAAATCCTCTTATTATTTTAAAGAAACCAACGTACATGACTGAGGGGCCAGAAATCATGCAGAGTCAAGACCAGAGCAAAGTCCAAACCACATCAAGGTAAAATAGCAGCAATAAAGAATTAGAAGGGACAGCAATCTAAGGAACTGCTTGTGTTCTAGTGATCAAGAGAAATATAAACCAGCATACTTGGACACAACAACCACGATGACCGCGACACAGAAGAGAGAGACGAAAAAGAAGAAGGATAAAAAGGAGATCGAAAGGTAGTTGTGATTGACTATATTAATATCTATATTCTCCACTATGACTCTGGAATAGTGTGTCATACATAACATACGAGCCGACATATAAGTCCAGTTGTAATACTGTGTTAATTGTGTTTAAATTCATATTTTACAATTGAAATTCTTATCTCTTAAATTATAATATTATGTAATATTTGACGACATTTGGCCATTGCAAAATAATTACAGTAATATATATATATTGATTATTCAAACCTGGGAACATTCCTATAAATTTGGGGCCCACTGATGTGTTTGGCCTAGGCCACCCCCCCATAAGTAGGTAAATCCATTTCATTATATTCCTACTACAGGGCAAAGAAGCTTGCAAAACTTGGACTTTCCAAACTACCGGAAAAATACGTCCTACGATTAAGGCCACTCAAGAAAGACCCAGACCCAAGCAACCCAGCGCCTCTGAACCCTAATATTTACATCACAGAGGTCCCAAAAGAGGGTGGTATGGTCAAGACACCATTCTATATGCAATTGGATATCCCAAATGGAGCGCTCGACAGCAATGTCAGGTTGAGATTCGAAAAACAGGAGATGGAGAGGTAAGAGTATTTCATGAAACAGAATTAAATGAAGTTGGGGAGCTGAGAGCATTTGCAGTTACCAATAATACATATGGTACAGGGTCTCCATAGTCAACAGTTTTTATTTCCCTGGAAGCGAGGGAAAAATTAAAAAGGGATATCTGAAAATTTGTACAGGAAACGACATGGTATAAATTGGGTTAGGAATTATGTGTTGTTTCAGGCATCCAGGAGCCTCCACTAATATGGGTGACTACTAAATTTTCGAAATCTCATTTGAAACTATCAGTCCTAATCTATGTTTTTCTCTTCAGCATGAAGTTGGAACTGACCGATGACGACAAGCTCTGCAGTTATGTTATTGATTTCAATATGGAACCTACAAGTTTATGTCTCAGGAAAAAAGCGAAAGTCAAAATGAGAATATTGGATAAATGTGTCAACAAGTAAGAGGCTCCCTACTTAACTCTTACTCTTTTTTGGGCTTCAAGACTCGTAAATAAGCATATTCATTTATTCCTATCTCAATACACAGATTCGAGGAACTGGTCATTATTACTTCACTTCATTTTTCCTGGAATCGAAGCCCGACAAAAATTGAATCAAAAACAGTAAATGGAGAGACTCACTACTATGCAGTCACTGAGTTACAGCATATTGGTATCTAGGAATTTGTACTCAGCCCTTCTTATAAAATTCAATTTGATTTTTCAGTTCAGATTTTCATCCAATCCCAGGCAATTTTGGCATAAATCAAAAGCAGGGAGAATTCTTTTGACATATAAACTATATATTGATATCCATTATTAACACAGAGGTTCAAATCACAGCATGGCAAGAGATTAACAATCGATTTTGCACCTGTACTAACATTAGTGGTATCTGGGATCCATTTGAAGCTTAAATACTAAAAAAATTCTCAAATACTACTTTCGATTTGCACCTGAGTTTGCTGAGATTGGACGAGAATCTTGAAAAAAAAATAGGCTCAATTTGTATAGTGACTTCTGAGATAGAATATGTGAATCCACGAAAATAAGCTCCGAACTTTACAAATGAAACTTTCCGAAACTTTACAATTACTTTACAGAGAAAATCGCTGTAATCAACACAAATAAAATGGACAGATTCATCATCACATCAGCGGGAGGTAAATTCTCCTCGACTATTCTACCAGGTATGTGTCGAACACAAGACAATCATATACCGCAATCAGAATGACAGTTATACTACATTTCCTTTTATAGATATATCGCTGAATGTTGAGGAAGGCCAGATAGAAAATCACAAGTCGCATATCATTGAGTTTCACACAAAACATATTAGAAACGAAACTGTGACAACCGTACATAAAGAAGTCGACGCAATCGAAGGTAATCACAGAATATAATCAAATTCCTATCACAATGGGTATATGGAGGGAAGGCTGAGGATTATCATAGTTCAATGGAAGTAGAAAAATAACTATGTATATCACCTATCAAACAAGAGAAATGACTTGCAGTGTGAGAGATTTTCTGGCTCACATGCAATATAATTATAAACACAGCTACTGGTACTTTCGCATTTTTCAAGGTTACAAGTACATTAAAACTCATCTATTTCATAGATGTTCAAGGTCGACTTGTTTCTACGAGCCCATTGCTAGAAATCAGCAAATACATCATGGGGCAAAGCGGGAAACTGAGAGACGGGATCCAGTTCCCAGAGAAAATCGTAATCCAGTTACCGGTACCCAAACCGATCACATCCTACACAGACAAGATACCACGGAACAAAAGCGTTAGAATTATGCAGAAAATGGTCGGACTGCAAAGCAAAACGTACAATGGGCAAAGGTACAAGAGGAGAGCTTACGAAGGAAATATAATTGAAATGTGGAAAGATGTGACGCAGGAAAACAGGTAAATAAAGTAATTTTCTGAATATGCTACACTCTCATGTATATTACACACCCCAACTATGATGTCCAGATAGCTGAAAAACTACATACCCATGTATAATACGCACTCCAACTATGAAATCTAGATAGCTGGAAAGCTCTATACCATGCATAATACACACATCAACTATGACGTTCAGATAGCTGAAATCGCTCTATATTCATGTAAAATACGCACTCAAACTTTGAGTCAAAACTCCCAAAAAAAATCTTAATTAAAAAAACTAAAGTCATTTTGAACAATGTTACACATGCTCATTTTTTGCACATGCAAATTTTTAAATTTTCTCAATTATCTTATCTCAATGTAAAATACGAACCCCGAGTTTTGAATATTTTCAAAATAAAAACTATGCATACTATACTTTGAAAATAACAGTATGGGTATTGTGATAGTTTCATGGGGTAAGGGTGTCCCAAAAATATGTTCATAGCGGTTACTATTTTATTTTCTTACTACAAAAAACTGAGTGTAAGGTATCAAAACCATTTATCTCAGGCTCTCGGCCGACGGCGTAAGTTTTGACGAAGATGGGGAAATGATTTCTATCAAGGTAACAGTTCCTGGAAAATACATGGTGTTGGTGTTTGAAGAAGACGACATGAAAGCTAAAAAGGACATGCAACCTGACCTCTCCGATTTGACGGAAACAATTTTGGAAACCAATCGAGAATTCGCAGCGAATATAATGGTGCACCAACGAGTTTCACAGCCAACAATATTCAGTAAGAAAGTTTAAAATATTAGAAATAGAATGGTTCAGAATGTGTGCTTGCTTATTTCGCGATCATTGAGGTTGATAAAATGTCATCATGATATAATTAACCTCAGAATTGTACCTTTAACCAAATTGTACCTCAGAACTAGGCAACAAAAAAAACAGTAGCCGAATTCAAACAGCAAATTAATTAAGCTGTGAAAAAGAGTTAGAAGTCTTTAAAGTACAAGTTTGAATAACTGGGAAAAACTTGTCAGTCATTTTGGGTTCACGACCTCCTGGTCAAAACAGAAGCACTAGCAAAAACTTTATACTATTAATCCATTCGAATTACCCAACAGTGATACATATGGTGACGTCCGACGCCATCGAACCAATTTCTACAACAATGAAATCGACAAAGGAATGGACGCAGATCTATGTTAGCAGACAACTGGTTATGCATGAATGCCAGCGAATCAAAATGGAGTTCAAAGGTGAAATTCAACTGACTGTGAACCAGATGTCACCGACAATGAGATTTTATTCAAGAAGGTGGCAAGGACATCAGGTAAATACAGTGGGTCAGTATCAATCGGTCAATATCAGTCGGTCCGAATTGCAATGTATGGTATTATCATTATATTTTTTACCGAGGGTCGACTGTATTATAAAACTTCACCTTCCGACATTTAAAAGGCTAAACGTGACAAAAACATTTTTTTTCAATAGATTCAACTGGCGGCAACAGACCCAGCATTCTCGCGAACAGCGGATGTATTCATGGGGTGGATCTCGTTCGTGGAAGATTCACATGAGAGAATCAGATCGGCAGACAGTGGAATTGATGAAGGGAACCAGGAAATCTGTTTCATCGAGGTCGCGTTACCACAACAACACGCGAAACCGTTCAAGCCAACGAAAATAGAAAAACCAGTGCCAAAAGGTAATTTACCAATTGCAGATCGCAATTTTTTGCAACAAGCATCTTAAAGCACTTATATATGCACAAATCATTTAGCAATGACCCAGTGAGTGAGAGTCTCCTAGTCGAAGAGGCATTTGCACTGGATATTATTAACATATTATAAATTTAAGTGTTGTCAAGAACTTTTAGTTTATATTTATATTCAATAGGAATGATAGTGGTCTGGCAAGTTGTACAAATTCCGCACATAATTTGATTTAGAACTGCACAAGCAGCAGTCGTCTTCTGCATGTTAATATGAACTCTGCTTAGCATATTATAAATGTTGTGTTTTAAATAAAAAATTTTTAGTTTGTATACAAATTCAATGTGATTGATAGTGGTCAATATCCTCCACTTAATTAGATTTAGAACTGCACAAGCAAGGACGCTAGAACGAATCCTTCCCAAAGAATGTGACATACTGATCTAATGCATTCAAGGGAATGGATCTGACATTAAAATTTACTTTTAGTTTCAATCTTCCGGGAATATCAAATGAAATGGATGAAGAACATGTCCTCTGAAGATATTCAGAGATTGAAGGCAATAAATGGAGTATAGTTCCTGAATATACCAATTCTTTATCAGACATCACTGATCCATCTTTTCTTACTTCGATCATGCAATTAGAACACCGCCTTTGCCATATATGTTCACACTGTACTACTCCAACAAATGTTGTCCTAACTTTTATGGCAGCAAATCAGATTGCGATATTCTAATCACATGATCCAAGTAAAAAAGATGGATACTTGTTATAAAGAGTTCACCTGGTATTTTGGAACCTTCAGTGTAAGATTTTTGTTTTATAATTTTTTAATGAGTTCAATTTCAACTTTTGGTGCCCACCTTGAAAATGTATTTTTTTCTTGAATTGTGTACATTTTAATTTATTTTTGAGATGTTATGAACAATACAGCTACTGCACAGAGCCACATGCATTCGATATGTATCATAGAGGAGGCAGGGATTTCCAATTTGGCATAGCACGGCCCGTGGGCCCCTTACGGCTCTTTAGCTGACGTTGACCGGCCCCCGTAAGGTTAAATAGAAATTAGAAAATAAATGTATCATAGCATCCGGTCATTGTTTTTAGAAAAATGTGATTGAATAAATGACATTTCTCAGGCAATCTCACTTTTTCATTGTTTAATAGTCATAACATTTACTCTTACCAGTCACAGCTTGTCAACTCAATCCAATCGACCGCTTTTTACAATGAAATAAAATGGATGTTATACAGAAATGAGTTCAGACTATTGGCTTCACTATCGTTCCTCATGCGGCCCTCTAGAAAAAAAACTGCCTACCCCTGAGTTAACCACTGTATTCATGTAGTAGAAAGTAACTCATCTAAGTGTATGATACATCTAAATACGCGAACTGAGCTCTCAACTAATTCTGACAAAGACAGCATTCACAACTCTATCACTAACCTAATAGATAAAAGACTCACTTTTCGCATTCATAGATCGTTATCGCTCTCAAATTGTCATCTTCTCCTTTCTTTGGAATAAAAATATGTTTATTGTATGCGCTTTTGAACGGTGACAGCGAATGACGCATGATAACAGAGAGACGAAAACTCGTCCAATAGATGGCGTTCTGTCCACGATGGTATGCAATCCCTTCGACTGTATCGACATCTGGAAATGTTCAATTGAAAAGTTTGAGATAGCTATCTAATCCTAGGTAAATATGATGTTATTGTTCGCAGTGGCGCTAGCGTATGTCACATGTACTAATCCAGGGGAAAATTCTGCATTTTTTAGGAGGGAGTTTCGAATCACAGTTTTGTAGATTCGAACTTTTGAAACACTAAACTTTGGTTGGGTTATTAAAGAATTTAAAGAATATTTTAGTCATTACACTTGGAAGCACTATCCTTCTCATGTCCCATGGCTGAAACAGACACAGTCAAGGAATTGCTCACAAAAAAGCAGCGAAGACAAAGCAAGCACAAGTAGAAATACCTAACTGGGGACTTTAGGGTAACTTGTAAAGCAATAAAGAATTTGAAGAATATTTCAGCAAGCAAGCACATGATCGGAAAACCGATGCAGAAATACATATACATCCTATGCTTACCCCTGAATGTAATGTCCCCCCTTCCCCCCCCCCAAAAAAAAACAAAAGTCTGAAGTAAAACTAATCCCAACAAACCATAATTCAAAAAAGAAATAATTTTTTAGTATTTCGAATTATGGTGACAAATTTGACATCATTTCTCCTGGTCACAGGTAATTTAGCACTGGTGACATCATTTTTTTTAAAAGTCCATAGATCTGCACAAATCTCTATGGCCGATTTTTTGAGATTCACCATTACCTCGTATGACAGGTTTTGGAATTCTTTCTTCTTTATTTCCGTTCGGTTTCACGACATGTATCGTCTTTTCTCTCATATCGCTGTAAAAGACGCTGCCGCTCATGTAATCTTGACTTAGAGCGACCACTGATTTGACATATTCGTCATTCTACAGGGAAAAAACATCAGATATGATTAGAATTAATCATAATTGTGGTCTGGTATAAATAGAAAATATTACATCTCCCAACATGCCTAAAATACCAAGAATGCTTTTTAGAAAGTATTGAGAAATTTATTCTTAATAACATTTATTTTCCATGATGGGAATCAAGTTTTCCATGAAGGGGTCAATGATCTAAAAAGTTTGCTGATCCCTAGTTCAACATACCCAGCTACATGATCATACCTTTATAGGTTCAACAGGTTCATTGAGATCACTTGGATCTTCTGTAGGTATCGAGTGAAGAATGTTGCCGCGGGAATACATGATGTATGAGCTGTGTGCTGAAATGAAATGCAAACACATCAAAATGCAGCTTTCATATGGAATCAATAGTAGTCTCTAGGTACTCTACACCAGTGGTTCGTAACCATTTATTCTGCATCCATATTCCTCATATTTGCTTAGGCCCCTGCTATACCTTAGTGAGATTTTGTTCTGGTAAAAATATCAGTTTTAATATTAGACAAACAGAACCTCGAGTCTCCCCTATCACATATCTGTGATCTACCTCGCGGCTTGGTTAGCCGTTTTTTTTACTACGCTTAATCATTTCTCGTCCAAGTATGGAGATTGATAAGCCAACAGCAGTAATTATATTTCATAGATGGGGATATTTATGTAGATGTAAACACCTAGTGACCCCTGATCTCTGTCCGCCCCCTCAATAGTTCCCAACACCCACAGGGGGTTGTACCGCCCATGTTAAGAACCACTGCTCTAGACAGGCAAACCATTTTCAACCTACCGACACAATCAGAACTATTCTTCGGATCCACTTTTCCATACGAGCAAGCACACTTTGTTGTGTTCTCTCCAAGATAAAAGCATAAATGAGCACAACCACCTGGATATTGATTGAATGTTTAAACATTGAAATAACTGTAATCATATAATTGTATATAATTATTATTAAACATTTAAATTTGGCTTCAACCTTAAGATGATCATATTTAAAAGTTTGTCTGTTCGCTTTGTCCAAGAACCCTGGACCAAATTGAATCAAATTTTGGGCCCAGGCATGGTCAGACACGCGGTAAAAGCTGGGATAATCGGCTAGGTATCATTATTGCCATTAGGGTAATGATAAATAGAGTTACCTGGAACGAGAAAACAGTACATGTACTAATGCTACAAGATACGAACCGTTATTAAGTTTGCAAGGATTCACTCCAACTTGTCTCTTTGGGTTGTAGATCTGAATGAAATTTGAGAAGTTGAAAACTAAGGCTTGTAATTCACTTCTAGATTTAGTCTACTAAACTCCAAGTAAAAAATATGGGTTCGATCGGAGTCTACTAACCCGACCCTAACTCTACATTTACCTATTTTTAGGCTCCCGGCCAAACTCATCCATGGGCCCCAAACTTATAGAAATCACTTATTCAATTCAAGTTCAGTTCAATCAATTATTTTGCAATCGTCAAATCACGGTCTCCACCACACTTGAAACAAAGTTATACGCTGGCACGCTCTGTGATAAAATAGTTCCAGTGGGGCAATAGCCTATCGGTAATTCCTGCCCTGGGGGCGACATGTAGGTAACCCTAACCCTGGGTGTGACTTATAGGAAAGGCTTATTCACAAATTTAATTATAAAAGCTTCGAACCAGCTTTTCAAATCAAAATACAAGGTGCAACATTTGCAAGAATGAGACTTATACATATGTGAAAATATTTCTACATATTTAAAAATTAAACTATAAAAACTTTGTCGCATGTTTTCAGGTGTGACTCGTGATTTTTACCGAACTATTGATTGAAATTTTATAAAAATATGGTAATTACCGTCATTCCTTTAAGAAACGGTCGGTTCGATGTTTCAGTTTTAATTGTTTTCATGGAGTCCTCTGAACAGCTCACATCACATTTCACTAATGAACCTTGAAAGCTGTGTCTGAAAGGTTCATATAGATACGAATAATATTGGATCACCGCATCGAAAAATGTAGAAAGTTGTGTGCTACAAATATATATACAATGAATGCTCAAAATTCCAGTTAACTCGAACTGATTTAATTGGCTCTGGTAATATTATTATTAAAATGAATATTCGGATAGCATGAAATAATTAGCTTGCTATGCCATTCCGAGCTGTCACTTCACACATTAATTCAAACCCTTTCAAAAAGATAATACTGCACAGCGGTGCTTCATACTTCGCAAGACCCTAAGTATGTTCCAGACTATGAATGCTGAATTTATGAGAAATTTCATTCAGAGTTCGACAAATACTTTGTGATTTGCACACGCTGAGTAAAGTTTGTGATCGACACAGGAATAATTTAAAATTGACACTTTGTTTAATACAACTCCGGTAGAGCTTATTTTAGCTCGTCTTTATACTTTGTTAACAGTGAAAATATACATCAAAGCCTCTAATAAGTTTGCCACGGCAGTAATTGAAATTGAAACTTTGCTAACACCAGCAATTTTAGGGTCTAAGAACGGATTAATTCACTACTCATTATTTCCGATGGGAATGACTGATTCGAACTTCGAACAATTCAGAGTTAAGATTAACAGATTAAGTATGAAATACAATGTATTATTATTTTTACTGTCCATACCTCTAAGAGCTATTCCATTCAGGGATAACCCAAATATGGTTGGGAGGCTTTGCTAGTACATAATACACATGAATTTCCACTTACTGAATGGCCACATAGAAATTTTCATCAGAGCGTGCCAGCCCAAGTATTTGATTTTGTTCTTTCTTGCGGAAAATTACTGTGCGCGACATTCCATCCAAATCAGAAGAATATATTTCCCCGAGGTTGACGTCGGACCAGTAGAGTCGGTCGTTCTGAAGCCAAATGGAAAATTTATTCGATTTCATGTCATATATGTATTGTGTTGAATCTCCCCATAAGCTAACATAGACATGGTATAAAAATTCCTACTATTTAGTTGATGTTAGATAGACATAAGCAGTAAAAGCTCATTAGCTCAAAGTTTGCATGTACCAGGCATTTTACTGAAGCTAACAGAGTTTTCAGCATTCCAATGGAGAATTAATTGATTCATTTTAATTTTAAGGGATTTTGCCGGGACTAATTCAATTGGTCACCCCAAATCCTAGCCCTGGGTGTGCTACATATACATGGGGTTAATATACAATTTCTATTATAAAAGCTGCATACCAACTTTTTGAGTCGAAATACGAGGTGCAAATTATGCACAAATGTGACTTATACAAAACAGTAATTACAGTCTACTAATAAGCTAATATAGACATGGTTAGCTCAAAATTCAAATTGACAAAAAATTTGGAAACAAGCTTTGACTGTATCGAAAGCGTCACAGTAAACATATATTTACCAAAGACATCGTATGAGTATATTGGACATATTCAAAAGAAAAAAAATGATACCTCATAATCAATAACAATATCGTCCGGCAGACTGATGTGCGTCGAGACAACCTTATGGTAGTTTGATCCGTCCATCAATGTCCGAAATATTATCGGTTTGTCGGGTGTCCAATCTTCAACAAAGAAAAACAAAAAACGTTAAGAGAATGCTAGTATTATAATATCTGGGTAGAGAGAGGGGTTAGAAGATAAGATAGAGGGGTAGAAGATGAGATTGTCCTCGGCACCAAAGGACAGAGAGGTCCAAAACAGATAGATGGAGATGGGATGTGTCTAGTAGTAGAATAACTGGAAAACAGGACAATAGTTACATGCAAGAAATTTTGTAGGGAATATATTTTCTCACCTCCTACGAAGACATAACCTTTCACTGGGTGGAGAGCAATATTTGACATCATGTTTGAACCAACATGAATGATATATGGATGCCGACTGTCCATTCTTATTACCTACAAAAAACATTGCCATCAAATACTACCACAATATGCATCTATCTCCTTATTTTGGTTTTCAAGTTGGTACAAAAAAAAAACAGGAACTGTGTCCTAAAAACTATTTTTGTGCTCATTTCTGAGGAACGTTTTCTCATTTTTGATTTGCGTGCTTAGTTTGTCTTATTGGACGTAGAAAGTATTTAATCATTACGACAATCGGTATGCAGCGTATCTCAAAATTTATAAGAAGTATGAGCTAATTTCCAAGGACGAAGAACTGCTGAAGCAGATTATTTCTAATGAAAAATTAAGTATTATTGCATAGTCCAGATAATTTTCTTAGGAATTAAAAAAATAATAATAAACCAAATAGAAAATAATGCAATGCCAAATAAAGTTTCAAAATTGAAGTATCTATATGCCAGGGTGCGGGTTTGAACAAGAGACCTATTGCATCACAAGGATTTTACCTCAACAGTATTTATGCATGGATTTGTCCAGTAAACATTCTTTGCGATCCAGTCTACAGCAAGACCAGCATAACAATCAAATGAACTAACAGAAAAAAAAAATGAAATGAAAGAGAATAAAGAAACAAACAAAATATTCGAGCAATGGATAAATGAATGCATGATGGGTATATTAAAAAAAAGATACTTATAAAAATAATTAATACTTTACCATGATGAAAATCATGCCATATCGATCCGGGGTTCCGGATTAAACTATGCAGACAATCAATGTTAAATCTGTATTGTTTATTGTATTATAATTATTTCATCAAACCTGATTTGCTTATCAAGTATCCGTTGCCACGACAAGTCTCTCTTTGCGATTGATATCGACGGTTTAGCACGATCTACCCAAAGGATTGTTTCGTTTTCTGTGAAAAGAAATACAGAATTAGAAATAGAATACTGTTGAGCGTCTGTTTTCCGCGGTATTGGTAAGGCTTAGCTGATGCCTAACCTGCAAAGTAATCAACAGCAGATACATCGACTTGATCAACGACCGGGATCATTGCAATGCTTGAAAGTTCTTTGATGTCGTGACCATAGATGACGCGGGATGTGAAGTGGAGAAGGAATTCTTGTGTGCCTTTAAAAAAGAATTGAAAGCATCTAAAATATCTATCTATCTGAAAAATATCTAAATAAATAAAAGTGAATATGTGTCACTGAGTTACACAAATATTGTACTGTACCTAGCAAGTTGACAAAGGGCATTCATTTCGAATTAGAAGCAGGCACAGCACAGTAAGATGCAGTACAGTGGTTTCACAAACATTTGTACACTGAGTTACAGAAATATTGTACTGTACAGTACTAGCAAGTTGACAATGGGCACTCAGTTTCAATTAGAAGGGGGCACAGAACTTAGATGCAGTACAGCAGTTTTACAAGCACTTTTCCGCCAATAATGGTATTGTTGAAAATAGCCTGGGAATTCTTGACCTCTGCCGAACTCCTGAGACTGCCTCAACGAACCCCTGGAGTTCGATGGAATCCAGGTTAAGAACCGCTGCTGTCCGACTTATGTATGTTACAGTAAAAATTGTAAAACTAAGTATTTCAGGGAATCCCTGTGCAATTCAGTAATATCATTTCATTAGTGTGCACTCTATGTATATTATTCCATACCTTTACATGTGACACCATCTTCCAGTAATTCATATCCCGTTGTACAATTACATTTTCGTTCACCTTGAACAGCAGGCAAGCAGATATGAGAACATCCTCCGTTATTAACAGAACATCTGAAATATGATATCTCATTAATAAAGAACAAACTGTCCATGTGTGTGTGTTTGCATGTTCATGTATATATTACTCTTTGGTTTTTTGACTAAACACTTTGGAAATTTGCACGGGGAAGTTATTTTCAAATAGGGGTCCTCATCGTAGCCACAGAACACTTTTTCGATTAATTCTTGCAAAAGGGTAAAATCACCCTTAATAAACTAGAGGTAAAAATATGCTTAATGACATCAGAATACAAAATTAATGGTAAGCTTTTAAACTTGATTTAGCTGGGTTACTGATAATTTGCTGCTAGTCAATTATACGCTTCATGAAAGGAGACTTACAATGTATGATGCATCTTTTGACTCGAATCATAAACGAGAAGGTCAGTCACGAGAGGAGCAACATTTGTTCGTTTGGTAACTTTATTTAAGTTGGAGGTTTCAGCTGAATAGATGGAACCTGAGGATTCACAAAATAAACATTAAGTAAAATTCCTTTTGTATGGTACACAAATATCACAAACTCTCAAGTCAGATAGCACAGAGTTCCAGTTAGCTTGAACTGATTTGACTTGCCCTGGCAAAAATTTTCTATATAAATAAGTAAGTAAATGGTTGTTCACCAGTTTTACTCTACCAGGGGTCGGCAGCCTTTTCATGGCAATGAGCCAAATATTTGATTTTAATCTAGTATAGTAAAATATCATGGTATACTTCATTGAATATGCATCCAGTCAGTGTAACTGAATCAATATAACTTTTGTTTTGAAAATCTCTCAAAGATGCTCAGATATGTTAATAAAACATTCTTTCACGTTTCTCTATATGAAAAAGGTTCACCACAACATGCAATTTCTAGGGCAGCCACAAAAGTAGCAGCAGTAACATTACTTGATGATTTCAACCATGATTTAATGTATTCTGAGTTTCAAGAATATCTTTAATGTCTAACTGAACCTAAATTTAATTTACACATTTTTGAATAAAACTATTGCGGTAAAATATTTAAGTAGATGGAAAGGAGCCACACGAAAAAGCTCAAAGAGGCGCGGGTTGCCGACTCCTGCTAAGGAATTGGAATTTTAATCTTCACCTGAAGACATTAAACATATTTGTGTGCTTGTACAGCTTAAAGGAAATAGTGACGATAACGGTGATATGATTGAGCCATGCAAAATCGTAGCAATCAAACGTGACTCACCATTGAAAGCAAAATATATAGTATTCTTGTAAATCTCAATCGCTGTAATATTGTTGAATAATGGATCAATTCCTGTTTCCATCAGATTCCAATCCCAGTCAGAATTAATTGGACTTTTCAGAGATTTCAATGTTCCATTCTATAGAGAAAAGTAAAACATTTACAGTTTTAAAAACATTATAGCTGCGATTTTATTCTGCAAGTTGTCTTTGAATAAATTAGTTCAAATCCAGCTCTCAACTATTGACATTGCTATTTGACAAGTTTTGACAGAGTGTGACTATCCCAAGCCACCATTGATTCACTTAGTAGTCATTGTGTAGTGACAGTGGTGCCAATACCAATAATTGTGCTAATTGGTGTACAAGTGCCTTTAAAAACAATGTACTGTATCTTCCAAGTGCTGTGCTCCATTTTAATTCGGAATGAGTGCCTATATCAACTTGCTGGTACTGTACAGTACAATATCTGTGTAGCTTACTGTACATGTGCTTATAAAACCACTGTACTATATCTTCCAAGTGTCCCCTTCTCTGTGCACCTCTAATATATATTATTATATTATCTTTTCAGACCTGTATGAAGAATAACTGATCACAGAATCCATCTGCCTTTCTTGAATCGGCTTCATCAAATCTCAAAGCAGTGATCTGTGTTCCATTGTGAATCTTGATACAAATTGAACATGATTTTAAAGATGGAAACAAACAGTTCTTCGATTAGAAATTAGTTCTTTCGGAAGGTTGGAGTCCAAACCCTTCATAACCAAACATGCATGTTGTTGTGATAAAGAGTAAAAATTAAAAAATCAAATAAAATCTGACGTTATTCACCCCGAGTGTTTGAAAATTATTTCCAAATCGCAAAATTATTTCTTCATTACCTATCGACAGGTTTTAAAAAAATGGATTTTTCAATTAGAATGAGTTACCACCCATGCAAGACTTACGATTAAAAATGTGAAAATGATTTAAAACTGAAAAGAATCCATTGATCGGTGACATACTTCAAACAAACACCTATGATCCTATCCATTCTGAGGCTAAAGTTGAAGCTACAGTAGTGGTTTAGATTTAGATTAATACGAGTAATTTGATTGAACTATTGATTGCAATAACTAGCAATGCTTCAGCGAGAATATTAGCTGATCAGAAGACATCACAGTTTTGTAAGTGTTAGAATTTCAGTTGCAATTTCGCGGTGACATTACAACGAGATAGTTAGATTTGGGATGATCGCTGTGTGATGGTTGTCTGATTAACAACAGTATTATATAACAATATGAATGATATGTCTTCACCTCATGCCTTCTCCACGAACCTGCAGAAAAAAATATTAATTTTTAAATATACTTTTGCTCCCACTTGCATTGGATCTCGTCCGGCCAACGAAATGAGATAAATTCCGTCATCGTCTGCGAAGAACAGAAACGAGTTATTGAAATCGGCAGTGAGACTACGAGGCCGGTTGAGAGTTGGGATCAAGTCTCTGGTGATGAGTCTTCTTGTTAATCTGTAAATGTTTTTAAAAGAAACTGAAATTTCAAATACGTCACTTGATCAATTGAATAAATTTAAAAAAATCATTAAGACTGAGGGATGATAGGAATCGGATTGTGAGTTCTACATTACAAGAACTTACTTTCCATCCAGTCTAGCGACACTTATATGCGGATTCATAGTTTCATTTTTCCTTCTGTTATTCGTGTACGACGACCAATAAATTGTGTTCGATGATGAGCTCACAAGAAGCCCAAGAGGTTTGGTAACATCTTAATAAAGAAAAATTAAGAATATTTTTCTGATATTTTCTTAGACTAGCGCCCCCCTAAGCTTATGCTTACTGACCTTAATTAGCTTTGTTAAGTTAAAAATATCAGTTTTAATATTAGACAGAACCACAAGTCTCCCCTATCACATATCTGTAATTTACTGCAAGGCTTGGTCAGCAAGTTTTATTTTCTATTACGCTGAATCATTTCTCCACGGAGTAAAGAGATTGATAAGCCAACAGCAGTAATTTCATTTCTTGTCAAAGATGGTGATATTTATGTAAATCTGAACACCTAGTGCCCCGTGGTCTCTATACAACCTCACTTACCCTTCCCCCATAGGAGGGAAGGTATTGCCCACGTCAAGAACCACTGGCTCAGAGTGCAGGCACATATCTGACGTGAAGTGAATAGAAAATAGTAGTCAGATTTCAGTAGCCTTCATGCTGTTCACTAACAGTTACCTTATGTAAATGCAAACACTTATTGTCCCCTGATCTCACGTGTTTAGAACATGGTGAGTTAGCTAAAGCATTTTGTTTATATCATTTACCTGTCTTAACCACATTTTCAATATCGCTTCCATCAATATTTCCTCTTCTAATAGCTCTCATATCGGTATCCGCCCAATACAATTTCTTCGACACTTGATCGAATCCAAGAACAGTCGCGTTTGATAAATCGTGTGTCGTGAGAGCGACAGTTGCGCTGTAGTTCAGATTGTCCAGTCTTAATCCACGAAGCTGAATGAGAAGTAAAATGATTACCAACGAAAAACCTTGATCGTCTCGAGCCAAGTGAAATTCTCGATTTAGATTTTGCTGTTGATTTAGATTAGGTTGTTAGGAAAATTGTAACATTTCTCCTTTATTGTGAATCATAATACCCAAAAAAGATTAAGAATGGAACTAAGACTGGAATTATTTAATTTTATATAAACAATTGATAAGAATTTCATAATTGTAATATTTCATAACATTACCTCGAATGCAGAAGCATAGAAAAGAACCATCTCCACGGGAAGACAACTTGTGTTGTCTGACGCGAGATACTTTCCATACGGACACGAGCAGGTATAGTTCCGATCCGGATGAATCTCTGATGCATACGATATTAAACACAGTCCTTCACATGAGTGATGGAAGCAAGGATTGGGTGCATCTGAATAACAAACAAATGGTCAGTCAAAGGTAATATTGTAGTGTTTAATTCTACATCGTAAGAATGAATCAAAGTACATATCATGTCATTACTATACACATGTAACAACGAATATAATATGTAGCGTAGCGCTGTTTAGATCCCTTCTCACACAGACTATGTAGCAATAAGCACCGGTTATCTCAGCAGTGGAAAATATTTAATTATAGTTCGATTTCGGTGTCTATACAGCGTGTGTTTTCAAGCTTGTTTTTGATGGCTAGTAGGTGTGGTGGGAAATAAGATTTGAAAGGTGCTTTTTATAGTACTGATTTGAGTTCTGATTAAAAGTCGGGGTGTGTATTATACATGGGTAGAGCTTTTCCAGCTATCAGGTCATCATAGTTGGGACGAGTGTTATATTAGAAAAATTTTAAATATAAAAGTATATAAAAATATAAAAAAACATTTATGACCAGCAATAATATACGGGAATAAGAGTACTGAAAATAATGAGTTTGATATACCTGGCTGTCTACTTTCATGATAAATCTTGATATCGAATGGTTGCACGATTGCGAGCTGCACCACTGTTATATTTTTCCCGGTCCATTTGTTGGCGGAAACGATCATGGTCGTCCGCCAGTCGGTCCAGAACATGTGATGACCATAGAGGGCGATAGAGAATGGATGAGCTAGCCACAGATGACGTTTGAGAACGTCGTACCGATCGCTACCATCGTATTTCATTGATCGAATGATATCTGATCTGTGTAAGATATATTTCGAGCAGTTTTGAAATGAGTTCAAAATTTAACACAATAATTTAATCTGATTTACTCACTTAGCATCAATCCAGAATACTCTGTCCTCCAAGTAATCAAGTGCAATTCCATTCGGCCATCCATCATTTGATGATTCGCCCATATTCCATATCACTTTTCTGTTTTCTCCTCCCATCGTGCAGGTTTCAATTCGAGCTTTTGTTTGTTCCCAATCAGACCAAAATATCAGACTGAATAGAAGAAGATAACTGGTGAAAGGATCCCAGGACTTTATGGTACCCCTAACCCAACTCTAACCCAGTGGTTCCCAACCCTTTTCTTATCGCGTACCACATTGATGTAGTCTTGTACAGTAATCCCTCCCCGATCGCGGGGGTTACGTTCCAGAACCCCCCCCCCGTGATAGGTGAAAATCCACGAAGTAATTAATTCAATTACAACATATTTTATATATCTTAAAATATTTCAAACCATTATAAATCATTCACACACTCTAATTTACCTTATTAACCTTTCCCACAATCATTTGACCTGTTATTTAATTTTTTTTAATTCTTCATATGGATCTTCCTTATACCACTATAACAGTAACAGTAACAATGTCATATAGATATTTTACCCTTTCCTTGGATCCAGTGCAATTGATCTCGGACTATGAACATTCCCTGCAATCAGCACTGTACGATTACTTCCATCCAGATTTGAAACTTCGATATTATCAAGATTTGATTCAACAAAATAGATATGATCTGCGATCCAGTCAATCGCCATTCCTTCAGGAGTCATTATTCCTTTGCTCACTAGAACTTCTCTGTTCTTTAACGTCAGAGTTTTATGATGCTCTGAAATTAGAAATTGGAATTTACTATCTGCAAAGAAGGTTTATATAGTACTGTATTGTATATGTAAGCTGGCATTTTGATTTTGAACTTTTTCTGATCCGTTCATATTAATTCTTTCAGCAAATCTAGATGGCAAAAAGTTTGAGGAATGTGGTTTGCGGGATCTAATTTTTATTCGTAGTTAAAAACTCCCAAACAATGCCAACAATATGAACCTGGGGTGGGGTCTCTAGATATTTCAAAAGAAGAAGTTTAACATTTTAATCTGAGAAAAAGCCTGAATTAGTTACCGTCATAATCCAGACTTCCTCTCGTAATATGATCACTGATGACATCAGCAAAATAAAGTTCTTTCCTCTTGTAATGAAAATCAATCGAGATGACGTGTTGAAAGTGACTTCCTACTAGTTGCGATAGAGAGTTGTATTCACGAACATTGTCAAGACTTGCCATGTTTAAAAACAAGCTGAAATAGCAAGAACAAAAAATCTACTAGTACTCACAATAGGTGAAGATATATTTTAATTATTGATTTATAATTTTGATAGCAGAGTTGAAACAGCCAGTTAACTGAAGATACGGGAGGACTGGTACTCGTCATATCCATTTTATCAGAGGAACACAGACAATACCCATAATAAACACGCTTGTATTTGCCATTACCTTCTTATAGTATGTCTGTTTGAGAACAGAATAAACGGAGGTTGTTTCTTTTGTGTATATCTGCATGATTTTCTGTCACTACGCAGCAAATACCAGCCATTATGACAAGAACATGAATATGCTGGTGGATCTGGTGTGCATTTCTGACTGCAAACACCTCGCTCTTGGCAATATGGAATATCTGAAAAGATTAAAAATAGATCTTACTTATTTCTAAGATCTGTGGGTTTTTTTTGAAGAACAGCATCTTAGAAAATATTATTGTGCTTATTTCTAAGATTTGTGCTTATTTTGAAGAACAGTGTCTTGTAAAATATTACCTAACTTATTTCTAAGAAACGTGCTTATTTTTGTTTTGCGTGCTTAGTTTGTCTTATTAAACGTATAAAGTATCTAATCACATGTGTTGGTTACGACTATCGGTATGCCCTTTTCTGTTTCCCGAAATTTATGAGATGCACGAGCTGATTTCCAAGGACAAAGAACTGCTGAAGCAGATCATTTATGATGAAAAATATTATAAGTGATTTGATCTTCCTCGCTTGAATAAAACAATTTCTTAAAGATTTTAGTTAATTTTTTGCAGTGATATATTTTTCTGGCAAGGCAGACAGTAGCTCTGGATATATCTGGCTATGTTAGGCAGGTTAGCGAGAGAGAAAAAATATGAATATGATGTTAGGAATGAAGTAACACCCCACCTTCACAAGTCTTTTCATCGTTTTTCAGCTGTTTTCCTTTCGGACAGATACAATGATATCCATCATCTGATTCAATGCATGTGTGACTGCAATCAGCATTCATACAGCTTCCATTATAATCTGGTTATAGAAATTAGATTACAGCAATATTTCGCTCAACACTCATGATGCGTTCCTCAAAGCAAAGCTAAGCGGGGTCATTCTAACATTACTGTATATAAGATAAGTTCTTTAAGCCTAGGTATCTTGGTGATATAAGCATACACTTTCTCCCCAACATGATGGATTATTAAACTATAAAAATGTATATGGAAAGCTAACCAAGCACATGTACTTCACATAAATTGCTGAGGATGACTAACTGAACATATCAAAAGAGTCATTCTCGGTTCGATTCTCTTATCTGGTATTGCCTGAAGGCTGGTTATATTTCCAGCTCCGAGATTCAAGTTGTCTATAATCGCGGAGCAGCTTTAAGCAGGGCATTAGTGTAAAAGTATTTGAATTTTAACTCACCACAGCCCTTTTCATCTGACCCATCTTCACATTCTGTGACGTGATTACAATTCTTCACACAATCATACTGACCGGCTGATGTTAAACATCTTCTCTGCAATTTGAAGATAAAAATATCAGCATTAAGATCTATATGAAGAAAATATAAATAAACATGTCTAGGTGTATCACAATATTTCTAACTTTCTTTTCACTGTGTAGTGTTGGTCAATGATAGTTTTATAGTATGCTAGCAGAGCTTCTTCGCCTTGCCAGCATAAGCCTTCAATGCAATTATGTGAAAAGTTTTTGTAACTATGAACAATAATTTTATCTTGAAATCTCTGTGGACCATAATTGCTACTTAAGAAAAACAAGAGGTGTGTCAATGTGATGAATTTCACAGGTAACCATAGACCACCGAAAATTCTCTGTGCCACTTATGATCCGCTACACTTCAATGAACTTAAAGGAAGATTATGAATATATAGAGGTGTAGTCGGAAAAAGCAAGAGATCATTCCTACTTGTTTTAGTATTATTTTATTCATTTTCATTGCGTAGGCAAACTACTCTGCGAAAATCTCAAGGTAGACCCCTTCCCCTTGCTTTTTATGCCTGTGATAGTGACGATGCAATATAACAAATATTGTCAGTATTTAGTGTTGACAGGAGTAATGCTGGAATTTTCAACATATCACAGGAACATATCCTGCTTGCAAGAAAAGTGCTGGCACCGACATTTGCAAAGCTCAATAACTGGTAATCCCTGAATCTCTCAAATATCAAACACAGTAAAAAGCATGTTAGTATGGAGTGGACCGAGTGGACCAGGTGATTTACTTCAAGCTAACCAAAATATTTCAAGCAATCCAACAATTTTAATAAGGATGTAATTATATTTTGGAATCAAATTAAATATTACTTGTGAATATATTTCCTCTTGTGGACAAGTGCAATTGGCCTCATCGGAATGATCATCGCAATCGAGATCGCCGTCGCAGAACCAGGATGAAAATATGCAGTGACTACTCGATCCACACAGTCTTTCGTTGTGAGAACAAGGTTTGTCATCTGAACCTACTTAGAAGGAAATAACTATCATTTTCAACACATTGTTTTATCTGACATACGAGTTCTATTTACTTAATTAATAAAGTAGGATTTTGGGCATGAAAAACTTCTGATTTGTTTTTCTCAAATTTATTGACTGTAAGAATAACTTTGACTGCAATTTTCAGTTTGTAATATAGGCCATAGTGATATCAATTCCTGGTAATCAGATAAGGTTTGAAGTGTTGTGGTGCCTTTATTTCTTCAAACTAAATTTTCCATTGAGTAAGTCCTTAATTTGACAGGCCCGCCTGGCCAATTTTCCCCTTTAAATCCAGCCCTTTCCCATTGATTATGATCTATTCTGCATCTTCCTTTCTACATTTTCTCATAACGGAAATCCTTAGTCCCTAAGGTAAGAAGGCTGGGGCGATTCCCCCCCCCTTTTTCCCTCAAAATCCGGACCATGATTTTGATTTATTTTTCATCTTCTCACCTGAACAATTGCTTTCATCGCTTCCATCAACGCAATCAGGATCACCATCACATCTCCATCTTGCAGGGATGCATCGACTTTGTCCAAAGTTTGTCAGGAGACCTGAGCCGCACATGAATTCCTCTACTGAGTTGCATTTACGCATTATTGGGTTCTGTGATGTGATGTTCTGTGATGTGCAGTTCAATTCATCTGATGCATCGCCTGAAAAGACAAGAATATGAATTCATGATCACATACAGCTGTTTAACCTCTTACATTAGGAACAATTCTATTGAGAAGAAATAATTATCTTAAGATTGATTCGGGTTATTAAGAATTTTTTCTTTTTAAACTTGAATTGAGTTACTGAGGAATTATTCTATTAAAATGAATGTTCAGGTATTTCATCATTTCATAGTTATGCGATGTGTGGGTGCGGTTCCATTCATCTGAACTTTCTTCTACAAAGACAAGGATATGGATTCATGATCACACAAAGCTGTTCAACCTCTATATTGAGAAACGATTCTATTAAGATGAAATAGTTATTGAGAAATTATTATCTTAAAATTAAATTAGGAAAATTAATAAATTATCTTGAAGGAACTTTTTTATTAAAATTCTCAGCGTTCTAAAAAACCTTTTTTCTTCAAATAGGGGTCATCATCAAGGCCCCAGATGACTTTTTTGATTAATTTTAGCGGAAGAACATGTATAATGTGGGAATAATTCTGAATTATGGATTAAGTAACTGATAATAGATAGGCATAATCCACCATGGAGAAGTCCTTACCACAATCATCAGCACCATCACATCTCCATCTGGACGGAATGCATTTCCTGTTACTGCATTTGAATTCTGATGAAGATTCGCAAATGTACTTACAACCTGATAAACAATGATGAAGAATTAAAAAGTGGAATTGAACAGCTGGATCCATTTGGACCGAATTTAGTGTGATGACTAAAGGGGTATCCCAGGGGGGGTATTGGGTATTGGGGTAAGGGGTATTTGGGCCTGGACACGACCCCGGGAGTGTTCTAACACCCCTGGCAACAAGAATACCACTTTTATTGAAGAAATAGAAAATTATATGAAGTTGCAAACCTATTTTGATCTCTCCGGATATATACTTTTAAAAAGAGATTTTTTGTTAGACACTAATTCTGTTGAAGGCTTACGTGAGCAGCTGGGTCTCTCTGCTAGTACAGTATATAAATTACAATGGAAATCTTTTATTTATTTCATATGTATTACCAGCTATATCGCCTTCATCACTGTTATCTCTGCAATCATTCTCTTCATCACATTTCCAGTTGAGGGAGATACAAAGCCCGGTGTGACAAGTATATTCGTTCGCTGCGTCACAACTAGAATGAGCTGAAAGAGAAATAATTCACATAAATAACAAAATTAATAGAAATATGCAATGATTAAAAGTATAGAGTTCCGTGTTGACAATCCACATAGATGGGCGGCTGTGCTTTAAAGTCATGGGAATGAATGGACCAATTATTGGCATTTCCCTTTGAACCTGTAGGATATCTAATCACGCAGCATCACGAGTTCATAAAATTTCAAAAATTAAACACTCACTGCAGTTTCCAGATTCATCTGAATTGTCTCCGCAGTCATCATCGAGATCACAAACCCATTCATGAGGAATACATCCTCCGTCACTGCACAGAAACTGATTCTCTGAACACGATCTCGAGTTGGAAGAACATATTTTTGGATCTTCATCTTCTCCTGTCTTTGTGCAGTCAACATCACCATCACAAACCCACTGACTTAGGATGCAGAGGCCGGCATTACTACATTTGAACCTATCTTTTCCACAAGTTGCATTTTCTGACAAGGTAAATAAGAGTGTGTGAATGATTTATAATGCTTAAAAATACGTATAAAATGAATTCAAATAATTAAATAAATATGTGGTTTTTACTTGGACGTGGGATTACTGTACTATTAATAATACTGATGCATACATAGTGTTTTAATGAGTTTTGGAAAGTGCTATGGTAATTTAAAAAGTGATGATCAGATATCCGGAAAATTAAGTTATCCNACAACCTTCGGTGGTGCAGAATAGGAATGTCTCTACTCTGTATAGGATTTCCCATGGTACCATTTCACTTACTGCATAATGAACTATCTTCATCGCTGTTATCGGAACAATCGTTATCTCCATCACAGACCCATTGCTCTCTGATGCAGTGTCCACTATTGCAGGCAAAATGTCCTTTCTCTTTGCACACAGGTGGTGGTTTATAATTCTTTTTATCTATATGGAAGAAAAAGACTTAGAAATATTCTACCATAGAGACTGTTCTACCAGCTTGACGTTTACATACACTTGTAATGAGCAGAATTAATTAATTTCAATAAGAATAAGACAAGCACATGGATAAAAATAGCTGCAATCAAGTTGAAAGAATGCAATTTCATCAGTTAAGGGACAGATTACAAAATTCATTGTTTTTTTGATGAGTTTTTTCATACACTTATTGCATACAATACAGCAGAGGTGAATGGAGTAGATATGTCACATCATAAACGAAATATTACAGCCAGAAATTTAACAATTATTTCTTCTTTATTTATGAGATTTATCATTTCTGATCCAAAAAATTCCAATTTTTATCAACTTTTATCATTCCACTGTATTTCATATACCAAGAGCTGGTTACCTTCACAAGTATGTTGGTCTTTTGTAAGTTGTCTATGATCGGGACATTCACAAACATATCCCTGATTCCCAGGAACAGGAAGACATAAGTCCGAACAAGGGCGTGAAGTGCATGCATTGGTTCCATTTCTTTTGCTGAGGTCAAATACAACAGCCTGAAATTGAAACATGAATTTTATCTTTAAAGTTGAAATAGTCAATGACTTGTAGTAGTAAGTCCATGTAGATATATTCAGCATGGTATATTTTTAAAGGCTATAACCTTGTGTTTTTGTCAAAAATCACCATTTTTTTTTCCCTTTTTTTTTGCTTATAATTGTGTATTTTTGATGCAAAATCGCATATAATACATTTAAACGCATTCGCCAATAAAAACAATCCTGGTACCTAGGCACTGACACCCGAGCGTCGGGTTCGAAAACTTCCGATTTTCTGGTCTTTCCTGGTTTCAGGACGCCGGATAATTGGTCTGGTACCTGTAGTACCATGACTATGTAGTCACAGGGAAAGCTTCCCTTGAGATTTTTGCAGAATAGTTTGCCCACCAGTGAAAAAATACTAGAAACTGTTATAAACTTGTTCCTGTTAAGTTTTATATCGTGCAGTTTCCTACACGTCCATATATTCATAATCTTCTGGGTCATCAGCGGACTGCAGATCAAAATGTTCCCCTTACGATGTATAGATTGTGTTACTAAGTCAACAACTTACCCCATACAACTGAGTTCCGAGTGAAATCATAATTGATGTGTCTTTATACTGTAAAGGATGTGTGCCATTATATGCAGTCAGATTCAGACGAACTACATGGCCAGTCCTGTACTCGGTCCAATAAAAAAAATTCTGCTTTCGGTCGTTGTAAACAGCGGCACCAAACGGATGAAAGAGATTGCCTTGTTTTCCATCATAAATCAACTGAAAAAATATATATATATTTTCAGCTAATGCAGAATTGGATTGGACCTATCCAATAAAATGTGGACGATTACACTGATTGACAAAGGAAAAAAATTTTTGATTTACCAACCTGCATGTATTTACCATGCAAATTTACAACATTTACCATGTGTCAAATACATGCATGTTGGTTGATTCAAAAACGCGACGTGATCGAAAAAAATCTGTCACAAGATTTGACATCAGCGCACAAAAATGTAGCTAATAACAACTAACATTTTAAACTATGAGAAAAAGGAATATTTTTTTTTCACTAGTGTAATATAATGCGCAAGAATTATAAAAAGCGCATATATCTTAAAACCTAGACGTGATTGAAAAAATCTGACACCAGATTTGAACTCAGCACACCGAAATTACATGGAAACAGTTGCTAGTTTTTTTTGTATTATTGTAGATCAGTCTTATCATCGGGTAGGAAATTTCACACCTAGTAACACTTCACACTATGTCAATAATTGGTTGCAGAAAATATAACTCTTCTCAAGTAAGAAAGGATTTAAAGAATATTTCTAGATATTCGAGTTAATTTGTAAAGAGTAATTGTAAAGAGTAAAATGTTGATGTAGGAGAAAAATATGATAAAAAATAGAGAAAATAATGAATAGAATAAATGATGTTAGCTCAACATTTATTTGTAATTTTCTAATAGCCTTTGGTTATGATAGTAATACCTGTCTGTTATGTCCATTGATATCAATTCTTTCGATCCTGTCAAGATTTCCTTCTGCCCAATAAACTTTGTTTTCCAAGTAATCAATTGTTAAACCATTTGGCCATAACAATTTAGGACCTGGAGAAAAGAAAGCAATACCAGTTAAACAATTCATACATAAGGTAGATTTCAGGAGAGCTGGTAGCGTGAGCGTGAAGGTTTGTATTGAACAATGTCGCTATTCACTAAATTTGGCATGGGGTCCAGATACACCCCAGAATATTTAATCATAGTAACCTGTAACAACTACTTTTCTATTACTGCCATCCATCCACGCCGTCTCTATCTGTCCGTATTTATTATCCTCTGCTTGATCTTTCCAATCTGTCCAGAACATGATTCTACAAAACACAGAGATAAGTGAACGTTCTTGTACGGAATCCGTGTAGTCTTTTATCTTGAATATTTACCCTTTTCCAGGATGCAGAGCTATTGCTCTGACGTGAGTCACATCACCTTGAACAATGACTTTCTTCAAGTATATCGTTGATCCTGTGTCTGAACAATAAAACAACAAATATATAAATAAGGGAAGCACAATAAATAATAAATTATAGCCAAGGATCTGAAATTCAATCTTCAAGAATATTTGTAGTAAATTTATAGTTTAATTTTGGATAACCCACACACATTCACTTATATTTATATAGATACGAGTTGCAGAATTTAATTCTAATTGTTAAAATCAGATTGGTATTTCTGCAACTTTTAATATTAAAAATTCCTAGATTAAATATAATATTTCAGTAAATAAAATCCTAAAATGTGGAATAATTTTTTTAACTATTCCAGGAGATTGAAAGAGGATTTTTTTTGTTATTTATATCCACCAGTCATCAATGACAGCTCTATATTTACATGTAGGCAACTATTACTTGAAGTATTATTTACCATTGACAGTGTTAGTCAGATTTGTAACACTAATTGACTTGAAACCATCGTCCGTCCAGTATAAATTTCCACTCATCCAATCCACAGCAAGACCTTCGCATGTGTAAATCCCTCGACTGAATATAATCTGGAAGAAGATAAAACAGCGATGTGAAAGTTCAATAAAAGCTCAAAGAGTAGGTTTAAAAACATTGCAAGGTTAGATATATAGTTTTTATTATTACGGACAGCATATAAGCTTTGAAGTATTCGTCAGTGTGAGGCATTACTGGATGACTGAATATTTTTTTGGAGTTAATTTACTCACTTCATCTTCCAAAGCTCCAATTTTCCTCTTTGCCAGCAGATAACGCGAGGTATCTGAGAAAACAATCCAACGATTGCCGGATGCATCACTGGAAAAATCATAAAAAACTTGAATTAAAGAAGTGAATGCATTTAATGACAGCATCAGGTTTAAAGAAAGAGCAAAATGTCTGTCAAATTAATCAAATCTGACGCTGCGTGTTCTGGTTTGGTCGGTACATTGAAGCTTGGCATATTAAATTGGATAAATCATCCTTCCTACAAACCTGTAATAATCCAGAGCTTTAGGATTCTGTAGATTTTCAACTGGAACTATTGGTTCAATTGAATGATTCGCTTTGAAGAGATTGATTGCTTTTATTTCACCGGGACGACCGCGACCAAATAACAGAAACTTTTCTTCCTCTTTGGGTTCTGGAATAATATGAAACATTTACTTTTGTACTGTAAAAAAATCAAACCTTTAGAGATTAATTACAAACTTACTTATGCACGTCAATCTATCAGAGTCAAGAAAATATCCAGCTTTGCAAAAACATGATGCTTGTGATGAACTATTTCCAAGCAAGCACAAGTGATCACATTTTAATTTCTTGCAACCATTCAATGAATCTGGAACTAAGAATTTGAGATATGTAAATAATTGTCAACATTATTCAACAATGGTAATATTAATACAGTGGACGCTGCTTATGATCGCCAATAGTGCTATCAATCGGATATTGTTATCCATATTAAACGATCCCAAAACATATATTTATATATCCAGGGTTACCATCGATCTAGAACCAAAAATTAAGAAAACTGGGGAAAAAATGAGATTTCCGTACCCAAATAAACTGCGGTACACCTAGCATCGTCTCACGGCACACCAGTACGGATTAGGCTAAAATAACTTTTTAGTCAAGATGAAAAATAAGCATTTAAAATTGTTGCATTGCTGAAAATAAGCTGAAATAAGGAAAAATCTTAGAAATAAGGACGGTATGACAGCCCTGTATATATCATATTCATATCCCTCACTTAATGTTATCAGCCAGTTATTGTTATCAAAAAGAGCCTGTCTCAAAGCGATCACAAGAACCAGTGTCCACTGTATTTAGGTAAACCGATTTCAAGTTAGATTAGATACCTGGTGGTTGCATTGACTTGTGGAAAACATGGATTGCTCCTGGATGCTCAAATATTCCAGCCATCGTCCAAACTTTCGGAGTTTGATTGTGCCAGACGTCGATACGGATCACACTGTCATTTTGCCAGTTTGTTGCATATAGGTAACCTTAAAATTAAATTAATTATTAGTTAAATTTTCTATCCCCCCTACCATCACTGAATTCGATTCAACCCTTCTCCCCTATTAGTGAGGTGCACCGTATATATTAACGCTAGTGCATAATCTCTTAGATAAATGATCATTTTCCTTGCCTCTCTATGCGGCTGCACAGTCCGACTCCAGCAGCAGTTAAACATTTTTTACTACTGAAATAGCCAGTGCTAATTGCTACATAGTCAGTGTTGAGAAGGGCTGTGCAAGATCAGTTATGACAAGATCTGGAAGAGGTGTCAAAAGATCTGGAATCTCTGTTGTAATCAAACTCTAGTTCAATCAATCTCACCATCGAAGTAAGTGATTCCATGTAGATTTGCGACTGCATGTGATCTAACTATCGTCTTCCTATTGCCTCCGTAGTAGCTGATTGATTCGACATAATCTGCGATCAAACATGTCGTAACATTTATAGAATGAAAAACGATTCAAAACTTTGCAGAACTCAAGCTTACTAATGTGTGCGTCTACGAAATAAACCCGCTTTTCCGTAAAGATCGAGAGTGACACCTAGCGGGAAAACTATCTTCTGTTTTACGAGCACTGTTCGATCTGTTCCGTCCATGTTTACTCTCTCAAGTTTGGGAGCAAGTCCGTGATCAGTAAAGAAGATTTTTCTGCGATTTGAAACTTGAGTTAGAAATACAAAATTCTACACAAGCAAATGCTGTATTTCATTTCCTTTAAACTTTGGATTTATAAGAGTTTTATTCCAACTTTTAACAAGACAGATTTATCGATTTCCAAACATGTGAACTCACCCTTCTCTTGGATCTAGCGCGATGCCTCTTGGAGTGTTCAAATTATCTTGAAGAATAGTTATACAAGTACTTCCATCGCCACTGCAGACGAACAGACGATCATCAACATCATCAAGGCAATAGATGTTGCCGGTAACCCAATCAAATGCTAATTGCTCAACATCTGAAAATACAGATAGCAAAAATTATATAATATAATGATACCATATTCATAGAGAATATCCTTCTTACTTTGAACACTGTATAACAGATTGATGTCAACCGCATCGCTCAAGTTGCTGAGAGGAGCACAGACTAAAACGCTTCTTGAATCGACATAAATTTTCAACCAGCAAGCTTTCTCTTCTTCCATTTTTAACACAAGTGCTAGAGAACCTTTCGCGTTGGTTGTTGAGCGCCCCGGTAACGAAGTACCGTTTAGTGCTAATGCCTGGAGAAATGAAGAAATATTTATTGCTCAAAAATTGGAAATAAAAACGCAGAGATATAAGCCAGGGCTACCATCTGCCTGGACCAAAAATAAGCATGTTCGAAACAAAAATCTTTGGAGAACTGTTTAATTTGAGCGAGAAAATCACTTAAAATATTTTCCATCAGAAATGATCTGCGTTCAATGAGACAAACTAAGCACGTGAATCAAAAATAAGCACAACAATATTTTCTAACACACTGTCCTTCAAAATAAGCACAAACTGGCAGCACTAGATGAGGTAGACAAATATGCTTGCAGGGTGCGAAGTTAAAACTAAATACTCACTTCAATCGACACCGTATTTGCTAGGAGTATATAAGATGCTTCTGTGTTTTTCACTTTACATTGAACACCGCTGGGAGATGACAGCTTAAAACCAGCCTCAGTATGACACGAACATGTGAAATTGAATCCTGGACCATCTGTGCACATTTGCTCACAAACATCTCGTTCTTCGCAAACATTAAAATCTGAAATTATTTCGGTTTAACAGTTTAAAGAATATACAGATATTCTTTAAGGAGGTCACTTAACTGATCGTAAAATACCTTTCTTCGCTGTGGACCTCCAAGATTTAGCCAAGATTATTTTTGGGGATGGTCAAATCATACTTATCTTAGTGTACTTAGTATTTGATAATAAGCATTCAGGGATATTTCAGTTTATACAACACCACCTGGTCCACCTGGACCCTTTCATTCATGATACGATCTTACCTATACACATGATATTGTTGCTGGGATCAATCTTCTTTCCTTCTGAACAATAACAGATCGCTTTGCCTTCATCTTCTTTCGTGGGAAGGATAGTGCAATTCTCTTGGCAACTTGAACAAATCTTTGGTAAGGCTCCCCCTCGTTGAGAAAGAAAAGCTGCAGAAAATACAGAAACTTATAAAGTTTTGATCTATAATTTAGATTTGAAAACATTAGTGGTTTCTGTATTGATCGCAATCGACAGTCGAACGCAAGCAAACACTTTTCTTTAACAGATGTGTTGGAAAAAAAGCTCCCTTGATGATATTTTAGAGTCTGTGAGATGGTATTACCTATGTTTACTGACAGGGATGATGCTGGACTCAGGTAAAGGTCACCCAAGTACCCAAGACCCAAGTACCCTATTTAACAGTTGGGTCAACTGTGAGCTGGTGAATGTGTCTTGCTCAAGGATAAGGAGATGGCTATGGCAATATTCGAAACCGCAACCTCTCGGTTGGGAGAGCTACTCTCCCACCGGGAATACAATTCATAATTGCTCTTGTGTATGGCATGTTGTACGGTGTAAGTATTTAATGGATTGACTATATTCGTAGGTTCGAAATTATTTAAAGTTGCTTATACATTTAGGCTGTACATTATAAAATCAACGGTATTGCAATATATTACTAGCTTGGACTCACTACTCAAGTGTATGACTTATTCTTGTTTATTGAATTATTGAAACTCTCTTTTTCAATACGCTTACGTAAAGAAGGGGCCGCACATAACAAAGTGATAGATTATGAATGAAGTCATCCAGGGCCTACAAAGCTCAAACAAAAGCCGATCGCTAACATGTTTCTGCCTAAGGTCTATGATGGACTTTAATTTTCGCCGATCCTGCCCAGCAGCATGCAATCGATGAGTTCTTCATAATTGAATGAGAAAAACAAGCAAACCACAAACTATTTTGAAACCACTTCCTTACCAGCACAGTGGTTTCCCTCATCAGATGAGTCACTACAGTCAACATGGCCATCACAGAGTTTTTCATATTCGATGCACATGGTTGGATCGGTCTTGCAATAACTCCCTCTGCTGCAGTCACGACGTGGAAAAGTCACATCGGCACCTGCAGAAAATTATAATTTAAATCATCAGCTCGATGATCATCTCGTAAGCATAGTATCTATTTAACATATCGTCAATTCAGTAACAAAAATAATTAGTATACACTACTCCCTCGTTATATGCCAGAGATGCTTTGCATAGTGTAAATACTTATTTCAATGGCAAAAATAGAGCTGCATTTTGACAACAACCTACAATTATAATTTAGCCACCGTTACATTCCAAAAAGACAGAAATACATCACTACGACGTCCTACGGTGCTTTACTGAAGGCCCAAAACTAGACATAGGATGTGAGGAATAGTAAATGATGGAAGTCACAAAATATTTGTAATAACTGCGAAAAGCAGTAAACCACAAGGTAATTTTGAGCACACAAAACCGCACGCTTGCAATGACTGCCTGTGAGGGACTTGTGGATCAGTGGCAGGAACATGACAACCAAAACAAGATGGGAACCTCAGACTTGGTCACAATTAATATATGGTATTAAAAAACATATTCCCAAAAATATTAACTCTTTGAGCATTAGCTTCTGGGAACACAGTTTGCTTTGCTCTATTTCCCAATAAATTCAAAACATTGTATTGTTTTTTATGAAGTGATGTAACATCATTAATTTTCATAGATAATCTCATTCCCTTTCAGTAAAATGAGTCAAACAAAAAACGTCCAATTCCAACAACCGCATGTATGATGGAATAATATTATATTAGAGGAGAACACCATATTAGGTGATCCTGAGACAATTGCTAGAAATCGATAACAAAATTGATTATGACACAAAAAAATACCAACCAATAACAACAACTTGTTAAAGGTAACACCTTATGTACGCTTACACATGAAAAAAAACCTCGGAGATATACCACACACTGTGCAATAGTGGATTAGACTCTGGCATTCTAAGTTCAGTAATCCCTCACCTATCGCGGTTAGTGCGTTCCAGAGCCTCCCGCGATATTTGAAAATCCGCGAAGTAGAAACCACATATTTATTCAATTATTTGAATATATTTAAACGTATTTTATAACATTATAAATCATTGACCCACTCTTATTTAGCTTATTAACCTTTCCCACAATCATTTGACCGGTTATTTAATTTTTTTTTTCTGTAAAAATACAGGCTACTGATGATTTGAAATCAGATTTAACTTATGCTTCATCAGCTAACTGTGACCATATTTCTACAACACAATACTATGAAAAATTAAGCACAGTTGCCAGTTAACGCACCAGGTTTTTCAGGAAAATTTGTTCAACCTGTCATACCCATCAAGTGAGCTTCATTTTGTATTTTGGGGAAATCTGTCTCAACACCTTTTGACAAGCGTAACCTTTATGTAACAGGTTCAGATACGTTCAATATACCTTGTCAGGGAGATAAAAGCATCCCCGACCAAAAAAATATGCTTCATTGACAATGCGTTAAATGTTGCATGACTATTACCACATTGAATGTATCAATATATTATTTTTCACATGCTGGTTAAAGAATCACCCACCGTCTTTTGGTTTACTAAATGCTGGATCATTTCATAGTGTTCAATAGGGTGGAAATATCATACACCATTAATCTGGCTTTAATAAATGTACTCAATCTAATATCACGATCGTTAATTTACGACAAGATGTTTCGCAAGCCAACGAAATAACAGGAACTACTTCAAGGAAATGTTATTTCTGTTTGTTCAACAACACTTTCTATTTACACAGAGACGCATGTTTTAATATTACAACATCATATTTAAAATGGTGTAAGGGAAAATATTCTTCCGTGTGATCGTTTCAAGGAATGCCAGACATCTAGAAAGTACCGAAACCAAAGTTGTAGGTACTTTGATAAGCAGAAGATATCCGAATCAACAAAGGTACATATTTATATAGCAGCCTCGTGTGAGATTTTCATTGAACTGAGGTTCTTAAGAAAATGGTAATGGTACTTGGTAACTTTTCATGCTCTTGTGGACTCTATCTACCCGCCAGGTGACATTTAAACAATTTCTAAAGAGGTCGTTGGAACGGATCCTGGTCATTAAGTGAGGAATTCTCTTCACGATAAAGGCGATTGGAACTGAAATGTGCCTGTTTATATTCATAAAAATCTGTAGATGAAACCTTTCATGCTAAATACGCACAGTTAGGTATTACAAAGAACCGAACCCAGAGTTGAAAATTGCCATATTTCATTGAATATTATATATATTTTTTTAAGTGAATTTTTGACGAACCATTTGCTATATATATAAATATAAGCTAATTCAGAGCATAACCAAATACTTCTAATAAACATGCTTAAGAATTAAACACTAAAGTGTTACCGTAAACATTAGTAACCATTACAAGTAAACATTAGTAACCATTACATGAGATAATACTTTAAGTTACACATTAAGTAGTCTGGCAAGTGAGCTTAGTGGTATTTAAGTAGCTCAGAGCTGTTTAAGCATCAGGAAAATTGTTTGGTGTTGGGACTAATAACATTTATGGTGCTGTACAT
The DNA here is from genome assembly GCA_013436055.1 of Halocynthia roretzi. Lineage (NCBI taxonomy): Eukaryota > Metazoa > Chordata > Ascidiacea > Stolidobranchia > Pyuridae > Halocynthia > Halocynthia roretzi. The sequence continues at coordinate 3,106 of QRAM01000193.1, read as the reverse complement.
TCACACAAATGTTAAAGACCTGGCATGAAAGGCAACCACTAACATTTGATTTCAGACATGATTGATACAAGTGTTTATACTACAGGTTTGGGCACGTGCTTGAAGGTATAAAAACTGCACGCTTGAAGTATAATTACGGTGGCTACTTCCAAATTTCCAAAAAGAGGACATTTTTTTAATTTGCCGACACTTACTCTCAACCTAAATTAAACATGTTTAATGAGTTGAATAACAACATGGTAATTGAACTCAACTCCATACCTGTTTCTAAGTCTTATTGTTATCTTGTGAATAATGTCAATTGCAATGTATTTCCCATTACTCAAAGTTAAGACTGTCCTGTCTGAAGCAGGATGTCTAGCCAGCCTAGGTATGGAAAAAGTTATGCTACAAGGCACGAATGAGATGTAGTTTGTATGTATTGTACTGCACGCACAGTCGTCCCTCGCTATATCGCGGTTCACTTTTTCGCGGATTCACTACAACACAGATTTTATATAATATTGTCTTGTATGTATTCTATTCCGTACCGTTCTGGTATGTTTGAGCGCTAAAAGTTAAAAAAATAAAAATAACCGGTCAAATGATTGTGGGAAAAGTTAATAAGCTAAATAAGAGTGTGTAAATGATTTACAATGGTTGAAAATACGATTAAATATATCCAAATAATTGAATAAAATGTGGTTTCTATTTCACGGAGTTTCACCTATCGCAGGAGGCTCTGGAACGCAATACCCGCGATAGGTGAGGGATTACTGTATAAGTCTGCGATAGGATTACTGTATATAGCTCATGTGGATTGCAGTAACGTGATTAATTGTGATATACCATATGCCCCTTTCAAAGAGTAATATCAATTTTTAATCACAGTTAAAACCTGTCAGCTTGAAGAGGGGGAGTTATCCGTTATCAATAGCAAACACATGTAACACGCTCTGAACATTTTTGAGCTTGTCTCTCGACACTTTGTTGACAGTGTAAATAAACATCAGACTAAGTGGACTGCATTAAGTTTGTGATCCGGTGCATGATGTAATTGCAGTGAGCGGCTAAATTTGACAAGAAAGGACCATATTTCCCATCTCATAAGACGCTACAAGTGCTAAGACGCCACTATTATTACCTAGGTATTTTTTTTTTTAAAAAAAAGAATACGAGTGGGAATTTCATCCTAACCACTTTTAGCTGAACGAAGTTGAATACATGTATTTTAATGTGGACTTTGCCGAGACCGATCAGTTCGAGCTAACTGGAATCCGATGTCATGGTAAGAAGCTTTTATTTGTTGAAAAAAATTGTGATTTCAAGCTTCAACCCACTTGCTATCAATCAGCATATATTTGATTTTGAGGAGGTTTCAATAAGATACTCTTCTGCATCAAGAGACACCATTCAAGTGAATAAAAGAATGCTTATTCTGATGGAGTACAATGGTACAATGGTACGATGGTGGTAATCACACAAAATAGGAAACGCTTCTGTGCATATGGAAAGCAATTAGGTAAATATTATTTCCTGTATAGGTTTGATAATAAGTAGGGATGCACCAATAAGCAAATCGACCAAATACCGATCAATCAGCCTTGCATTATTGGCCACCGACTATTCACTATGTAGATCAGCGCTTTCAAGCACTGGAAATAGGGTTAGATTACACTGGTTGGCTTAGTTTAGGTGTTTTATTAAATAAAAAATTTTTCTCATGCATTTTTACATGTTGAATCTGAAATGTGTTTCCTTGCTCCAGCAAATTAATAATAAAAATAGCAAGAATGGCCGATAATCGAAATGGATTGATCGGCAAATAAAAGCCAATATTGAATAATTGGTCTTGGCTGAGTTATCTGCCAATAAGCATCTAGCATATCTCAATAGCAATAAAATTTATTTACTAATTAAAAATATTACAGCTATCATATTATTAAAAACCTCCCTTCCACAATATCAGCTGAATGACAAGCATTGTTTACTGCAACATAACTTGTGCGGAGGCAATGTATTATTCATGAAAGCCTTGTATGTATATGCATCATCATTACGACAATTCCCACACTTATAAGCATCTGTTTTGGGTTACATCTTCGAAAAATAATAATAAAGCAGTACTTACATAATTCATGCGATTCGTCAGAACCATCGGGACAGTCGTACTCATCGTCGCAAGTCCATCCGTTCGCGACGCATGTCTTGTTGTCAGTGCAGGCAAACTGATATATCTTGCATGTGGTTGGAGCTGGGAAAGAACATTCATGAAACTTTAATTCAAAAGCAAATGACAATGGGAATAGTATCTGTAATTTGTAATGTTTTGCAGCTATGTTGTACATATTCTATTGGCAAAAGAGAAGTATTGACAAAAAGAAGCATTTAAAATAGTAACTGGAGGCCAGATATTTCCCTAAATGCTTTCATATTTATGACTCCAAATCAAAACAATAGTGGGATGGATTTCGATCAACTAAAATATCTGACAGTTGTAAATATTCTGAGATAAACAATTCAACCTACCACATCCTTTTTCATCACTGCCATCTTGACAATCCCAATCATAATCACATGTCCATTTCATTGGAATGCAAACTTTGTCCCCAGTTTCGCAACGAAACTGCGACGGGGTGCAGTCAACTTTTCTTGAATTTGAAGGATTCACTAAACCAGAAATAAAACAGTAAATATAAATACATATTTAAGATTTCCACACAAAGTCATGTAGCGTTTTATGTAATATTGTATTACACGTCTCCCATCATCATACACCAGTATATCATCACCCATTATCATTGTATTTTCCACTACTTTCAGTCACAATTATTACCATCATTAGATGTCTCATGCTTACTGAAGTGTAAGCTGTGAAGTGATTGAATTACTGTTTCAGGGGTCATGGGAGTTTACCAAACAATATATTATGTCTCCACTTCAAAATAAATAAAAACTGATCTAGTTTGTATGAGCGGTTGGTTCTATTATATCTTACAACCACAAATTCATTCGTTTGGGGAATTGATAAAGCAAAAGAAAAAAAATGGCAGCAATTTTAAAACAATTCAGGAAAAGGTTCTGCATCTACTGCATAAACCAGCACAAAAGTAACATAATATAGTTC